>OU015497.1:132281793-132881793 GCA_907164885.2 Dolomedes plantarius | reverse complement strand
CTTCCCCTTGAATTTCATTACGTTGAAATTGTATCAATGTTTCTAATTTATTAAAAATTTTATCGTTAGATCCAAGAGAAACAGAATTTAAGTGTTTTTCCCAAATGCGTAAAAGCTCAATTGGTAGACTGGATTCAACTAAGGGGTACAACATAGACGCATACTTGTCACTGGTGACGCCAAGCATTGTTAGAGATCTTAACTGTGTCTCTAATCTGTCGTAAAGTTTCGAAATCGGTAGTTTATGTTCCTGACCTAAAGTATTACCAAGCACAAGGCTTCACAATTCCCTGACATAAACTTCAACTACTACGTCTTCTCGGCCAAAACGCGTGTGTAAACATTCAACAGCCTGTTGATAATTTTCAGCCGTTACAGGAAAAGATTCCACCACTTCCCTAGCTTTTGAACCCTTTTGAGTCGATTGGAGAATATATTGAAATTTGTCTACTTCCGAAATATTTGCATCTTTATGAATTTTTTCAAATAACCCCCAAAACGAAAGCCAATCCTTTAGATCAGGGATTCTCAACCTTTCAGGCTCTGTTCCCCCCTTTGAACATTGATGTGTGGTCACGCCTCTCCCCCCCACCACCATATGTGGTCAATACAAATAGTGCATTCGGAATTTGAAACTGAAGCTGGTTATTAAATGAAAATATAGAATACATAATTTCATACACAAAATTTAATATTACTACACATATCTTAATTTGGAACGTATTATTATTAGAACATACGGAATCAAAGAATTAAATACAGATCAAATATATTTGAGGTAATCAAGGATCTAGGTGAGGTTGGCATGTAATACCAGTCACTTTCACAACATTAATGAGAGAGCTGGCACTGTTTGTCTTTGACAGGTTTTTGAATATTAGGTTGTAACTGTGACAAAGCACACCTTAGGTCACTTTCAACGTCCAGACGTACGACAATTATCGTGTTTTTACAATTACGACAATTATCGTGTTCGTGTTCGTATGTCGAAAATACGTTACGGTTACATTGTGACCGCAAAATTGAGTACAGTAAATTACAGTTAGTTTTACTTTTTTTTAAGCTCACGCCTCCCTTGAAATTCTTCTACGCCCCCCCTAGGGGGGCGCGCCCCCCAGGTTGAGAACCGCTGCTTTAGATTACCATCAAACTTTTGTAATTCCATTTTTGGTAGTTTAAAATTTCTTTTGGAATTTGTTTCGCTTTCAATGTGTGTTCCATTCAAATCTCCTGAAGAATTCAATCGTCTTTCAAGCTTCGTTTTTAAGTCAATAAATGTACCACTATAATTATCAGCACTTTCGATTTCATCATTCAACATTTTCTGAGTACAATTCTTGTCGCTCCGCAAAGTGCTAAGAATTTCCTCATCAAAGGATTCAATTTTAGAATATATTTCTTGCAGCTGTGCCAAAAATCCGGCGCAAGAATCAAGATCCAGATTTCCAGGCTTCTGATTTAAAAAAGTCCTTCACCTTTTCTTCAAGTTTTGTAAAGGTACCTTGATAAGAGCTGCGCAATTTAATTAGCTGATCCATAGCTTAAGACTAATTTCCCTCTCAACAGAAAATCATAAATCGAAAGTTTATTAAATGAAAACACAACGTTGCAAATTCAAACAAGATAATATTTTTCTTCACTAACTTCAGATTATTAAAAAAACCCGTTACTTATAGAAAACAATTCTATTCAATACTATAAAACATTTCTTCAATATAGAAAATATCTATTCAAAATTCAAAACTGTTTGAATAAACATCTTCAAAAATATAGAATATGGAACAGATGTAGTATACGCAACGGCTATCGCCAATTTGGCGAAAAGTTGGCGCCAAAATCCCGTTCGGAGACCTGTTAGGCTTAAACTGCGAAATGTAAACAATAAATTGGAAAACAAACATACTGCTGGCTTTATGAAACTCGTAGGCGCACACGGGATCTTCGCTTCGCTCAGATACCCTTGCTTCACTCCGCTACGCTCCGTTACGCATCCGTCCAAAAACATTACAGAAAATCCCCAGCCGCTGGCTTCGCTACATGCCGCTGGCTGTTGTACAGTAAAAAAAAGCTTCCGCTGGCTGTAGCGGTCAGTAAAACAAAGCTTATAGCAAAAAAATACCATCCGATCTAAAAATCCTCCCTGCCAGAATATAAAAACCGTCAAACAACCATCAGATTTGGCGAAAAATCGCCCCTTGGCGTTCGTTGCGTATACTACATCTGTACCTAGAATATATTCCATTCATTTATCCAATCAATTAAAGGCTATCAATATTTTACTTCAAAACAACTTTCAAGACCGGCGTCCCTGTTCGGGCGCCAAAATATGTCCCGTCTCAATATTCCAAACTAGAAATTATAATTAAAATCTTAGTTTACCTGACGGGTCTTTTCGATTACGCCGGCATTGTTTTGTAGTAAATCTGGATTCAGGCAAAATCATGGCTTTTGTACATCACACAACATTTATTCTTAAGATTTACATGAAGAAACTAGCACATTCAGAGGCGAATTACACCACTGTATAAATATTACAACCATCAGTTATAAATGCTTGCCTCAGAATAGCAATTTTAAGCGACTACTTCTACCCTAAAATAGAGAATACAGTAGAAAAAAAACACATGACCATGGATCTATTTCTGTCCTAGATGCCAAACCTCCAAGGCCAAGGCAATAAACAAAACATGAACGTAGAAGGTCCCGCCACCTGCCGGCAAGAACGGGTTATCTCCTTATCCTCAGTATCAAGGTTAGTATGTGACATAAGATTAACCGTTCTCAAGCTTACAAATAGTGTAGACAATGATTAAGGGAGAAAGAATAAATTAATTAGTTGAAAAATCAACTAATTAACTACACTGCTGGCCACCTAAATTGCAACACCAAGAAAGACAAGAGATATCACAACAAAATTTATTTTGTAGATAACATGTTGACCAAGTATCAAATGATTAAATTTATAGACTTCTGTGAAGTGTGGTTCCTGCCAAAATCAGTAGCCAGAGTAGCCGCCATTGTTGGAGATCACCGCTGCCACACGACTCGGCATTGATTCAAAGAGACTTTGGATGAGTTCTTGGGGTACAGCAGACCAAGCAGCTTCCACACGTTGCCAAATGATCTGCTGTGGCAGCTGGGGATGGAATCTGGGTCAGTCGTAGAGCAACCATGGACCACGTGTTTTCCATCGGCGAAAGATCCGGAGAGCGAGACGGCCAGGGAAGCCATTCAATCTGGCGATTGACGAAGAACCGTTTGACAATGCGTGCCACGTGTGGTCGCGCATTATCCTGTTGAAATATGGCTGTGGGCAAGCCCTGAAGGTAAAGAAGGACAACTGGCTCCAACACCTCCGAGATGTAGCGCTGGCTGTTTAAAGTACCGGCAATGCGTACTAGAGGTGTGCGAGAGTGATATCCAATACCGCCCCATACCATAATACCCGGTGCATAACGCAGCTGTTCAGCATCCTCTCTTCACGGTCTCTCCAGACTCGACTGCGACCATCGTGGTGTTGCAGACAGAAGCGTGACTCGTCAGTAAAGACAATTTCATTCCATTCTGCCGTCCACATCCTTCTGTCATCGCACCATTGGTGGCGGAGACGTCTGTGGTTCTGCGTCAAGGGTAGACAAAGCAATGGGCGTCTTGTGGACAGACCACTCTGCTGTAAACGGCGTCGAATGGTACGCGCAGACACTGGATGATGCGTTACAGACTGCATGTGCTGTGCTATGGTTCGTGATGTGACTGAGCGATCCGTCACTGCCATGCGCACAATTTGCCTGTCATCACTTGAAGTGGTGCGCTGAGGTGGATGCGATCGAACACGCCGATCCGTCGTACCCTCTTGCATCCAACGATCACACATCCGCATTACAGTTGTTTGGTTTCGTTCAACACGACTACCGATTTCCCTGAAAGATAATCCACAATCTCGGTAGGCCACTATCCTTCCTCTGTAGAACTCGGATACTTGATCAAAAGATGATCGCTGTTTTCGACGAGGCATAATTGATCATGTTATTTGCATGTTTCCTTCAGGGTGTTGCATTTAAAGTGGCCACCAGTGTAGAACGAGTACGAGTAACTAATGTGGCATGGCTAACTTAAATGATAATGGAGAATTTAAACAATGAGTGAAAGAGATTATATAAATTAATAATAATCATAATAATAATAAAAAAATTAAAAAACTAGAAGACGGGAAATTTGGAATATGATTGGGATTAAAAAACAAGTTAGTGGAAGTTACACGAAAGGGCGGTAGGTTCGAAGTCCGTAAGGCGCGAGTAGCGAAATCAAAGAGGAAAGCAAGCAGGATTGGAATTTCAGGAATAGGTTATAAATCCTCTTCTCCAGCAAACAGTTGGTCCGAGGGGGAATCGCATAGTAGAAAGAGGAACGATCGAAAAAGAAAGACAGGTCAGAAACCAGAAGTAGCCGGGCTATTGTAATTTTGAATTTTGATAAGGAGGAAAGGAATTACCGAACAGGAACAAGGCCGGGATTCATAACCAAAGTAGCCTTCGGGAGCCTAAAGCACTCCCTAGGATCATAATCAGGCAGGTTAGCAAGTTCTTCGTTATTAATTGAGTATATCCTATTGTAAAAGTTCGTAGCCAAATCTTTAATATGATGCCGAATTGGAATGTTAATTAAGAATGTTACCATACGAATATCGAATGAACAATAAGGTACATACGTTGTTTTACAGTAATAATTTTAATCGAAAGTGACATTTTAATACTGTTACTATCAGCGTCACATTCAAATTGTAAACACAATGGTACTAGGGATAAATCAGTGTTACTGGGAATAAATTCTACTTACCAATTCATCTTAGATTATGTTAGAATATCCACATAGACAGAAACAACATAAAAAAACTATTCACAAACACTAAATAAGAAATTTCAAGACCATCACTTTCTCTAAGACTATCTTTCACAGTGATAGGCTAAGGGCCTGTTCACATAGGAGTCCGTTGCGCTGCGTTAAAGAAAAGATGACGTTAAGACGAAAATAAACTAATCATATGCCTCCAAATGATTATCAATGAAATTTTTAACGCCTATGATTGGTTTATTTTCGTCTCAACGTCATCTTTTCCTTAACGCAACGCAACGGACTCCTATGTGAACAGGCCCTTAGAGGAATGGAATTTTAAAACACCTTCTGCTTTTATTCTTGCGCGAAATCACGTTAGCCAATTTTTGTGGTAGGGTATTTCTTGCTCCTTTATCGATTTCAGGACGTGAAGAGAGAGATAATATTCATTAGTTAAAAAGATATTAATATTTGTTTTTCCGTCCTACGGGAGAATAATATGGGCCGCCATTGCAGAGGTGCCCAATATGGTGGACGTGACGTCACACTTCGAGCACATATAGCTTCGACATCACTGCTCATGCTGGGTTCTTCAGAGACAGAATCTCGTTTTTAACTCTATGAGTTTCACCTATGATAGTCTTCAATCAAACAACTCAACTTTCCAGTTTTTCTTCTGTCTCCATTTCCTTATTTTTTTTAATTTGTTGCATGTATGTGCCGTGTGTGAATATGAATGTGTGTACTATATACTATGGACATCAAGTAAAGAGTTAAGTAAACTTAACTGGATCATCTCGAAAAATCAGTTCATCTGAAGTTTAGTAGTATAATCCATGGACATCATAACTTTTAATATAATCAACACTTTTCAAGATATCCGGTGAGTAATATGAAAGATTTTTTCTGTGCTTTAGCGTGGCGTTTTGAAGTTAAAAATCTTAATGAATGATGACAGTCAACCAAAACTATCATTAATTCTGCTTATACGTAATTTAAAATTCAAGTCTTTTCTCAAATTTAAAATATACAATATAAATTTATGCAAGTTTTTTTATACTTGAAAGTTTACTGATGCTTTACATTTCCATTATATTGCATAAATACCACATACAATGGGAAAACTTCTTTAAATTAAAAATACTGCATGAAGTATAGGGTATTTAATGTCATATATTATATAAAGAATTGAAAGTATATTGATAACCAGTGAAAGTGAAAATTTTTTTTCCAGTTATTAATGCATTTTATTTCCGTGCTATATATATATATTTTGACAGTATATATGGTACTTTTGTCATGTAAGACATAAAGAATCAAGAGTATTTTATTATTAATTACTGAAAATTAAAAGATTTCCAATTATTTATGCATTATATCTCCATGCAATAATGTTAATTAAATGAAGACGCTGTATATGGTATTTATTGTTTTGTAAGAGATAAATAAAAAGTTCGTTGGTATTAGCTATTGAAAATAGATCATTTTGACAGTGTAGATGTATTATTTTATTGCGGTGTATTCCTATACATTTGACCTCAAAATTAAATTTTGATAGCCTTCTGTTCCCTGTTAAAGTATCCTTCGGGCCACCACAACAAATAAATTTATAATGCCCATATATAGAGGAATTTTTGCCATCAATGTGTATATACTCTAAAAATTTGTAAATTTGTGTATTCATTGTCGTTTTTTTCATTACTCTCAGGAGTGGTCATCCGTTTTGTTAAGGATTTAGTTTTATATCATTTATTGACTTAAAACAAAATTCATTTCAAAGGTAGATCTATATTCTCGGTAGTTCATTGTTGTATACATTTGAAACTTAAATGATTTGTCCAGTTGTTGCATTTCATTTACTTATTTCATAATATATGTATAAGGTTTTCCATTATTTGTTAAAGTATGTCAATTTTAAGAGATGCATCTTTTTTAGGTATATATTGTATACTGTAAACAGATAATTTTGCTCCTTTCTCACCAATGCAGCTGTAAGACCTGCTAATTAATGTTAAAAAAATAGTTTATTTTATTCCTGCACAGAAATGTATTAAGGGGGTGCGAGAGAAGGTTCTAAATTGTTAATGAAAATTATCATCTAACAGCTTATGAGAAACATTGCCTTATTCTCTTCGAGTTGAAAATGAGAATTTAGCAAATTTTTCTTTACTGGATTCAATAATTTTGGAAAATGATAAAACAACAATTATACACGAAATTAAATTACACCTCTACCAATTAAGTGAATCATTTGATGGATACTTTTCCACTGGGAAATAAAGCAAAATTAATAGATGGATACTTAATCCATTTTTGTTTGACCTAAATTCAATGTACAACAATGTTTTATTAAATGACAATCTTATCACAATACAAGCTAATGTACGTATTGAAATGGAATTCGAAAAACTGGAATTAAACAGTTCTGGTGTACACAGTTAGAACTTTACCCAGAATTGGCAAAAGCAACATTAGAGACACTTTTATCATTTGCCACCATTTACCTTTGTGAAATGAGTTTTTCATCACTTTTGCATATATCAAAACAAAAGCTAGAATTTAATTAAAGGCATCTGATGACTTACACACAGCTCTTTCAAAAAACGAGCCTTGTTTTAAATGGATAATTATGAACAAACAACAATAATGCAGTCATTAAAAATGTAGATTGTTTTAAATGTGATAATATGGTATGCATTGTAAATCTATTAATATTTTGCTATATCTTTATAAACATATGATTTATAAATATATAAAGATATATTTAACTATTACAGTAATTTAATTGTATTAACCCTTTTATTACTATAAAATGTGATCAGATTTTATGTGATATGAGTCATAGATAAATGTTTGTAGCTGTAACCTATTTTATTTTTAAAAAATTCCTAGTTTGTGGGAAATAGTATAATTTTAGATTTCTTAAAAATTTTAAAATGTATTTTGAACTTCCTTCAAGTTATAGATGATGTTTTCAATTGACAGGGCTCTACTCGTAATTGTGCACAAAGATGCCAATTGTGGAAATCTGAAAATCACAGAGCTCAATTCACTAAACACATGTTACCTACACTGCAAAATGTGTTCAGCCGTATGGCACAAAATGTAAATATTAGCTAAAAAAATAAAAGATTTGAAAAAAATTAATGAAAGATAAATATAAAGTAAGAAAAATTAGAAAAACAAATAAGAATACAAAATGATTTTACCACATTGATTTCATATTATACACGAGGCATGAAGCTGCTAATTTCATTTTTAGTTGCTGAAAGCGTGAGTTTCATCATGCAATCTAGGCCACATGAATTCTACTAAGTACGAACCCCAGTTGGGGGCGTTCAGTGCTGCTCTGATGTTTATTTTGCCATTTTGCAATGCCCCACAACCTTTCAATAGTTTAAGTACAATATACAGATCAATAAAGTTATATTTACGATTAACACACTGTTTGTATCCCAAATCTTCTAAGTCATCCGGTTTATAGGTACTGAATTACTCATTACTTCCTTCTGTCATGTTTTCTTGTATCAATGCAATCAAAATGGTCTGGCAGTGTTCTTATTTTATATATAATTTTTCTTATTCAATTCCTACTATTAGTTCACACTCTCCCTATATATATATATATATCAAATGTCCGGAATGGTCATCTCATGAAGTGGTAGCTTACATCGTGGCCGGAAAATAATAAAATCAGCTTCAGGAACAAACTAATTTATTAAACAGTAAAGCAACACATCTTACTCGCTTCGAGCCAGTCCAGCGTCTCTCGCAAAGCGCGCCAAAATAGAATTAGGTCAGAGAGGTTGCCAGAATTGGCGGAGGAAGTTAGTATGTGGGAAGGCGAAGTGTTTACGCCAAGACAAGAAGGAGGGGTTACCAGGACAGAGATGAAATGGGCAATTATAGGTAGTTAGTAATATTATCACAGAATATCCCCCCCATCTAAAATGGATTGGAGCCGCGGCCGTCGACTCCAAGACACTCCAGATAGTGAGAACATGAAAATTAGTAGTTTGAATATTAGGTTGAAGCTGGCTCGAAAATCACAAATTGTTATGTTAAAATATACAATTGAAAGACATACTAGTATGAAAAATGGCATAATTTTAAAAACAAATAGCTGGAGTAATATAAAAATGAAATGGTACACTTAAATGAAAACACTAACAACAACAGATGTAAAGATGTTCCAAATACAAATACAAGTAAAAAAAAAATTGTGCATGTCTCAGCCCCTGACATGTGTTTCACAGTCTTTGAAGGTATTCAGAGTCCTGGACGGGTACAGTTCAACTAGTTGTAAAAACACAAAGTAATTATTATTCACAGTCTTAGTCGTTGAATAATGTTTAGTTCTTTTGGAGATCTCCTGGGTTGTAGTCACTTTTTTAGAAAAATAATGTTCTTTGTTGTTTATTATTATTACGTTTGACATTAGTTATTGACTTTTCTTTACGCAAAACACCTTCTATATTTTATTTATTTTTTTTTTATCATTGGTTTTCAATTTCAAGTTTTTCTCTAGATCATGTACACAAAAATATTAAAATTATTCTTTCAGCAATTCGTAGAATAAATTTACCAAATGCTGTCAAAATGTAACTTTCAACATCAATATCAAATGTCTGGTACCTGATGTTGCAAAAATTTGAACAAAAATACAAATTGCAACAATTAATTCTTTACGCAAAACACCTTCTATTTTTTTTTTTTTTTTTTTTTTTTTTTTTTATCATTGGTTTTCAATTTCAAGTTTTTCTCTAGATCATGTACACAAAAATATTAAAATTATTCTTTCAGCAATTCGTAGAATAAATTTACCAAATGCTGTCAAAATGTAACTTTCAACATCAATACCAAATGTCTGGTACCTGATGTTGCAAAAATTTGAACAAAAATACAAATTGCAACAATTAACATTAACATTCAATTATTGTGAAGAATAAAATAAAGTAAGACAATACAAACACAAATTTTAGGTATGTGACCTGTTGTGAGTACATCCTCGTGAGCGTTTACCAAAGGGAAGGTGCTTCCAACCTGAAACTCAAGTTGAGCAAACTGCACAAAATGAAAAGGGGCAGGCAAGTTTCTCAAACATGAGAGGGAAAAGCAACTGTTCAAAGGGAACATTTGAAAAGTGCGAAGCGACAGGGAGGACAGTGAGTGGAAACCCCAGTATAAAAATCAATAATATTTATCTAGTACATAGTATTTTTCATATAAATGTAGTAAGCTTCAAAAATTTTTTTTTTTAAATATGCGAGTTTCACTTACACTCACGGGGTTTCAAAATTAACTAGGATGGAGATAGGACAGGAATGCTAAAATAGAAAGATTAAGGATAGCTGAATGCATATTGGCAACTTTAATGATCATTTCACTACTTAAATTTTTTTTTCCATTTTTAATTTTCTTCTGAAATATTTCGTAATTATCATCATGTTCGACATTTATTTTGGCAGTGTTCATTTTGCTTTTACTTTTACAATACTAGAAAATTACAAAAATAATATAATAACTGACCTGCTTATAACACGAACTTTTGTACTGTAAATTAAATACTAAATAAGAACTTTTTTAAGTGTAAAGCACTCTGATGGTAACTTGAAAATTTGTTTTTATGAGCTTCTTTGATTTCAGAGCAGTGTTCGGCGTTCACTCTGAAATCGTAATTATTTTCTTGAAATTAAATTTTTTGATGACTGTCGCTCACATATAAAAACTTGAATTACTTCTTGGAGGCCTAGTTGAATCGGATGCTGCAGCACTGGTACTTTACTTTAAGATGGCGTAGTCCGTGGATAACCGTAGAGATCAGGCGGAAACGAAACTGTAATTTTTTAACAATGGCATCTTCTCTTGCTTCGTCGCAGCCGTAATTTCTGTAGCACTTTCATGGTGTTGGATGAGGAATGCTTTAGCTTTGATCATTTCAAGCTGGTGACTTCAGGAACGCATGCGGAAAATAAAGCAAAAGTCCTGTAGAACAATGGCGTTAATCTAAAGCGTAACTCGTGTAGAACAAAGACTTTTTAACTTGTTCAATTTGCAGTCGCATTTTTAAAGTCCAGATCCTGTTGAGCTCTCTGAAATGTCCGGAATGGACATCTCATGAAGTGGTAGCTTACATCGTGGCCGGAAAATAATAAAATCAGCTTCAGGAACAAACATTTATTAAACAGTAAAGCAACACCTCTTACTTGCTTCGAGCCAGTCCAGCGTCTCTTGCAAAGCGCTCCAAATTAGAATTAGGTCAGAGAGGTTGCCAGAATTGGTGGAGGAAGTTAGTATGTGGGAAGGCGAAGCGTTTACGCCAATACAAGAAGGAGGGGTTACCAGGACAGAGATGAAATGGGCGATTATAGGTAGTTAGTAATATTATCACATATATATATTTATATATCTTGTTCAAATTTTCAATCGTTAATAAAATACTTTTTATTCATCCACTCAAGTTCAAATACATTTTTTTAAACTTGTAGTGGATGACACTTGATGTTAATACAGTTTTTTCAAATATTAATTCATTAATTAAATTTAATTAATTAATTTTAGTTTTATATGGGAGAAAAAAATTTCTCTTGCGGATACTGAATTTCGAGAATGGTGCAGCCATCTACCGAATGGAGGCGGAAAGAAAAGCTCTCTCCCTCTCCGGTGGCGGCAGCGCATGAAACGTAGGAAAATGGAAAATTGCAAGGAAATTCGCTTTCTATTTTGCCACTTAATATTGTGATTCTGTCATATGTATATACATATTTATATTAAATAAATATGTATATTTTATACCTGCGGCGGAGAGTTTTCGTTCTAGATATATTACTGATAGTATTAATGGTAGCATTCTTCGTTCAGTAAGCGATAAAGTATAAAGTCATATGTATATACATATTTATTTATGCATATTTATATCAGTAAGTAACTAAAATAAAATTTTTCTTTGTTGACCTAAGTAGGAATTGACTTTAAAAATTTTTTTTTTATATTACTTGTTTTATATTTATTTTTCTTATTTTATATTTATTTTTCTTGTTTTATTTTATTTTATTTTTTTTTAAAGCTAATATTTACATTTCATGCCAGGCGGGATATCACACTTGGCGACTTGGCACATAAGGGCCCAGGCTGTGAACTTCCCCCCTAATTTACTTATTTTATTATATTTATTTTTCTTATTTTATTAATATTTCCATACCTTTATTTTTTAAGCCAATATTTGCATTTTGTGTCAAACAAGTTACCAGATTTGGCAACTTGGCACACAATTATGAGTAGTGCTTTGTTAACTGAAAAGTACCTGTTTTTTACTCAAAATTTAAAGCATTCTCCCCTTCTTTGTATTAAAAAAATATATTTTTAAAAATCTAATATAGCACATTTTATTCTTAGGGAAGAAAAATATATTGTAAATAGATAAGCTATTTTGTGTGTGTATATTTGAATTTCATATTAATTTTGTACAAAATATAAGCACTTCATGTTAATTTACTTTATAATTATATGAAACATTTGATATAGTTTTTAAATGCCTTATCATTAATGTTTGATAATTATTACATTATTTCTTTTAGATATTTCTGTCATAATTGCCATTAAAGTTCCTTTTCTGCATTATCGGGATGAATTCAGTTATTGCTTCTAACATCAATGGAGGTGTTATTAGTAATCAACAGGTACACATTATTTGTTTATGTTTATTATCTGTTTGTGGTTATGACAGAACTTTAAGCTAAAAATCCTATTATAAAGAATCCAATAGAAAATTGATTGAAAATTGGGAATTTTAGTTAACTTTCTTAATTGAAATATCTACGAGAAAAAAAAAAGATTAATTTGCATTATTTCTGAAACAATACAGTCTATATAAATCTATAAGTAATCATTTGTTGGATCGGATATGATATGACGCATTATCCAGCATCTATTAGTGTTTAAAGCAGTTTTATACAGTTTAATATGAAGATTAAATAAGACTAAAATCTTTAATATAAAAATTATTTGTTTACCACAAACAAAACTTACCAGAAAATAAAAGATTTAACCTAATTTCTAGCATATGAAACCACACCACAACATTTTAGGTATGCATTATTTATATACAGAAAACAATGAGAATAACCACTTCCCAAACTAATCATGATCAATTACATAATACGGGGGTTTGCCATTAATATATACTAAACTAGCATTGCCTGGCATTGCCCAGGTAGATATATAGATATAAAATATTTCATGCATTCCATCAAAAAAATACTGGGCTGCACTCCCGCTCTTCATGTTCATCTGGCCAGACAGAATGCGCTTAGCACGTTTCGACTGAAATGATATACAAACAATAAGAAAGAAAGAAACTTTGAGCCTGCGGACCTTAGTCTGATTTTAAGGTCATTCCCAACCCCCTTTCTCCCACGCATTGGAATTTGACCCCCCCCTCCGTCATCCTCAAACCACCCCTCTTAACGCAGTTGGTCGAGGGGAATCCACAGGGGGTAGATGCACCTCTATCGGGCACAAAAAACATTAAAAAATTAATTAAAAAAAACTAATTGAGCCCCAAATTTCGTTTTTCCTGATTTAAGTTTCTCTTGTCCAAAACATTAACTGTGCCAAATTTGGTCCCGGTGGGTGAAACAGTCTATGATTCTATAGCAGACAAACAAACAGACAAGCTCTTTTATATTTATAGATTAGCATCTAAACCAACTTTTTAAAATATTAGTGTATGTGAGATATGTGAGTTTCCATTCCTATGTGGTAGGTGGTTCCTGTAATTTCAGAACATGTAATAGATCAAGCCATAATTCCAACATCATTAACCATGGTGTTTGCCTATGTCTCAGAAACAAGCTGAAGTTTTCAAAATTAAAATGATTAGCACTATTTCTTTCAAAAGAAAACTTCTTTGATATCATGTAGTCTGCAATAAAAAAAGTGTATGAACATTTTTTATAACTGCCTGTGAATTTTGACTGATAAGTGACAAATTTAGATATTATAATCTGTACTGGTTAGTTAAATTTTAAGAATTTTTTGAAAATATATGTATCACCTCTTTCTTTTCCTTTTTAAATGCTTGATAGATCAGTTTAGTTTTTTCAAACTCCTGCCAACTGTTTATGAATTCAGAATGTACTACTACTGGAATG
The DNA here is from genome assembly GCA_907164885.2 of Dolomedes plantarius. Lineage (NCBI taxonomy): Eukaryota > Metazoa > Arthropoda > Arachnida > Araneae > Dolomedidae > Dolomedes > Dolomedes plantarius. Next base: position 132,867,808 of record OU015497.1, on the reverse strand, counting down.
GATAAACAATATACCTTTTAACCTACATTAATAAAGAATTTCTTCATAAAATAATTCTATTTTAATTTGTTTATAGAGTAATTGTGGTATGCTAAATTAATGTTGAAGTACAGTGAATGAAATTAATATGTCAGTTAAATGCTGTCTGTGGTACTGCTAGTTACAGACCTTGGTACTTTCCTATTATAATGACCTGTTACCAGCATTATGCAAAATCATCAATTAAATAAAATGATTACAAGAAAATTCACACTTTTCAAACCACATTTCTACTTTTGTGAACTACATTTTATATTTAGAATAAATAACCACCAAAGGAATAAAAGAAAAAAGATATTGCTGACTTTTCACATCACATATTATTGTTTGCAAACTACATTTCTACTTTCAGCGCCATATATATTGTTTTTCCTGTCATGCGGGAATTTAGTTTATATAAAGAAATGTATTAAGAAGTAGACAAAACAACTCTAACTGTATTATATATGAAAAAGATTTTCAAATAGCTACATCAGAAAAGAAATCTTTAAACAGATTTCATTTTCATGTACATTTCTCTCCACTTCTTACATGTGCTTAAATAGAACAGTTTTGTTACTAATGCTGTGGTGCAGTGATTGCATCTGTGATTTGTAAACTGGTGTTCTAGAGATCAAACCCTGGTCTTAGCAAGCATATGAAAACGGCTTTTTTGTACCAAGAGTTACAGTTTGCCGAGATGTTGGCAACAGGTCTACATAATAGGAAAGTAGCAGATCTCCTTCATTAATCATGATAAAAATTATATATTCAGGAGATTTTAGTTTTTAAGTATCGTAGTAAGTATTATATGTTAAAAAAATATTCTTTGTCATTTACTTATTAAGTTTCATTAATAGAATTATGACAATGCTTGAAACCAATTCTTGATTTTTCTTTACATTGTCTCTGAGAACATCATTATGTACTGGAATTCTCTAAGTATAGTTGTTAAACACTTTGAAAATTATATGAATAAAGTATTTTAATTTGTTGTGAATGAATAGAGTATATTAATTGTGAAATGTAATATATTTCTGCATATTTTTATTTTTTAATGCCACATTTATACTTCCTTTGGCTAATAATTTTTAGAATTTTCTATGAATTCTACAGTCATGTTTAGTTTTGTGATATGGAACTTTTATATTAAGTGTTTTAAACTTATATCATTTATAACTATTAGCTGGCTGTACTTTAAAACATTAAATAGATGTTTTACATATGGATGTGATTATATTTTCATATTTATTATTTTTACAAAATTTTATAGTGTTATATAAATAGCTTAATATCACTGGAATTAGTCGTCCCATTTTAATGTGACATCACCATTCACTTTTCAGCATGCTTTCATTGTTTGTTTTATTTTACCTTTCTTGATTTGGTATTAAGAGGAGAGTAGGAGAAAAATTGTTTTTATTGAATATTTTTTATAGGGAATATTATTTGTTGTGGGAATCAAGTCTAATTAATAATGGGATGTGTTTTAATTTTTTTTATGAATCTATTCATTAAAAATGTTATTTAATTTTATGTGTTTTAACTTCAGAAAATTCAATGTTCATAAACTTAATAGGGAAAAATTCTCTTACAGGTAGCAAGTGGATCTCATACTTCGATTTTGTTGTCTTCCATTGACTTTAATGTGTCTGAAACTAAGACCAATTTTTCTGCTGCACCTGGTCAAGGAAAATATTTCGTAAAATTCAGTGGTAAAGAAGAACTGTTCAATGGTGGAAACAAACTCAAGAATTGTGACTTGAATAAAAATCCTATAGGTTAGTTTTGTTTTTTTATTTCAGATAGAAGGAAAAGTCAGAGCTTACTGTAATTTCTCTGAACAAATTCTTGTCAATTCCTTGTCTAAGTTTGCTTCATATTCTTAATCATTTGCCCTTAATTTAACATGCAACTATATTTTTATCTCACTATTTCTAGATGAAAGGAGCATTAGATTCAAGTAAATATACTTTTAAAAGAAAAAAAAATGCTAGTAGTAAAATTTGATGGTGGTCTTTATTAGAACATTATCTTCATCTTAAAACCTCTGTCATACTTATCCAGAATGAATGTTAACAGAGTTATATAAACTGAAAAAATGCAGTTGAGGTTTTATTTTGTATATTTTTTCATAGCTAAGAGATTTTATTGTGATATCTTTTGTCAGGCTTATACCTATGGTGTCCTGTATGAAGGGCTTAAGTCAAAAACAGTGATTTAAATATACCAAGTTATTGGTTTTTATACCAATAGCAGAACTATGATTTCGACTTGAGTCTTATGTACAAAGAAATGTACTTTTGTATACAAAATTGATAGACTTAAGCCTTTTATAGAAGTCATCTTTTTTTTTAAAATCAATACAGTCGAACCCCATTATAATGAACTTCAAGGGATTTAAAAAACATTTTATGAATTTCTTTGTCCAATACATCAAATGACTCCAATGCTCTTTCTTCCACTATTTGTGTAGACAAAAACTTATTAATTACGCTCATCGCTGCTGTAGCATCTGAGATAGTGGAGATTTCGTCATTTATGTGCTCCTCTTCATCAGCATCAGAAGCAAAATCTTCAATTTCAGAATGATTCATTTTAATTTCTTCCACAATATCTTCATCAGTCGGAGTTTTACATGTAATGACTTCATCATTACATGTTTTGAACAATTGCAAGCCACAATGAGAATGATGAAATTTGGTGCGGTTCTATCCACATCGCGATAAGTATATCTTCATCATCTTCTTCAACATTCTTTGCTTCAACATTCTTTAAAAGTTTAAAAATTTTAAAAAATTCAGCTGTCAACTGAAAAAAATATTCGTTATAGCCGATTCTTAAGATTTTGGAGGTTTGCTATAAAAGGATAAATTAGCATTAAATACAATAGGAAAACGACAGGACCAACATTTTCGTTCGTTATAACGGAGTTCGACTGTAGTAACAAATATCTAAAAATCACTTTTTTTGATTTAAGACCTTTATACCAGGCACCATAGATATATTATTAAAAAGAGAAAAACTGCACACATGAAAAATTTTGCTTTTAGAATATTTTATTGTATTTTATTTATATTTTTATTGATTTTTTTAACCTTACTTTTTAGATAATGCCTATTTATCTTTGAATGGCAACAAGGAAAAAAATTCAGAGGATAGTATACCAGTTCCAAAAGTTCAGTTGTACTCTGGAAAAATTCATGTAGAATGGAATCAAGTGTATAAAATTGGTGCTGGATTAAATAATTTGGGAAATACATGTTTTATGAATACAGTGATCCAGTGTCTAACATACTGCCCACCTCTTGCTAATTATCTCTTGCATGATAATGATCACTCTTCAAAATGTAAGTATGTCCTTTACTAATGCTGAATTTCCTCTGATATATTTGTGTTTTGTGATTATGTTGAGGATAGAGTATTTTATTTATGATAGGTAATAACACATTGTAGTATATATACTTCAAGGTGAATCTGAGCTTGCAGGAGCTGAATAATCATAGCCACTGAATATGGTGGTAGTTATGACCTGCTGCAGTCAGTTTGTCATATACTGCTACTAACAAGGGGTCCTGTTTGTGTTTTCCATAGTTTTCTTTATACACAGCATGAATATACAGGATGTGTGTCATCCTTAGAAGTGCTTTTCTTGTGTTCTGGAAAGGTTTTTAAGGATGATTTGATAACACATTTAAGACCCTTAGAAGTGTTTATTTTTTTCTTAGATATGTATTTTTATTTTTTTATGCTAAATACTTGGAAGGCCTTTATTTTTCCAGAACTGAAAAAATAGATCATATTGCACAAAATTACGCTATCTGTTCGGAATATTGTACATGAGATTGAACATGGTTTATTAGGGTTAATAGGGTGTCTAATGCTTACAGATTTAGGCTAAATCCTAAAAAAGCCCAAAATTTTAAAAATTCATTGCTAAAAAACATAAATCAATTTTAAAAAGTAAATAAAAATCGGATCCTCAAAAAAATATCAATTTTTTTTTTAATGAAACTAAGCATTTCTTCCCCTCTTTGCTTCAGGCCTTTGTTTTTGCCATAGAAAAGAGGACATTGAGTCATGTAGTATATGTAGATAGTTTTAAAATTTGCAGTTAAACATTTGAAAAAAGAATCTGTTTCGCTTATCTGATGTGCATGAAATTTTCTGCCAATTCCATCTGAGTTTTAAAAGCTTGAAAAGTAGGTCATGAGGATTAAATGATCAGCATTAATGATCTATTTTTGCTACTGTTTCTGGAGGTGTTTCTGAAAGAAATTCTTTGATAAATCACATTTTTCTCGCATAAATTTTTTGCTATTTTGTATTGGTAATAACTGAATAAATGGGGCAAGTAAAATATAAGTAAAAAAATTTGATTTATTGCTTTGTTTAAAATGTAGTTATATGATATGCTTATTAAAATAATTTTAACTTTTAAAATTACTGAAGTTGCTGTGATGCCTTCGTTCAGCAGATTTTCGAATTCTATTCCAGATAGTGAAATGTTGATGGACAGAACTTTTGTTTATTTATTTAATGTCATTACATTAAGGTATTTTTCCATTATATTTTGTATAGCTTTCCTTGAAAATAGTAATTATAATTTAAATATATCTAAATATTTTAAGTGAATAGGTGCTGATTTTTTACTTTAAATCTGCTTTACAAGTGCTTAAAAAATGCTTATATTTCAAAATGCAATTTTACTTCTCTCTATGATATATAATGTACTGTTTCACGTTAAGCTCCCCATATAATGCTTTTTTAAGCAATCTACAATAAGTTCTTATGGTGTATTGCCTTATTTAACCCCACTCTCTTAATAGACTAATGAAAATTAATACGTAATATAAATTACTTTGATAATTTTTTTTTATTTTCAGGCACCGTAGCAGGTTTTTGCATGATGTGTTTAATGCAGAGACATATGAAAAAAGTAATTGGAAAAACTGGTGAAGTGATAAAACCATTAGATGTTTACCAGCGTTTAAAACGTAAGAACTTTTCTTAAAAAAGATTTTATAAGTTTTCCATGTAGCACTTTAATGTTTGACTGTATTTTATTAGGCCTGCAAACTTGTAAATCATATACAGGGTAGAGTGTTTATATGACCACTAAAATCTGAACAATGTCATTAAATTGGAAAATGAGCCCTAAAAATGCGAAATAAAAAAATTAGTCATGAAAAAATCCAACTGTGCCTCAAAAGAGCCATGAATTTTTCTCTGTGTGAGTCTAAATATTTTTTTAATCTGTAAAGTAAAAATTATGTTATTTAACATTCTTAAAATTAATTTGTCTCAATGAACATCTATTGAAGGTTTTATACAATTATGTTCCAAAAATTTTTTATTGAGTCTCTAAAAAGCTGAGGAAAATTCACAGAATTTAGTTTCTAAAAGTTAGTAGATACCCTGATATACATGTTGGAAGTCCCATCTTTGAGTTTCCCAGTTTTAAAATTAAGGTGTAAACTGTTTGATAGTTATGAGATATATAAAATATTTATCATGCTGATGACAAGCACCTAAATTTATTCCATTGCTGACAACTCTTTTGCTAGACTGAGGAATTCTATTCAAGAGAGCTATGGTGTCACTTTAAAAAATAAATAAGAAGCTTGGTGTCGGTTTTATAATTACCTATTAATGAATTTTTGAAGGTGAACTGAAGGATCTGAAAATGTTAACTGCTCTTCACCTATATTTACCATGACCATTGGCACAAATGCTTTGTTCTGATTGAACAAGTCACTGAACGAGATAAGTAACAAGGCAGTAGAGCAAAAGAGAATGTTTTTCAAGTTATGACAATTTCAATAGCAAATGGATAAATTTTCTTTACTATTTATTTTAAACTTTTCATGCTTTGTTTGGGCCGAAGGTAACCTAGTGGTAGCACGTTGGACTTGGAACTGGGGGTGCTTGGTTTGAATTTTGACGAATTAAATACCTTGTGTCTAGTCCAGATATGGGCATGTTAAATCCATAAACTGGAAAGAGAGGTTGGGAAAAGGTATGATCCTCCCAAATGTCGCTCATGGGGTGCTTGGTCAAAACTGAGGTAGGACCAAGTGTTGGTGTTGGTTCACTTATGTTGTGAACCACATTAAAAGCAACCAATGATTCCCATGGATGTGTAAATGTCTTCATTGATAAGTGCCCCACATTGACAAACAATACTTTACATCCTTTCTTAAAACATTTTGATTGCTTTTGTTAAAAAATGGAGTCAGTTATTCATGATCTCATATTAGTGCATTAAGGTAATCTCCTGTAATCATAGTTGCTTTGCTGTACAATTTCTGCTTGGGCGAAATCCCTTCAGGCTGCTTACACTCGAAATCATTGCCCCAAGATATTTCAGATTGATAAACTCCTTTTATCTGCATCACTGAGCTGTTAACATTTGCATAATGTCAACCTAAGTTTCATTGATGTATGCAAGTTGTGTTCTATACATATTTTGATATTTCTTAAAGACTTGATTTGAATTAATATATTCTCTCTTTCAAAACGCACTATTTTTTTATTTATTTGTTTGTTTTTTAATTTAGCATTTTCATAATATAAATTTAGGAAAAATCTGCCTTAAGTTCCTTTTTTCTAAAAGTTAAGTTGACTTTATCCTTTCAAATACCACTAATTTGTATTATAAAGAAACTTTTAATTTCATTATAAAAATTACTCTCCTTTTGCCAGTAATATCACTGTTAACTTCATTTATTCCAGTTGTCACTAAATTATCTTGTTTTTCTTCTGTGTTTTCAAGGAGTTTAATTTAGGAATATATTGATGTCCTGTCTTTCAAGAAATTTCTTTATTTTTTATCAATAACATGACCTCAATTTAACTGGCTCATTGAGGGAAATGAGTGACAGGAATTATGTTATCATTTTCTGCTTTTCGATCAAAAAATTTGTGTGATATTGAGCATTATCTTTCTGCTCCATTCTGAAAGGATTTTTCACATAATAAAATTACAAAAATAATGAGTGAAAATAATGATGGAAATTGAAATACAAATATCAAATGGGATTTAAAAAACTTTAAAGCATACTACCAAAACAAAAAATTCATGCCTAGTTTAACCCCATCTCTCTAGTCCAGTGGTTCTCAACCCTTTTATGTCTATGCCTCCCCTTTGGATGATCTTCTTACCCTAAGACCTTTACCTCCCCTCCTCCCCAAGGCATATACAGTGAAACTTCTCCAAAGCGAGCTGTAATGGTTCTACAATTAAAAAGTGGCCTTTTTAAGGGGTGGCTGGCTAGAGAAGTGTTGCTGTATATGTGTGTGCATACAAACATATATATACATATATTTTGTTTATTTGTTTATTTATAATGGAAGTAACTCTAGTAAAATACATTCTTCACATATTTTTTTGCTAACCATCCATGTTGAGAACAACTGTTTTAGTCAGTCCTCCTTTGGTGTTTGAATTTGCATCCAGTTCTTGATATGTCTCTTTATTGGCCAGTTTGTAGTTAAAGTCATACATTAGGAGGCTTCATACTTCTGAATAAATTTAGGACATTTTGATATGACAAACATTTTAGTATCATTGTGTGATCAAAGTAAGTCTTATATGATAAAACAAAATCATTTCTAAAAAAATTCATTGATATAATGTGCTATTAAATTACATTTTATAAGATTGAATAGATAGTTTTAGATCATATTTTTATAAATATACTAACTGTACCCAGCCACACGTTGCTGTGGTCCAGTCTGGTTAAATGGAAAAGAGAAAGCACGTTTCTGATATGTTTAATTTATAAGGGCTGCAAAGCTGTTGCTCATTTAGCACTACCCAGGGGGCACGTGTAGCTTAAAGTATGCTACGGATGCAAGTAACGTTACCCACCAACATATTTTATAGTTCAGTTTTTAGTACTTGCTTATTTTATGTAATATCTTGGCGAAAGAATTGTGTTCCCCTTCGCCCGCTGCATTGGAAATAAAAATTTTTTTAAAAATGTTCAATTTTACAATACTTGTGGGTATACAATATTTTTTGTTGTTCCATTGTCTGTGCAGATATATAGATTGTCTGGTTTTCTGACTCTAGAACACGCAACATATAATTGTCCATGTGAGAAACAATCCATGTCTAAATCTAACCTGCACAATTGTAAAGATTGGCCCTGAGCTTTATTGATGGTGATTGCAAATGCCAATCAAATTGGGAATTGCAATCTCTTAAATTTAAATGGCATATCTGTTGGAATCATGGGAATGCGAGGAATAAGGACATCTTCACCTTTGAATGGTCCTGTCAAGATCGTTCCTTCTAAAACGTTGCTCAGTAATTTTTTTACTGCAAGCCGCGTGGCATTCCAAAGCTTTGGTTGATTGATATTTCACAACATTATAATTGGCAAGCTGATTTTTAATTGCAGTACATGTGGTGGCATTCCTGGCAGATCGAGTGAATTCAAAAATTCTGTTGGATAATGAACCGCTTCATCTGCTTCCACAACAGTGTCGACAGACATGTATGTGACTGCTTCGCTTTGGATGTTATACTGAATGATATTGTTAAGTTCGTAGATGTCTTTGTTCTTGGCGGCAAGAACAGCTCGTTCACTCATCCAATCATGATTCTTATAATTGGTTTGAATATTGGGAAATACTTTTTCAACCAATTTTTCTTTTGACGATACTAAATTGCAGAAGTTATAAGGCAATGAAATTCGTCCTGATGTCAGATCAACCGGCGCCTTTCCGTTCCCAATTTCCATCAATTGATGTAAGAATAACACAGCTGATTGATCGTTTTGCAGATGGACACGCATATTTGTAGATAATTTTAACGTCTTTACGTGTCGATACAAAGTAGAATATTTCAGGCAAGCATTTATTTCGTCCGCTGGTGTCGATCTAGGAATTATAGATAATGTTTGCCTGAAATCTCCTTCAGGCAACATTAATGCATTCCTAAATGGTCTGATGTTTCCACGCAAATCTTGCAATGATCGATCAAGAGCCTCGGGCGATTTTTTGTGTGCCATTGTACATTCATCCCAAACAATAAGTTTGCCTTTCTGCAATACTTTTCCCATGCCGGATGCTTTGGAAATGTTGCACGTGGGAGTTTCAATGAATGGCAATTTCAAAGCGGAATGTGCAGTTCTTCCACCTGGTAGCAATGTTGCAGCTATTCCGGACAATGCAAGAGTTAAGGCTGTGTCATTTTGGGATCGAATTGCTGCCAGAATCAATCAAATTAGGAACGTTTTACCAGTTCCTCTTGGTGCATCCTAGAAGAAGATTTCTCCAACCCCATTATTGACAGTTTGCATTATTTGATTGTAAATGCCTTTTTGCTCAAGTGTTAGCTTAGGAATATTTGATTGTACATACAACAAAAGATCACTCGTGTTGTAATTTTGTTCGCGACGCAATTCTACATCGAATGGAGCATCAGCAGATCAATTCGGTAATGGCATTCCCAATTGATTGAGAACTTTGTTTGCGATTTCTAAGCATAAATCTTCTATAATTATCAACACTTTGTTGTAGATTTCTGCTGTGAAATCCATGTTCATATTTGAATTTTCCTCATGTATTCAACAGAAAATATCTTCAGCCATGTGCGTTCGCTTATCTCTTCGATCGTCTTTTATTGTCTAGAACAATCCTTGTGTACTTTATGACCTGTAGGGACTGCTGATAGTGGGGTCGCACCCCACCGTGACAAATTTCTGTTCTGAGGGGGAAGGGAAAGACATTTCTCGTTTGCCGTAAAATATTTAGTATAGCGTGTGTTAAAAAAAAAGCATGTTTATACCTGTTAAAGGTGTGGCATCTATATAATAGGTATATAAAAACACTAACATATTCAGATGCAGCGTTGTGTCAAAATTTCAAAGAAATCGGTGATAAACTTTCGGAGATTTGAGGTTTTGAACAAACGAACATTTACATTTTTATTTATATAGATAACTGAAATTATGAAACTAAAAAAATAAATTACTAGTTTCCGTGACTAAAGATGAGAAATTATTTTATGAAAGCCATTATAAAAGTTGGGCATAACCATATTTACATGAAAAATAATTGGATTAATATTTATTTTTTTTCTATGGTGTGTGTTTGTCAATAATCATCACATCAACTTGTTTTCAGATTAGTTGTAGATAAATAGAATGTGAAATTTGAAAACCTTTATCTCTTTATATATGTGTTCATGTGGTGTTTTATTTGAGTTTAAGGAAATAACTATGCCATAAAATATTTTAACAGTGGCTGTTACCAATTTTCAGAAAATAATGCTTATGGCTTTAAAAAATGTCAGTATTGTTTACAGAAAAAAATGCCATTGTTATAAATTTTGTGAAAAGTTTACTGCTGAAATTGTCTTTTTAACATTTTAAAAATTACTGTGGTTTTTTTTTTTTTAAATTATTATTATTGAGAAGTGGCTTGGAGAAATAGCAAGTATATCTTTACAAATAAATAAAGCTAAGTTTATTAAATTATAAAATAATAAATAATCATTAGTAGTATAAGTAATAGATTGATTTTTCTGTAAATACCAAAAATTTAATGGAATGTGAATTTCTTGAAAATTTTGTTAAATACTTAATCCCTTGCAAATAAAAGGAACTTTTTAATGGCCCTTTATTATTTCTTTTTTTTTTTTTTTTTTTTTTTAAATAGCTTTCTTTACAGTTAGGTTTTAATATAAACTGTACCTTTTGTCCTTTAAATGTTTCATTCTATTTCTTTTATTAACAGTGATTGCCAAACACTTCCAGTTTGGCCGACAAGAAGATGCTCATGAATTTCTTCGATATGTTATAGATCATTTGTGGAAATCATGTCTCCCACAAACGAATGGGGTTATAAAGTATGTATGATTTTGGTTTAACAGATTCTATCAGTTAAATATTTTTATTCTTATATCCAAACTTGATAACAATGGTACTCAATATTCTAGTATTGTGGATTTTGATTGTTCAATTGACTGATCAAATTAACCACATATTCAGGACAAATATATATAGAAGAAAAGGTGAAATAAGAGTGGGAATTTAATTGTGTTATTTGCATGTTTTTGGTACTTCAATACATTTTAGGTACAATATTTAAGTAGTCAATTATCAATAAAAGTAATTTTAAAGTGTAACTGATAAATGTAATTGACTAAATGGTTCCACATTGTTACCAGTTAATTTCAACATGGTTCTAATGTTAAATAGAACTAGAAATTTAATCCATTTGATAACTAGTTTATTTATAGAAATTTTGTTTTGTAACAGTCATTAGCCAGCACAATGTACTGTAAAATTGTTAACAGTTCATTAATTTGTGCTGCCTCTGCTCTTTTAATGTGCATTTCTGTGTAATTTCATTAAAATGAAAATACTTTTGGGTTAGATGTTTTACACTTAAATATTTTTTTTCTCTCTAGAATTAACATATTTTGGCTGAACTTTTTAAATTATGTTTGTGTGATCACATTGCTTTTTTTATTGCTCCAATTAACACTTTCAGGTCTGAGCTATTTCAAGCATATGTCTCCCTCTGGACTGAGGGTTTTTGGTTCTTTTCGTTATTTTTAAAAAAATGCTTTGAAGATATATATATATCTTAGGAATTTTTTTTATTATAAATTTTAAACTGATTTTATTCATAATGTAGAAACTATTTAAATATACTAAGAATTAATATTTAATGAGAAATTATTGAAAAAAATCAAGTTTTAAAGTAAAAAAAAAATTCTGCATAAGGAAACATTTTTTAACATGAAATTTTAAATAAAATTGAATAAAAACTTACCCAAATGGTATACAAAGATCTAAAAATAGCTTTTATTGGTAAATAGCATCATTTAATAAAATTTGCTTTGGTGTGATACATTTCAAAGTATGGATTTGCACAAAGAGCATTCAAACTAACCCTGATTTGAATTAGGATTCTACATCATTTCATAAATTTACATCTGTTAGGTGCTGCCATCTCTATTTTATTTTTTTTTAAGTAGAAGGTCCATAGATAATATCTAAAAAGATTGCGAACGTATATAATTGGTATTTTTCTAGTTCAGAGAGTTAAAAGTTGATCCCGAGAGACTCTTGGGCTTAGTCCGCTTCAGAGAAAATGGGAACCCCAGTGACACTTGGGCTTAGACCTCAAAGTGTTAAATGAAGTCTGTTGTGTCCCTTTATTGTGTTTAAAAGATGGCAATTTTTAAAAAAAGGTGCAGAGATGGAGGACACTGGCATATATGGATCCCAAAAGAAGACTCTTTACATTAAATGTTTGGAGTTCCAAATTCTTAAATTCTGGGTAAAAAATTTGGGAGTAATTTTTTGTATAAAATTTTTGATAGAAAAGAAAAAGGATTAAGCTTTAATATTTTCCTTTATTTAATATGAATTCATTTCTAAAATTATGTTGTTAAATTTCTCATGCTTTAATCTTTACTTATACCTCATCAAGTTAGAAGTAAATTTGCAGACCTCATTCACATTTAGTAACTTGAGGTGTCAAGTTACTAAATTTCAGGATGTTAGAGCTTTCTTCAGAAGGGAGAACTGACATTTCATACCTTTACATTAACACTTTTTTTTCTAAAAAGTGTGTGTATATATACATGTGTATGTGTAGTTTTCCCAGCATTTACATGATAAATTGCCTAGTTGTTTTGCAGTCATAAATGTAATTATAGCATTTTTTAAAACAGTTTAAAAATAAAACAAAAAACATGCATGGGTGAGAAAAATGGAGAGACTTAGCATAATTCACGGCTATCAGTATGGATTTTGTTAACAGGAGCAAATATAAGTGTCATCCTGTCAGATCTGTATCTGTAAAAAGAATAATTTAAGATCTATTACAGTTGAAATGGAATCTGTGAACAAAAAAAAAAATCACTTTTAGCCGTTGACAGGGTTAAACACATGGTTTGAAATAAATGTTATATTTCAAATTCCTTTATTGGGGAGGGAAAAGAAAAGTAATTAAGTCTCAATTATGAAGTCTAAATTTTAGACAAAAATTCTTTTAACTCCTGCTTATAATGTAATTGTTAAAATGTAATTCATATATATATATATATATATATATATATATATATATATATATATATATATATATATATATATATATATATACACACACACACATATATATATATATATACACACATATATATATATTTATATATATAAAATAAAAAAAATTCAAAATTCATTGACTCAAAATTTTTTTATATATAACTTTGAAATGAATATGGCATTAAAAATAAACTACAGTGGACGCTCGTTAATTCAAACTCAAAGGTTCTCAGAAAAAAGTTCGAATTATCCGATGTTAAGAGAAAATATATAACTTTAAATGTGTATCACTGAAGCAGAAACTCTCCTAGTACCCCAGAAAATATATTATACTATGTTATCTAAAGTTAAACATATTAAAAAGCAATACAGACTTACCTTAATCATAAAATGAAGCAGAAGATATGCAGTATAAAGTAAACTTTTATTAAAAATATGAATTACACTTTGGGGAAAAACTGTAAAATGGATGTTTGATTCTGTTTATGATGCCTACATTGTTCAGCCAGCTTCTCGATTTGAAGTAAACATTTCAATTCATTTTCAGAGGAAGGTTCCATCTGAATAAATGCTTTTAATAGAGTCCAGACTTTTAATAGAGTCCATTATGGCCGCATTAAAAATATCTTTCGGCAGGTAAGTAGAGAAAAGCCCTGGCAGTTTCCTACCGATATTAGTGCATACGTCTTCGTTTACATCAGAGCTTTGGCCACATACAGTTTGATAAGAAATATTTGCCTTGACTTAAATCGAGAAAGCCATCCATCACTGCATTTAAAATCTTCAATACCCATTCGACTTGCCAATTCATCAGCCTTCGTCAGCACTAGGAGTCCATTTATCGCAAAATTTCGAGATCTAAGATCCTGAAACCATAGCAGTAGAGCTTTTTCTAGAACTTCTTGGGACACATTTCCCATGCGCTTTCTTCCTCTAGCAAGATTTGATTTTTCCCATGATTCTAAAATTGACTCCTTGTTTTTCAAATTAGTTGACAAGACATTTTTTAAAATTCCATAGTCAGTTGCTAACTTTGTTTTACATTCGCGATTGTCTACTTTCTTTAAAATTTCTACCTTTGTCTCCAAAGTTAGGGTTCTGTACTTTCCACGTGTAGATATCCTGAATTTTTACACGTTCACACCACACAATGAGGAAGAAAAACTAGACCACATTAACTTGTCAGCACTGCAGTTATAACTGACGCAGCTCCCTAGAATCTGTAGTAAAGACTAGTTTTTCTGAAATTCTAAGAAAATCGTTCCAAATAAAGGAAAATTGCTTTTTTCGTTTAGCACTAATAAGAAGGACAATAGCTACTAACGTTTAGCGGACATGCAATAGTCTAGGAATGCAGGCATGTGCCTCTTTACACAGAAAAGAAATTTTGACACACAAAATAATAAATACAGTGTGTATTTTCTCCATTAAACAAGGAAAAAGTATTTTTTTTGTCAAATTTTTAGTTCAAATTAACCGAAGTGATAAAAATTTAGTTCAAATTAATGAGATATTTTTAACTAACTCCAATACAAGTTTTTTGGGGTCTTTGAATTAGTTCGAATTAACGAGCGTCCACTGTTTAAAGGTTGCAAGTTTTGCATGGATGTTTGTAGCCGTTCGGAATCTGCTTTAAACTGTTGGTCACGGTCTAATTAGCCCTCATGTAACAAAAAGTTGACTATAGCGCTCCAAACCAAACCTATATTTGAATTCCAGTGAATGAAAATTACAGAGTGATCTTTGAAATGGACTTTAATTTTCATGTTTTGCTGTCCTGTTAAATAGTTTTCAATTAACATTCTTTCTGTTTTAAAAATGTCAGTAGTGATAATATTTAAACATTTTAAACTACACTATACTTAAATAATAATAATAATAATTTGACTGATGATAGAAAGTCAAAAACTGAAGATATAGCTGCAATTAATTTCAATGAAAGCATATCACAGAGCTTGGAATTCCATATTTTGAAAAACTGAAGACCCAAGATAAAATTATATTTCAATTGAGTTAAATATGGATGCCCTCTAAGTTGATTTTGAGAAATTGCATCATTATATCAGGAACACACTCTTTTGCTTTTAACCTTAATATGTATTTTTTGCAAAAGTGAAAAATCTTTAGTTTCTTTTGATTTGCAGGTATAAATTTTTATATAATTTATAAAAGAAATTATATAAAACAAAGTTTTAAGACTGGGCATTATGTATATACTCAATACGATATTAATATTCATTTACTAGCCTTCATACTTTTTCTGGAGTGTGATATGTATACTGGGTGTCCCAAATGTCACTTAGGGATTTAAAAATCTCATATGTAAGGATTTCATAAATTTTTATCTTGTTTTGTATAGAGAAATTACCCATGGAAAAATTCACAACTAAACAAAGAATCAAAAGCGAGGAATATTTTAAATTTAAACAATCCATCATTCGCATCCAAAAGGAATACTGCCAACACTTCAATGCCAGGAAATCACCATTGAATTTCTTTATTTGTTGGTTGATTCAACATTTTGAGCAATATGGCTCAATAAGGGATTTGCCATGCTTTGGAAGACCATGTAGAGTCCATTCGCAGATGAACTGTGAATGTTTGCAAAACAGTCTTGAGAAATTCTAGAACTGCAGTTAGTTATTAATCATTGTAATGGAGAATGCTATTAAATGAGTGTGTCATGTGAAGCCAAAAATAAGGACATTTACATTGTATAATTTTTCATAATTAAATAAGAATTTATTTCCATTGTTGGAATTTTTATTTTGAACAAACTACTTATTAAAAAAATGTAGAAGTTTTAAGATTTTTGAATTCCTTGGGGACTTTATGGACATTTATTGCATATATACATATGTTTTAGTATATATATGCATATATTAGGCCTCTTTTTTTTGCATAAACGTAGTGGTATTCACAGCTTCCTAACTTAGTTTATCAACATTAATTATTGTGTCACATACACCTTAGTAATTTAAAAAAAAAAAAAAAATTATTTATTTTTTAAATTTCAGTTTGGCACAATTTAGTATTGAAATGAATTATTTTTGTTTTTTTAATTAACAGTTACATTGAATTTTTAAATTTTTATTGAAACAAATGCATTTGTATTCTTTTATACAGGTTGGATGCAGCCAGTAAAGAAACAACTGTAATTAATAAAATTTTTGGTGGATATCATAGGAGTCAAGGTATATTTATCTTATATGTTTATATATTTTTTATATTTAGTAAATATTTTTATTTTCAGTGAGTTCCTTTTTCTCTGAAAATTTTTTGCATTGTTGTTTTTTAGCTCTATCTACACCAAGGTTCACAATGTCCTTAAAAGTCTTTTCAATAATACATTGTATTAAAAAAGTCCAATTTGTATTTTTCTAACCTTGAAAAAAATTTTTAATCCAATGTTAAGTATTTTCTGATGTTAATGCTAATCTAGTAGAGCAACAAAAAGTGTTTATTTATCTATTTATTTTTGTTAGATAGGCAGAAAGATGTGGTTGGGAAGAGCTGCTTTTTTTCCAGAGAATGGTCAAAACTGCCATGTCTTGCCAGATTATCGTTGTTGCATAGCCCGAATTTTTTTCCCCTCCCTGTTGAGGCAAATACAGTGGCATCTCGATATTCATTGCTAATTGGTTCCAGAAGGCATGACGAGTAACGACCAAATTTTTCCCATAAGGAGTAATGTTAATTGAATTAATTCTTTCTTGAAAAACAGAAATTTCACGTTTTACTGGGCAATGTATAAATTGATGGTTTTTTTAAATTCAAAATCTTTAAAATAGACATAATTTAAAACAATAATTAGACAAAATAAAATCTATCTTCACTCAACCTGTAATGAAAGGAGTTGATGTCATAATGGGATAGTGGCAAAGTAGAGAAGTGGGGCTATTGCTTGGAAGAGGAGTCTCTTTCTAATAAAACATCAAACGCTTGCACAGGGATTCATTCTCTTCTCTGTCTCTTAACACTACCGATCACTGTTGTAGACTCAGATTTGGGGAGTTTCACTAGAAACCTATCAAGAGAACCTTGCTTCTACCTATGTTTAAAAATGTTTCTGAAGTGAGGCATTGTTTCATCATTAAACAAGTCCACATTTTGGCTTGCCAGAGCTTTGTAGTGATGATACTTTTGAACAAAATTTTGTAATTCAACCTATTTCAGTCTTTTTTTTCATCTGGAGAGACGGAGTGCGGGGATGCCTTTTATCTCATACATGAGTACCGAGGCTTTTTTTGGGGGGTGGGGGCATATAAATACAATGAGTACAGAAGCAATTTTTTCACAAGTACTGGGGTATGACTGTACTTGCCTTTTTGACATTTACCTATTCAACATTGTGCCTTTGTTGGCTGAATAACGCAGGTGAATTCAGGATTCTAAAATTCATAACATCTGTCAGTGAATAAGTTTTGTAATTTGTATGATCTGTAATAAAGCTTTTTTCAAACCCTCAGCAATAAGCCAAATTCTTTAATATGCTAAAAAGTCTATTTTGTTGAGACAAATCAGTTTAGCTGGATGTTTTAAAAATTTTATATTTTCATAACACCATCTGTAATTTGTTTAAATTCTACTGCTATATTGAAACCTTTGGACCTTAAAATGTTCGAAATTTCTCCGAGGAAAGTGTACAAACTCTGCAAAAGTGTTAAATTCGTATAAGTTTTATAGTTAAGAAAAATTATTTTAATCTTAAAATTAAAAATATTTCTTTTTAAAAAGACATTTCTGGTAAAATGTTTGTAATGAGTTACTTTGTGATACATAAAAAGTCTGCATTTTTTTTTTTTTTATTATTTCCTCTTAATGTAGGTTTGACTGCTTTAGAACCAAAGCAGTTAGCATGTGAAATGCATTAGATGATTCCTTTTTTGATTTATTGTATGTTGGGTGTTGTATAACATACACATATTTATTAAAAAAAAAAGAAAGTGAATTTTAAGGTGGGTTTTATTTGAATTGTTTTAATTTCTTAAAAATTTTGTTTACTTTATTTTGATGGAATGTCACATGTAATTAAAATTTAAATTTTTAAAGAGTAAAGTTTTTCCTCTTCTGCCTTTGTAATGCATGTATATTAAAATGCAAAGTTCTTAAAAGTAATTAAGAAAATATTTTAGTTTTAATAGGGTATCTACTATTATAGAAAACTGGGAAATGTCAAGGTACATAAAGTTAGGTAAAAAATTGTGGGAGTTAGATAAAAAAGACAATTTTTCCCTAAAGTTTTGAATGGTCTGGGAATTTGTTACTGTATCCTAGTAGTTTTAGAATAAAGTAGCAGAGATTTTTTTAAATTCTAATTTTTCATCAATCAAGAATCATTTGCAATGAAATTTTCATATAATTACTTTAAAAAAAAATCTGCTGTATTCATTTGGGGGATATTCATTCATTTATCCACACATATTTTTGTTGGCTTCATAATTATGGGAGCACCATATGAGGAATATTCCTGTTTTGTCCACACTGCTTCCTTTGAGTGGACAAAACAAGAAAAAGTTTGGGCCTTATTTTTGATTCGGTTCTGTGGCCATGTGGTGTAAATTCTCTTTTGCTAACCACTACTTAGAAAAGACCACATGCATATTTTGTAAGTTTTGAATAATGTGATCCTTTTCTAAAAGTAAATCACAATTATGTTTTCATCTTTGTGCAAGTAAATTTAATGATTATGATGAACAAAAGAATAGATTATATATATAATTTGAAATTTAATTTATATGGAATAAAATCTCTATTAAAAAATTACTCCAAGTATAACAATTGTAAGGAATCTCTTGTAACTGTTCTGCATTTTCTGGAGTTATTATTGCAGAGTTATGTGGGAACATTTCACTTTATTACAGAAAATAGCTGAAGGTGGAACAGAAATTTTCATGCATGGCATTCACATCCAAATTTTGTATAGTATTAAATTTTTTTTTAAAATTCTTCTCATTTTTTTATTAAAAACTCTAACTTATTAAAAGTGGGCACATGGTTGATACATTAAATCTATAAAAATTTGTTTTATTTTTCATCAATATTTTTTATTTTCACGGAATTGAGTCCTGTATTTCAGAAAATAGCATCTGACTTTTTTCTAGCCTTATGTAGATATACATAACATTGATTACACCACTTCATTGAAACTTTGGAAAATTGCTTAAAACTAATTTTAAAATATTTGACCATTTTCAATCACTGTGAATGAATAATTTTCTATTCACAAAATTTTATCAAAGTTCCCAGTTCATCACTAGTGATTTATTTATTTATTTATTTTTTAAATGAACTTTTAAATTTAGTGAAAAAGGATGACTTTACAGTGTCTGATTCTGGGGTAATCCTCTGTTAGCAGAATACAGGAATTTGGAATTATGAAAGAGACATTAAACATATAAAGATATCTTAGTTAAAATCATAAGTTAAAACATCCCATATTGCTTAAATTGCTTTGCGTGCAGAGTGTGATTATCTTCAATACAATGATGATTAATGTTGCTGTTGGTAAGACAAAAAATTAAGATCTCTTGAAATTACTGGTGTTGAATTTGTTCGCTCTATCATATTAGCCGTGTAATAATATATAA
The DNA here is from genome assembly GCA_907164885.2 of Dolomedes plantarius. NCBI lineage: Eukaryota > Metazoa > Arthropoda > Arachnida > Araneae > Dolomedidae > Dolomedes > Dolomedes plantarius. The sequence goes on along the minus strand of OU015497.1, from coordinate 132,848,127 downwards.
TTGAAAATGAAAGCCTTACTACATGTGTTCTAGTAACTGTTAAATTTTGTAATGAAAATATTTTATACTTAGAAATAGCCCCCCCCCCCTTCCCCCCCCCCCCCCCCTCCAGTGACTCAAAAGTGATGTAACATAAATATAAAATTTGAGGCTATATATATTTCTATTAAATTTTGTAGTTAACAAGTTATAAAATGTAATGAAAAGCAATTATTTGAACTTTTAAATGTTTGAATATATTGTATCATAGAATTGGAATTTCGTGCCTATTAATCTAGAAAACCCGGAAAAGTGGTATGGGAAGGCTGAAATTAGAGTATGAATCCTGTATTATTTGTATTTAATTTTACAAGTGTGCATACTAAAGTATAAGTAATGTTACATCCCACCAGCAAAAGTGTTTATGTACTTAATAAGATTTTGTCAATTTTTGTACATTATTTATTAAATCAACTTTTGTAGAGGGTTGATTTTTCCACTACAAACTATTCCTACTATAAAAAGTAGTTGTTTGATAAATTGTAGTGTTTCTGCTGAAAATGATGTATCAAAACTTGAGATTTGACCTTACATAACGCAATTCATAGTATTTAAGAAATCAAATTAAGCTGTAGGAAATGGATGTGAAACTGTATTTGAATATGAATGTACAGTAACAATATTTTCTAGCTGCTCTAGTGATAATACAACAGTAAAGTTAGTTTTCTGGAGTTTAATCAAGATAAAACTTATCTTTATGACAAGTTGATAATACTTACTGACTATTCTATTAGCTCACTTATAAAAATGTGTGAGTTTTGCATTGTGAGGGATGTAATAATTTTGGTACATACACGTCCCTTAGTCTAGCTTGTGTAACTTAGTAATCATAACTTAATTTTGATTATGTTGAAATTCCCTTAGTCAGAAATACAAGCATACAAATCACCAGGTTTAATTTTTTTGACTGAAGGGAAATATGTATCAAAATTTATATCTTTTTTTTTATATATATATATATTTTACTACATGTGTAAAATTTGTTAGAATAAAATTTATCATCTAAAGTTAATTTTTTCTTTCTTTCTTTTTAGTGATTTGTTTGAGATGCAAGAAAGAAAGTAATACCTTTGACCATTTTATGGATTTTATTTTAGATATCAAGGTAAGAATAATTTTATTACCTATTAGAGAAAGCATCAAAAGTAATTACTGTGTAATATGTTGGTTACAATAAGGCTATTTTTAGATGATGGTTATTAAAATGCTGCCAAGCCAACTACTGTTGATTTTTAGTCCTTTTGTGCATGTTAATTGAATATTGAAAGCTCAATATTTATTTCACAGAGGTTTCCTAACACAGTTTTCATGCAGTAACAGAGTACATACACTTTTGGGATGCCAGGAAATGGAAAGCATGGGAAAGTAAAATTGGGTATGAAGGTCGCTGAAAAGCATGTGAAATTTTTCTTTTTCTTTTTTGAAAAACTGCAAATGTCACTGAATTACATATTGGACTCCTGTAGTTTATTGGTAGAGTTGTAGAGATTTTTAAAATTTTAGTTTGAGTTAATCATTTATATATCCCAGGGGTCAATCCATTTCCAGTCACCAAATTGGGCAAGGTAATGTTGCTCAACATTTAAAATTTAAAAAAAAAAAAGAATAATGTTTAAGGTCAAATACCACATTTCACTACCATTATGTTTTATGAAGAAAATCAGACTCATCTTAAATGATTTTTTTTTGGTGAGGGGGGGGGCACAAATCTCTAATAGGGCAACTTGTAAAAGTTTCAATCTTGAAAACTAAAACCTTTTTTTTTTTCTTGTGCATCTTATCGAAAACTGTGTTAAGCCTGCTTTTGGCAGTTTTCACTAATTAATATCCCAAAAGGGACTGAGTAAAAAACTATGAAAACTTAGTATAATAAACATCTTTGTAATACAAAGCTACCATATAAATTTTATTAGTGAGACCTAACTGGTGTTTGAATTGCAGTGTATTACAAATGCACAAAAACTCTTCTTATTTCCTGTCAGGCCCGAGAAAGGAAATTTGAACTTCCTTTCTTCTAGCCTTGTGAAGGTAATCAAATTTTATGTTAAAGAAATACTATTTTAACTTTTAAAAGTTTTTTAAAATTCGTTGAACTGAAATTTAATGCCAAAATATTGGAGTAAACCTGGAAAAGTTATGAAAAATAAATCTGCCATTGAAATAAAAAAACTGTATCAACAAATGGTTTGGTTTGGAGTACTACAGTCAATTGTTTTTGCTACATGAGGGCTAATTAGACCAGGACCTACAGTTTAAAGCCAATTCCAGCTACAAGCATTCATGCTGACAGTGGAACTCAAACCCATATGATCTGAACCGAATGCCATCACCTTAGCCATTCGGCCATCATCTGGCAAAATATCAACAATATGATATATGCAGTTTGAAATTATCTTTAGTAATTATTGATTGGTGTTACAAAATTAAATGATGAAATTATTGCATAATATGCACTTAAAAATAAATATTTTTGCCTTGACTTGTTCTTCACTGAGCTATTGGTTTTAACCAAGAAAACTATGGATTTGAAAAGTTTTAAATTTTATTTTCTTACAATTACTGTAAACCATGTTGTAAAACAAAATTTTGTCAATCTATAACTTTTTTTTTTCATTTTTTTAAATTTTAGCAAAATGTAATGACATTAGAAAAGGCCTTAGAAAAATTTACTCAACCAGAATTGTTGCAACAGGAGAATTGTTACAAATGCCCAAAATGCAAAATGAAGGTTGAAGCACAGAAGCGATTTTCCGTGTATAGGGCTCCAACTGTTGCTACATTCCAATTAAAAAGGTAATGATGGCTGTATTAGTAGTGTTTGTAACTTTTCATATCTCATGCTAAAGTCTTTTGCAACTGTGAAATTATTCACAGTAAGTATGCCCATTAGAAAAAACTGTATTTCAGTAAACCTTTAAAATGAATTATTACAACATATACTTTGTAACATTCTATTGATTATTCCTGGATTTTTGACTATGTTTGTCCTCTTGATTAGACTTAGAGAATGTTTTTTTTTAGTTTTTTCCTGAACTTGCTTTCTTTCTTTTAAATTACTTCATATTTCTCTGCTCTTGAAAAGGTCTATAGAAATGCTTTTTTGCCTACTCAAAACTAAATCCTTGTTTCTTTTATTTCTGTTATTCCTTATTGTAATGAAAATATTTTGCCTGTTTTAGAATGCTGCTGATTTTGCTTTTAAGGTGTAACAAAAATATTATAAATTAACCTTTTTTGGTTATTTTAAATGTTGCTATTTATTAATCTATTTGAAAATCATCTTTATGTTTTCCATAATGAAAAACAATAAGAAATAAAAATTTTATTGCTATATATATTTTTCATTAATTATTCTGTAGTATACCTACCTTTTGAAATGAAAACTGGACCTTTCAATTGAATATCTGAATGTCATTTCTAAAATACTGTAGAATTTTATAAATTTTGGGTTAATCAAAAAAGAGGTTAATTTAGAAAATTAATTTTTCTGACCTCTTTATTGTTATAATTTTAACTATTTCAACAGTATTCACTGAAATGCTAGTTGACCTAGAGTGAGGATTCAGTGCAATTTGATATGCCACTTGTACCAATTATAAATGCTTGCCTATTAGCTTTTGTTAAACATCTCCTACACATAAGAGGCAGTTGACCACACAGCTGGAGAAATGAATTTTTCTACCAGTTTAAGGATGTTCATTTCTGGTCCAGTAATTGTTCATTTCTGGTACAGTAATTGTTCATTTCTGGTCCAAGTTGCTGCATCCATGGGTGTTTTGTGGGCATTTCGATTTGGCTTGGCTTTAAATTGCATTTCCAATGTCTGTTTACCCATTTTGTAACAAAAGATGATGCTAGAGTTTAAAAAAGAAAAACAAATCTGTCCAGAAGTGAGTTGCCACATTTCCCCTCTAGTATGTATTATTCTCCTAGCTTAAGTAAGAGAATGAATCTGACAGTTAAAAACACCTGGACTGTTGTTTCAAATGGTATCATACTTTAAAGAAGTGTTAAATGTCAAGTTTAATAAATTTCTGTGTATGTTGTAAATCCTAATGATTCATTTTCTCTCCAAGAATGTTATTTTAAAGGTTTCAGAACAATTATAGTTTAAAAATATTGAGCTGTTGAATTATTACTTGAGTACTAAGAATTAATAAAGATTGTAATTAATGAGGATAAAACAATATATGAACATAATGAAGAATAGGATTTGTTTGTATGAAGTTGATTGAATTTTTATGTAAAGTCTTAAATTCATAGCTTAATTTAGGCATGTTTTATTAATAATCAAACTATTAATTAAAATAAAATTGTGTGTTTGCCAAAACTGCATAGAAATGTCGGAGAATTGTTTTGGTCTTTTCAATCTTTTGCTGCAGTGCTAGGAGGAATATTTCTTCTCTTTGATTGTTTGCAACTTATTTTATTTTTAGGTTTGATTACAATCGATCCTTTGGAGGAAAAATCACTAAACAAATAACTTATCCCGAGAAGCTAAATCTACGACCCTATATGTCAGAGACACAAGTAAGTATTAAATTGTTAAGGAAGGCTTTTTCAAAAGTCTGATCAGATATCTGACATATCTACATTCTAGTTTTTTAACTATTTTTAAAACAATTCATATCATAGGTACATATGCTGTGCATTATTAGGAAGGCTGTATTTGCCTTTATACTGAGTTAGAAAATCTTGAAAATTGATAAATATTTTCAAAAAATTGGAAATTCTGTTGAAAATTGGATAAATCCTTTACCTATGTAAGGCCTATTAGCTATCAACATTTCATAAAACTCTTTGAAAATATATATTTAAAAAATTCAGATTAAAAATCTCTTTATTTTTTTAGTATTCTACCATAAAGTGTCATTTATCCTTCTAATTATGTACTAGCATTCAGTAGCAGCACTGAAAAATATGTATTGTTGATGTTTATAATGTTCACAATCTATTTGTAATGTATTGTCTAGTGATCTTGTCACTTCCGTAATCAAAAATAAGAAGGTGTAAATGAATGTGCTATCAACATCACATCAGGGCATTCATTATTTTGTCACTATTTCCAGTTAAAGTGTTATTTCCATGCACAGTTATTGTTTTATGATCCAAAGATCTAAAAACTGTAATTTTATCTGCCATTCTTCAAAATTTTTAAGTGTCACACCAGTTTTTATGAAAAATTGAAAACTTAAGTATTAGCATTTTCGAGCAAAAGGGAGTTTCAATCTATCACAGGAAGAAGTCATGGTATGATTAAAAATGTGAGAGAACCCATGATAACTGGAACATCAAGATAGAAAAATCTAATAGCAAATATTCTATTGCTTTAGTTTCAGAAGCTATTTGCAACTTTGTTTAAAAGGCCTTGAAAAGGGTCTACTTGATTATTTACTTAAATTTCTTGTGCGTTAATACAGTGAGGCATGTTTAAAGGAATGTGGCAACTGTCAACAGTATCTCCCCCCCCTCCCCCCCCAATCTCTCTAAATATATGTATATTAATGTCAAAGTGTCGATTGTATGGTCTTTGACCACACTTTTTTCTGGATCACTTTCATCGATGTCACATCTCTACATCTGTTTAGGTTGTAAAATACTGTGCATGGCTACATGTAACCATAAAACCACTTGTATTTCATGTAGCTTTTCAAATAGCATCATTTTAAAAACATTTCCATGTCCTTCCATCTTTTCCAGTTTTAATTTAATATGTTGCTTGAAATTTTTGATAATTTCAGATATTTGTATACATCTCTGTCCTTTTGATAATCAGATACGATAGTCATGAGAGAATGACTTTAAAAATTCAAGTCTTGTTTAATTTGCATAAAAAAGTGATCATTACTTTTTTTCTTCTTTATAAAAAAAAAATTAAACCAAGTTTTTATTTCAATTTATGAACAGAAGGTGACCAGAGCATTTATTCTCTGTATGAAATTATGAAACTGACGAAAACTACTATCCCTTTGGAAGTCTGGTTGTCTTTGAAACACATGTTCTCATCTTGTCCAATGTCTTAAGATTATAAAATATAAAATACAATTTAACTTAGCTTATTTTTATTCTATAATATTAAAAAATATAAAATACAAATAAATTTAGTTTATTATCATCACCCTTTGAAAATACAACATGGAAATTATATTTTTATGTAATTAGAACTGTTTAAATATGTTTATCATAATGTGCTCACTTTACATAAAAAACACACTTTTACTGTAGCTTTACTTTTTCATAGAATGGTTTGTAGTCATCTCAGACTAATGTCACTGCATGTGTTCATAGTTAAAATGCTCAAAAAGTTTCAAGGGTCCTTTTAAGTCAACTTGGTCTAGATTTTAAACTTTTAGTCCTTGAAGTGTTTAAATAAATAAATAAATATATATATATATATATATATATATATATATATATATATATATATATATATTTATGGGTTTGTTCACTTGGACATAGGATAAACTATACAGGGGATTCAGCGAACTGCGGCTCTCTTATTACGTACATGTGGTTCTAAAGAAAAATTGAAAATGAAAGTACAAATCAAAAAGGAAAGCCAAACGTGGACATATCAGAGGACTCATATCAAAGTTAAAATGCATTTGGTGTTTCTCATTATCATCGGGTCTGCTTATTTATGCGAGCCATCGTTTTCTAACATGAATTTTGTTAAATGTAAATTGAGGAGCCAAATTATTGATACAACCTTGGAATCGTGCCTTAAATTAAAAACCACTAGTTACAAATTGGATATACAGAAACTTTATAAGTAAATGCAAGCTCAATGCTCACACTGATTAAAACAAATGCGAGCAAATTTTGGTGTAGTTTTTCCTTCATTTAATAATAAATACTATAACTTGTTATAATATTACTTTACAATTGTCATATTTGTAAAAATATATTTATGGCTCTCAAATATTTTTTAAATTGTGAGGGTCAGTTTTTGGCTCTTCTGTCTTAAAAGTTTACCGACCCCTGGGATAAACCAATGAGTGCATGTTGTACTGCATATGCAATCTTATCATAATGGTCTTAATATTCCTAATGTAAATGTACACTTGGTTTTAAGGAGAATATTATTTCATTTGGTATGCCCATTATTGTGTATATATGTTATTGGTTTTTTATTGAAAGTACTTCAAACTTTGTTTCAGAAATTTATTGAAGTTTTTTTTTAAATACACCGGTGTAAGAAATTAAGAGAATTTGCAGACTTGGTCGATTATAATCGATAGAGATAATTATCGATAGAACTACTGTACCGATTTTAATGAAATTTGATATGTACATACATTGATACAATACAAAACAAATAACCATTCATTATTTGTAATACACATGCATGATCGTACGTAACACTCGTTGGAGTCGGAAGGTATGAAACAGCGATTGCAGAATAAACAAAAAAAAATGGGTTAATAGGGGGTATGGTCCCCTCTTACAGATATACAGGTCTCACAGCGTGATTTCATACTTGAAATAAGGCAGTTTATCATTTCTTGGGGCAATTGGTCCCACTCGTTCAGAAACGCTGTTTTCATTCCCAGGATGGTTCTCGGAAGGGGGTTGCGAGTTGCAATTGCCCTCCCCGAGCATCCCAGACATGATCTATAGGGTTAAGGTCTAGAGATCTGGCTGGTCAATCCATCTGCCGAAAAAAGAAATTCGTTGACCAGAAGAGCTCTATGTGGCCTTGCATTATTGTCCATTAAAATGAACTCAGGGCCAACTGCACCCCTGAAAAGGCGAACATAGGGCTCCAAGACTTCATCCCTATACCTCACACCAGTCACAGTGCCTCTTTCAAAGACATGGAGGGGTGTGCGGCCATCCAACATGATGCCTGCCCAGACCATTAAACCTCTGCCATAATGGTCGATTTTGTGGACATTGGAGGGTAGGTAGCGGGTCCCTGGTTCTCACCATATGAACGTATGGCGAGAATCGGTGTTTAGGCTGAACCGGGACTCATCAGTGTTGAGAACGGTCGCCCATTGATCCATACTCCAATCTCTATGCTCTCTGCACCATGATAAACGGATTCTCCTGTTCATAGAAGAAAGCAGGATGCAAACAGCAGGTCTTCTTGCAAACAGCCCTCTGTCATGAAGTCTTTTGGAAACAGTCACCCTTGATACATGGGTTCCTGTGGCTACATACAAGTCACGAGAAAGCTGAGAAGCTGTAGCACTCCTGTTACGCCTCGCTATTATTGACAAATGGCGATCTTCTCTAGCTGTCATGGTTCTTGGACGACCTTGCCCAGGCTTTCTCTCGTTGGATTCGGTATCCTGGAACTGTTTCCATAATTTACACATGACGCTGGGCGTTAAATTTAACTCTCTACAAATTTGGACTTGAGATTGGCCTGCTTCTAGCCTCCCCATAATTCACCACCTCATTCCATCATCTAAACGTTGATGGTTACTCATTTTTACTGTTACAATTTGAAATTAACCGATTGCTGCAAAATAACAGCAAGAAATTCGCCGAGGTGTGCTAGCGAACGAAATGTGTCTTAACTTACGCACGCTTATAAAGCCTGTTTCTCTATTGGCTCCGTCTACACACAAGTGTACGCTTACGTATTTGACGTACAAGATTTGCATTTTTGTCTAGAAGCAGTGGTTTTACATTCAGTTCAGTTCTTTTCATGAAATTCGATAAAATATGCAAATTCTCTTAATTTATTTCACCAGTGTATAACTAAACTACTAAACAACAATCTTGGTTTAAGACTTTAAATGTGCCCCAAGGTGTTATTGATTAAATTCATTCCTTTTTCATCTGTTAAACATTGCTAAAGGTACTAGTATTAAATTAATAACTAAATAACACCACTCTCTTTAAAATTGACACCATAATCAGCTTGAATCTACTGCACTATTCTATTTGTTATAATAATGTAAATGCACTTGTTCATACTTTCTTTTTTTTACTCAGGGGGATCCAGTATGGTATCGCCTCAATGCAGTTCTAGTTCACTCCGGGAGTTCATGTAACTCAGGTCATTACTACTGCTATGTAAAAAATTCAAATAATTTGTGGTACATAATGGATGATCAAAGGGTATGATATTTAAAAGTGTTTTTCAAAAATTAACAATACTAATTTTGAATCTTGTTAGTAATATTTTATTATTGAAATTTCTTATAACCCCCAGGTTCATCAAGTGAGTTTAAATCAAGTTTTGAATCAAAGTGCTTATGTTCTGTTTTATATCAAAATGGAAACTACAGAAAGACCCCTGTTCAAGGTATTTAAATTTAATACATTTTTTCCTATGAAATTATGGCACTGTTTTTCAGTTTAATAAATAGGCCACTCTCATTCTGAAATCAGTTCAAAGTAGGAAGAAATTTATTTTATATGATTATTGTCATATTTTAAGCACTTCAATTGCAATGTTTATAAAATTATCAGCAAGTTTATATTATCTCTATGGATGAATCTATTATTTTTTTGAATGAAAACATTTTTCCTATTAAAATGTTTAACTTTCTTCCCAAAAATGGTGATTGATTTTCATATTTATTTTGTAGAAATGTCTTGATAATAAAAGTGGTTACTTAAAGGGAGCAGTTTCAAGTAAGTTACTCTTTTCTCTTTTTTGTTTTTCATATTTTCCATTTGAATTTTTAAAAATTTCTAATTTTATTTTTTTAGGTTCACATTTCTCCAAAGTTCCAGAAATGGGTAGTGTGAAACCAGCGCCTTTTGGTGATAAAATTTCTCCTTTAGTGAATGCAAAATCTTTCAGCTCACCCAACACTACCAAAAAGTTAAATTACTCTATTCCCGTTCGTGAAAAAATCTCCTTTAGTATTCAAAATACTTCGCCATCTGTGACACTTACACCTCCTAAGAATAGAATTGTGTCTTCTGAACCTGCATCTGCCTCTCGTGGTGGATTAGTGCCTTATGTAGAGGACTCTTCCGAATCATCAGATGCAAATGAAAGTAATTCTTCACAGTATAAGCCAAACAATGAGGGCAAGCCATATTCCAAAAGTGGCTCTGTTGACAGTTACAAACATTCATCTCCACTAGAAATCAAAGCTAAATTGTCAAAATCTTTATCAAGCTCAGTTTCTAAAGTGAATGCTACAAGCCCATGGATTGTTACAGATGCTCCGCAGACTCCCTCTTGTTCTACCTCAAATTCCAGTGGTGTCAATTCTACTACAGACTGGCATGTGATAGAAGCAGCTTGTCCTAAATCAATTGACTCTCCCAAAATGACTGAAAACAGAGACTACAGTAGGAAAGAATCTGTAGATTTATCTAAACTATCTATGCCTGTATTACCAGTTTCCTCAAAACATCCTGATGACCAAGATAATTTATCACCAACTAAAAAATTGACTGGGTTTGAAAATAGTCCATCAGCTCAGAAATGTAATTTTCGAAAGCAAATTTTCAAAAACAAAGCCTTCATTTCCGAAAATGAAGAAACAGTCTATTCCTCTAAAAGAAAATTTTGTGATTCTTATTCAAAAATATCTTCAGGCTCCCCTCACTTTGAGCACAGTGAAAGCAGACATATTCCAGTACCTAAAAAGGTTAAATATGCCGAAAACACCCCATTTTTAAACCAAGAAAATGGTATCAGAAACTGTAGTTCAAAGGTAGAAATTGCTAACAATGACAATGGTGCCAGTTCTTCAGTACAAAGACACTATTCAGCTTCAAATTGTGATAATAATTTGAGGACTTCTCCAGTGAATGGCGTCTCAAGACGTAATGAAACTTCTTGGGATACGTGCAACCAGAGCTCTAATATTTTGAATGGGTCTTGGGAGCATACCAAGAACGCATCTGAAAAAGACAGTGTGTTTTCTAAAGGTATTTATTCTTAAGTTCTTGTCTGATCAGCAAGTAATAAGCCTGTTAGAAAGTTAATATAATTTTATTTTTTTGTCTGAAGCAGATATTTTATTATTATTGTAAGAGGCTATATTTTAAGAATATTTATATAGTTGCTGCAAAATACTTTTATAATTTTTTTTTTTCTTCAGAAATATTAAATTTTACTATATTAAGAATATTTAAAGTTGATAAAGCTTTTTGTATTCTTTGTTGTGCTTTTTTTTTCTATTAATGGTTTAGTTTGTTTTGTGCTTTTTTTCATTGTTTAGTTTGTTTTATTGTATCTACAGTGCTAATCATTAATTAGTGTGTTTATTTGAAGATTAATGTTTAAATTATTATTGAAATTATTTTATTTAAAAATAACCTATGTTGTCTTTAGAATGTTTCATTGTTCATTAATTGGATTGCTTGTTTCTTTGTCTCTAATTAATCATTATAATTATGAAATTTTTTTCTCTTTAACACCTTTTATCTAAAAATGTTATGTACTATATCACACAGAATAAGCAGCATTAAAAAAAAATCATGTTAACGTTAATTGTTAATAGAACTTAACCATTGGTTTTTATAAATGTTGAATGTTATAAGTCTGTCCATGCATGCAAAGCCAGCATCTTTCATTGCTGGTAACATGTGACTTAATTATGAATGTGTATTGATAAAAATGTTCTGTGTAATTTCAAGTAGTTTAAAATATTAAATGTTGTTATATTCATAATTATTTCAGTTTGGTTATAATTTTTAAATATAATTATAATGGTTAACATGTATTTTTAACTTTATGAAATTTTTGTGAGTTTTTTATTATTGGAGATCAGTACAGATTATGTAATCCAAAATAGGATATAAATTTAATGTGTCATTTAATTTTACCCTAGGGATAGAAAAGTTAGTTTTTTGTAATTTATTTGGTCTAATGGTAACTGTATGAATATTATTTGCTTGTTGGATAAACTAGAAAACCTATGCTTGTTGAGTTACATTTATAATTATACAGACCTGCCAACCTCAGTAAGGGCAAAATCCTGCAATATTCTACCGTGCATAAAATAATCGACATAACACAAAACAGCATAGTAAAAAATTATAATAAATGAATTATAATGTATACTTACTTATAGTTTATAAGATCTCTTTGATAATATCACATAGTTCAAAATATTTCCTTGTTCAGCTCATCTTGAAATTATAATATTAAACAAAAGTTATATATTTGAAATTTGTAATCATACATTTTAATATACGTCATATATATACTAGCAAGGACCCCAGCAGTTTATATTTTGAGTACTTCTATATCTTTACAATGTTTGTCTTAATTAACTGCAGAAAATCTTGGAATTTTTGTAATATTTACTGTAGCTGATTTTGCTCTTTTTAAAAATTCTTTGTGAAATAGTTCTTCATAAGTGTCCTTGTGGGTTCAATTTGCATATTAGCAAATTCTCTAAGGTTTCCCTTGACACAGATGGCCTGAACTGAACTGAGTAGATATTTTTCTTATGCAACTAAAAATCCTCTCACCTTCTGCATTACTGTGAGGGATTGTTAAAACCAGAGTTATTTTTTTTACGTTTCGGAATCCGGTAATAATAGTGTCCATTCCGGAAATCCGGAAGATGCATTAAAAATCCGGCATTGCCGGTGTAAATCCGGAAAGTTGGCATGTCTGATTATATATAAAATGTATGTGTGTTCAGTTTTTTTGTAAATCTTATTATGATATAAATGATAGCTACTCTTTTTTGCATTTGTAATTTAAATGATCCTAAAAATATCTCCATTCTATTAAAAAAAAAAAGACTCACTTTTTGGATTTCTTTTTCTTTTTATAGTTGTCTAGTTTTATTTTAACCATATTTACTTGAAATAACTACAATAATATGATCTTGCATCACATTTAAGTTATTTTATCAAGTAAATCTGGTAGAATTTTCACTATTGTTTCAATGAAATTATTGCATACTTTAAAAAAAAAATTTAAAGGAAATGGCTGAATATTTCGTGTGATAGTAGAATTTTTGTCTGTATTTTATTTTAAAAAAATCAGGATCGGAAAAAAGTTTATTTTTGATACCTCAAGTTTGTATTTTTAAATACATTATTCCATATGTAGTTGGGCAAATGAAAGATAACTAATGAAATTGTAATGAAGTGTGCTTAAATTATACCTTCACAAAATTACTATAATTCACTAACTCTCTTCTCCCCCCCCCCCCCCCCCCCCACTAAGATATAGCATAGAGTGTTAAGTGATTTTTCAGTGCTTGAGAGCAGTTTTAATGCTAATATTTTATTTGAAACTAGACATACAATGCTTAAAAAAATTACATTACAGTGAAAAATTCTCAGTTTTTTTTTCTTCTTGGGGAATAAGTTGCAACTCTGGAAAAAGAAAAATATTACTTTTTACGTATTTTTTTTAAATTGCCTTATTAGGCATCACTTTAAGACATTCGTCATATCCACTGAAGAATTATTGTAGTATGATTTTTACTGCTTTAAAAACTATAAAGATATCGGACAAAGTATATATCTGAGCAAATTCTGACTGTGGAACTTTTTGGTTTTAATATATACTTAAGTATTCATAGTTTTGGTCGGCTATCTCAGACCATACCTTAATTGGGAGTCTTTCTTAAACAAAATTTGACTTGTTTATAATGACAAGAAAAAAAGTACCAAGGGATGTTCTTTTGATTCAGATTGTTTTGGATCTTGTTTCCTCCAAGAGGTAGTTGACTTTTACTAGATTTTAAAGAAAATTAACAGAATAAATTGAAATTTTTAAACTTTAGTTTTTGTTGCAGTGATAACAAATATTTGATTGTTATTATTATCATTTATTTTATTTTATTTTTCAAATGCCTCGTGTTGCATGATGGTTCAAATTTAGCAAAATGCATTTTTAACTTTCTTTAAACTAAATAACTTTAGCTCTTTATATTTACATGGTAACTCTTTGAAGATAACATTTGTTAACCAAGAAAGATTGCAAATCTATTAAATCAAAAAGCAGCATTTATGAGTTATTTGTATGATGCATTTATTTGCCAATGAAGTTCAAAATCTATGTTTCATGCATGATAAATAGATTACACAATAAAACTGTATTTTGATTTGTATCCAGTTTGGATAATATGTAATAATATTTGAATATCAAAGCAGAAAAAGTGAGCAAAAAGAATATAAGTTTCAATTTAACTTCCAGATTAAGTCTTTTATATATTTTTTTATTTAGTCAGTATTTAGTATAATTATATAATTAATGTAATTAAATGGAAAGTTATATGCACTCTGTATGGGGAAGATTATTTGTCCTGATATTGTCTGTAGTTGAACAGAGTCATACTATGGTCACTAATTAGTTTGTTTTTGTGTTTTTTTTTTTTTTTTTTTTTTTATTATATACATATCTTGCAATATTTGAATGTGCAGGATATTCTATACAGATTGCTTTTATTTTCCAAAGCTTTAAGTAAGAGAAGTATTAAGTTACAGAGCTCTACTCAATTTATAATTACTAAAATTGCATTCACATAAATTTTCCCTTGTTTAGAAGGACTCCGGAGAACAAAGACATGTCAAAAGCAAGAAATATACTTCATAAAATATAGAGTAACCAAATAATGTGACCTCTATTTAAAATTTTGAAATATGAATTCTCAGCACATTATAATTTTTTACCAAATATGACCAGATATGTTTGTTATGTGTTATCATTCTAGAAATAGGTTTCGGAACTATAGAAATTAAGGCAGCGATTCCAAAGATAGTTATCAAATTTCCATACAAATGTCTTATGATTAAAATCTTTTTTTTTTTAAATTCTTTTAAGCTTTGGGATTAATTTTTTAATCACTTCTTACTACGTCATTAATGCTTAGGGAAAGAAAAAACAGTACTGCATCTGATCTTTGTGGTATTTGTACCAAGAATTTTTTCTTTTTTTTTTTTTTCCTGAAGTAATTTCTCATTCTAAAGTTATGTATATGTATAGTGTATGTTAGTCTTTTAAAATATATATAAGAAAATCTTAATTTAAATAAACATTTTTGCTAGTAGATATACTTTAAAGAAAAATGGCAGTCTTGTTATATAAAATTTTCAAAAGTTATGAAATTTAAAGGAAGGTTTTTA
This sequence comes from Dolomedes plantarius, assembly GCA_907164885.2. NCBI lineage: Eukaryota > Metazoa > Arthropoda > Arachnida > Araneae > Dolomedidae > Dolomedes > Dolomedes plantarius. Next base: position 132,833,070 of record OU015497.1, on the reverse strand, counting down.
AAATGTAAATTAGATAGAATTGTGTCAATTGTTTATTTAGAAAATTAACCAAGTTTACTACAGATAAATCAACAGTGAAACTATTTTATATACCATTGTTTATGTGTGTTACTCCAATGAGAATGATATAGGAATGGTTGATTTCTAACTGGGATTTTAAAGTTATTAAACACATATCTTTTAATCAAAAATAAATTTTAAGTGAAGTTCATCCAAACTTTAGATATCTTTTAGAATATTGTACCTGCTCAGAAAATTTATTATTCTTCATTAATCGAAATCTCTAAATCAATAAATGTATCTCTTTGTGTTTCTTAATGAAAAAAATTAAAAAGTTACAGTTTGTTAATTATTTATTAGGTAGGTGGTGGAGAGAGTACCATTTTGAGGATGTTTATCATCCTTAAATGTCATATACAATGCCTGGGTATTTATATCTTCTATTATGTGATGTGTTTGGCAGTTTCTTGCATCTATCTTTTCTTATGTATGTCTTGTCATTCTCTATCATGGTTCTTAAGAAAGTCAATATTTGCATGATAAAAACATAGTAAAATATTTAGAAATGCCCCTCCTTCCCCATGAAGAAAAGCATTAAAAATATCCATTTCACCTGTATTTGTTTAAACCTCTGAAGGTTTTAACAGTTATTGATATTTTTTTACCCTTTTAACTTTCAAATTTTACATGTTTGTTACAGGAAAACACAAAGACAATTTTTTCTCAGTATCTTCTAAACCCTTTCACTGTGAAAAAGGAAAATTGCCAGTTTCCAATGAAGGAAAGAACATGTCTCTGTATGGAACTGAAGGTAACTGTTGTGTTTTATATTATGTTAAAACAATGTTATGTGGTAACTCCCTCCTGTAATACTTGTTTATAAAATTATACATAATTTTCTTTTTTCTTTTATAAAATTTTATAGTTTATTTTGTAATATATATATTTCTCTTTTCCTATGAAAACATGCATAATACACTATGTACACTAACCTACTAATGAGTATTATGGTTGCATTGTGTCTTGATAATCTTTCATCTTTATACTTTATAATGAATATAAAAGGATTCTAATTCAGAATTATGGGAAATATACCAGTATTCATACCATATTTTTTATTTTATACAAATAACATAGTAAGTGTTTAGAAATCAGTTCATATTTGATCTCCCCCCCCCCCCCCCCTCTGTGAAAGAGATTGATAATATACACTATCTGGCCAAAAGTATCCAGGTGCCCAGTGGTACGGACTTGGAGAGTCCTGAGGCATATATTGATATGATGTTGGTCCTCCTTTTGCATCGATGACAGCCTGCACACATCTGGGGAGACTTTCCACTAGTTTTTGGATAGGTGTCCATAGGAATTGACTTCCAGGTGTCTATCACAACTGAAGTGAGGATGGTCAATTTGGCTGGCTATGTAATCTACATTCCAATTCATCCCAAAGGTGCTCAATAGGATTTAGATCTGGGCTTTGAGAAGGCCAGTCCAGTTTTTTAACACCCATTTCGTCGAACTATCCTGCGCAAGTCTCAATGTATGAATGGAGCAGTTATCCTGCTGGAAAAGAAATGGGCCTTCCCCGAAATATTGCCATAGAGTTTGGAGAGCAGCATTGTCCAGAATGTCCACATACATCTGGGGAGACTTTCCACTAGTTTTTGGATAGGTGTCCATAGGAATTGACTTCCAGGCGTCTATCACAACTGAAGTGAGGATGGTCAATTTGGCTGGCTATGTAATCTACATTCCAATTCATCCCAAAGGTGCTCAATAGGATTTAGATCTGGGCTTTGAGAAGGCCAGTCCAGTTTTTTAACACCCATTTCGTCGAACTATCCTGCGCAAGTCTCAATGTGTGAATGGAGCAGTTATCCTGCTGGAAAAGAAATGGGCCTTCCCCGAAATATTGCCATAGAGTTTGGAGAGCAGCATTGTCCAGAATGTCCACATACATCTCAGAATTCATGTTTCTAACCACAGGAACTAAGGAATCCAGGTCAAACCATGAAAAACACCCCCACACCATGATGCTGCCACCACCAAACTTAACAGTCGGCACAGTGCAGTCACGTAAGAAGCACTTGCCGGGCATCTGCCAAACACAGACACGTCCATTGGACTGCCAGATTGTAAAGCGAGATTCATCACTCCAAAGACCATTTTCCACAGTCTAATGACAGTGAGCTTTGCACCATTGCAATCGACGCTTCGCGTTCTGGGGAGTGATGTTCAGCTTTTCCCACCTTGAGTATGGAAGATGTCTGTAATACTCAATTTGGTAGCCGATTATGTCCCAGTCTATCAATGGGTTTCACCGTCTGGCCGTACTTGGTCTTTTTGAGCTGCCATAACTAAGCAATCGGAGCTTCTCCTGACAGATATTGTCGCAGGTTCAAGTCCTCAACTTGGTTTCTCTGGAGCTCTAAAGGAAAAAAAACGTTGGTAAGGACGCAAAAGTTCTCCTGTTTTAGTTTTCACTCTTGCAAGTCGGGATTGACCATCCTTCCCTGGGTATACTTTTATCACCTTTGCTAATGGCCAATCAATACGTCTCAGCTAACCATCATCTATGAAGACTAAATCGTCTTCTTTGATCTCGACACTTGTTTTTAGATTTTTTGTGCATTCTCTTAAATATCCCAGGTATTCACTGCGAAAATGGCGACGAAGATCATCTCTGATTTTCTGTCTGTATGCGTATTTTCTATGCATTATTGTCTCATCGATACTGTCGGAAGTCTGGCACTCCTGTGTCACAAATATCTTTCATGAACATCTCTGGAGTCAAAGCTATTAAATCTGATGAATCTTCTAATATATATGTTAAGGGTCTGGAGTTGATAATACTTTCTGTATCACAGATAATTGTGTACAATTCCTCTAGTTGCAAGCAGGCTTTTCCTATAACCCTTTTCAGTATTGACTTGGGGATTCCTATTAACCTCTCCCAAAATCCTCCATACCAGGGCGCTGATGGTGGGATAAGTTTCCAATGAATTTTCCTTGTGGTTGCTTATTCTTGAATGTTTTTCCAGTTAACTGTGTTCAATTCTTTTCTGTTGCCTATCATATTTGTGCCATTGTTGGAGTATATGGTGTGCAGCCTGCCTCTTCTGGCGATGAATCGCCTTAAAGCTTGCAACAGTCCATCAGTTGAAAGGGTTGTGGTAACCTCCAGGTGAACCGCTCTAAAAACTGCACATGTAAACAGTACCACCCAGCATTTTCTACCATCCCTTAGAAATAGTGGTCCATACAGATCGACCCCTGTAATGTCGAAAACGTTGGCATCACAAACTCTATCCTCAGGCAGGGGAGAGCTCATTACCTCAATGGGTTTCGCAGAAAATCTCTTACAGCAGGTACAGCTCCGTATAACTTTGCGAATCATCTTTCTGCACTTTAAAATCCAGAATCTTTCTCTCACGATTGACATTAAGTCTACACCCCAGCATGGCTTGATTTCTCGTGTTCTTTTCTGATCAGTTTGATGACAAGAGAATGATCAGATGGGACGAGGATAGGATATCTGAATTCAGGCAAATCTTCTCTTCTCGAAATTTTTTATTCTATTCGGAGAATGCCTAAAGAATCATCAACAATTTTAAGGGTTTTTAATTTCTTACCTTCTGTCCCTTCGAAAGATTCTTTTTGCACAATCTTAAAAAGTATCATTTCAGCTTTGTTCATTTCTTCTAACGTTTAAATTGCCTAAGTTCTTGTTAACATTACTTGGCTTACAATTAAACGAAAATCTCAAAATCCAGGCTGTGACGCGCACTAATTTGCTATATGAAGATATCTCGTCATAAATTTGTTTAATCGGACTCTCAATATTGGTTGCACCGATCACTGTCTTTTTCTTTTCCGAATTTGTTATATTAAAATCTGGAAATGCTTCGGATTTGGGCCATTCACCGGGAGGCTTCTTTAGCCAATCAGGACCTTCCCACCATTTAGATTTGGAGAGAGTTTCAGGACTGCATCCTCGAGAAGGTAAGTCAGCAGGATTCAAGGGTCCAGCTATATGATTCCACATTCCAGGGTCGCTCAAAGATCTGATTTCTTTCACCCTGTTATAAACGAAAGTGGCCCAGTTCTCATTTCGTTTGATCCAATAAATCGCGTTTCCTGAGTCTGACCAATAAAACGTTTGGATTTCTTCTAAGGACAAATCATTCTTGACACTGTGTGCTAATCTTGCCCCGATCATATAAGCCAATAATTCATGTCTTGGGATCGAGGTTGTTTTAATTGGAGCAACTCTAGATCGGGCTTGTATCAATTGACATTCTACCGATTGTTCGGTTTCACTTCTAAGGAATATACACGTCGCGTATGCAGAACAACTTGCATCGCAGAAAACATGCAAAGATGTGCTTTCATTTATTTCAGGAAACTTTCGTGGAATTTCTATACCGTCTAAAAGTTTTAATCAGTATGCCCAATCTGCGAATTTCTTGGAGATCGTTTTAGGAAGCTCGGCATCCCAACCAATTTTCAGTTTCCAGCGTTCTTGTAACAGTATTTTTGGCATCAATGTTACTGGAGTTAAAAAACCTTGAGGATCGTAGATCTGGTTTGCTGTAGACAAAATTAGCCGTTTATTTATTTGGCCAACGAAAATAACGTTAATATTTTTCAGGTCACAGCTCAATGTATCATTTCTAACGTTCCATTTAAGACCTAACAGAGAAACAACTTCTTACTTATGTAACTCGTTGCTCTGAGTTTCTGGCATTAGTGAGAAAGGAGTTTCTAAAATGTGTTCTTCCCAATCTTCAGATCTAAGTTTATTGTATACCCAGCCTCGGAGATCGAATTTTCCCGAGAACATAAGTTCCCTTGATTTGTGGACAAAGTCCTTTAATTCATCTAAAGAGTCTACGCTAGTAACACAATTGTCGACATACATCGACTTTCTTAATTTATTAGCCACTCTTTCCAAGTGCTTGGGTGAGTTTGTCATGAGATGTTCTAACGTGGCGGGCAGTATAAAAGGACTTGAGCTGACTCCGAAAACTAGACGTCTATGTCTTAACACTTTCAATTTTGCAGGATTGCCCTCTTCCCACCAAAGGAATCGCATATAGTCTCTATCTTGCGGGTTGATGTTAATTTGGAGAAAAGCCCTGCGTGTATATCAGCTGTGAGCCCATATTTTCCAAGCCGAAAGCGATTTAAAATACTCGGAATCAATTCTATTAGGTTGGGTCCCTTTTCCAAACAGTCGTTCGAGGAAAGGGAATTTTTGCCCTTCGCAGACGCGTCAAAAACAGGACGAATCTTTGTCGTCGAGGATTCTTTGACTACAGCCCGGTGTGGTAAATAATAGCACTGAGAAAGTTCACTTTCAGTGTCTATTTCTTCTTCAATGATATTCTCATTCAACCATTCTCGAAACACGTTTTGGTGGGCTTCAAGATGTCCAGTTTCTTTCAGTTTTTTTACTGTCGATTTTAATCTTACTGTCAGCAGCTGATTTGTTATTTAAAATAAAAGTTCGCTCCCGCACCCATGGCAAAGAGATTGTGTAGCGGCCATCAGATTCCCTCTCAACTGTGTTATTAAAATGTGTTTTAGCTTCTGCTTCCAGCTGGGCTTTTGTTTGTTTTTCGGAGGGTCTTTAATACCTATTACATCTAACTCCCATAAGTCAGAAAACTTTCTTTGTGTTGAAAGTAAAGATAATGCTGATATGGTTTCATTCCTAGTATGTTCACTTTCAACGGGTGTCTTATCGATCAGCGACCATCCCAGTCTTGTTTCGATTGCCATAACACCACACTCTAACTCTATGATATTCCCAGTTAAGAGTTTTCCAAATACGTCAGCCCCTATCAACAAATTGATTTCTTCATTCTCTAATTTATCGTTACAACTGAGGTCAGAAAAGTTTATTCCCATTTTTTCAGCCTCGCTAATCCACGGCCCATTTCTGATCTTAGGGACCTCTGTACAAATTTGATCTTGATCATAGACATCAAAATTGCAACAATAATTTCCGGATAAGTTACTCAGGTGAATTTTGTATTTACAATGTTTTCGAACTTCTATCCCACCGAATAGGCTATGATGCATCTTTTCGTGACCTGTCGCTACGTAACCCATCTTTTTAATTATATTTGTAGAGAGGTAACTGAATTGTGATCCCGAATCGTACAGAGCTCAATGAATATCTGTTCATTATTGTTTTTATTAAGCAGACGAACCAATAAAGTCTGCAACACAACGTTTTGTCGACGAGTTTTATTTGATAAAGCATGATCACTACTTGCAGAAATCCCTTTAAAAGAAACGTCACCTTTTTCTGCTTGAGTTTCTTTTGTCGTCTCAGGGCACATGACAGCAAGATGTCTTCTAAAACATCTCTTACATTTAACATACGACTTGCAAGATTTTACCCGGTGACCTAGCTTCAAACACGAAAAACAAATTCCCCTTTTAAGGAGGAACTCTTTTTTTTTCTTTCATATTTTTATTGCTTGTATCGTAATATTCCGTAACAATTGCTGAACAATTTGCAATCGTATAAAGGATGTTCATTCTCGCAAAACAGGCATCTGTGTTTATTTATTGCTGTTTCATTTAATAGCAACGCAGCAGTTTGATTTCCCCCCGAAAAAGCCGCAGACTTGTTGACGCGAAATTGTCTATCTGAGTGAGTGTGAACTATGGCTTCACTACTATTGGCCAATGACAACATGCGTTCTCTACTAATCACTTCCGTTTTCAAAATCTGAAGTATTTCATCTACTCTCCATTCATCTGATCCGCATTTTTTAGTGATCTCTAAAACTATATCAGAAGGCTTGTAAATGAGCATACCCCCGATATTATTCTCATACAAGAAACTCATCTCAGACCAGAGGATAAACTTAACATCCCTCAGTACACCACTTATAGAACTGATTACAATTCCTACACACAAGCCAAAAGAGGCACCGCTATTATTATCAAAAATACTTTACCCCATCATGAACTAATCATCTCCCCCCTCAAAATTATCAACGCTGCTGCTGTTAATATTAAACTAAATAACCTCCCATCTTATACTATTGTTTCTACTTATATTCCCCCTGTTCAAAATCCTAACGACGTCCTTGACGATCTAAAAACTCTTGATAAATTAAACATTAACACTATCCTTTTCGGCGACCTTAATGCTCATCACACTCTGTGGAACTGTAAAACCAATAACACTTACGGTAATACCATTTATAATTTTACTGCCAACTCTGAATTTGACATAATTGCCCCCTCCTCCCCCACTCATTTTTCCAGATATAGCAGTAGCACTATTGACTTTGCTCTTGTTAAAGGCTTTCCCCATAATATTACTATTGAAACTCTCTGCAATCTCTCCTCGGATCACAACCCAGTTGCACTCACCATTCCTTTAAACACTAATCCCTTAATTATCAATCATTCCAAATTCACCAACTGGGATAACTTTAAAAAAGATCTGCATAATTTACCCTATACCCATCCTGAAATTAATACCCAAAACGACATCGATAATCTTGTTCATAGCATAACTAATGACATTAACTCCGCCCTCACCAAAAATACCAAAATTATTCCTCCTACTAATAAAATTCGTACCGACACCCAACTTAAAATTCTCACTAATGAAAGAAATAGAGCGCGTAAAAATTGGCAAAGGAACAAAACCACTTATAATAAAACTTTAATGAATAACGCTCAACAAAACTTAAGATATTATATTCATGACAAAGCCAATAAAAGTTGGGAAACTTACATTACTTCACTTGACATAACTGACAATTCCATTTGGAGAGCCGCTAAATGCCTTAAAAATAAACCTAATGTCATTCCCCCCCCCCCTCATTAATCCTAGTAATAATAACTTCATATATTCTGACGAAGATAAATCTAACCTTATCGCTCAAACCCTTGCCAACAACTTCATCCTTAATCCCAGCCCCAATACTAGCATTGACAATACTGTTCAAACTAATATAAACCTTTTTTATTCTATTATTCACCCCACTGCTGAAATTTACATTCCCCCCTCTAGAGTTAAGGAAATTATTAAAAAACTCCCTAATCGCAAATCGCCTGGCGAAGACCAAATTACTAATACTATGCTTAAAAACATACCCCTTAAGTTCATTTTCAAAATCACTGCCCTTATTAATGCTATCTTTAAATTGAATCACTTTCCTCAAAGTTGGAAAAATTCTATCATTGTGCCCATAGCTAAACCTGGAAAAAATAAGAACTCTCCTGATAGCTATCGGCCAATTAGCCTCTTAAATACCATCAGTAAACTTACTGAAAAATTCATTGCTTATGAAATCAATAATCATCTTCTCTCTGCTAATATTATTATCCCCTATCAATTTGGTTTTCGCCAATCTCTTTCAGCCCCTCACCAAATTTATCGCATTGTTGAGCATCTTGCCGACTCTAAATTAAATAAAAAATGCACTGCTGCCCTTTTCCTTGACGTTGCTAAAGCGTTTGATAAAATCTGGATTGATGGCCTCATACATAAACTTATTAATTACAATTTTCCCCCTCATCTTATTAAACTCCTTATCTCCTACTTAAAAGATCGTACTTTCCAAATTAAAATTAAAGATAAATTATCCTCCAAATTAAATTTCTATAGCGGTCTTCCCCAAGGTTCGATTATTGCTCCAATTTTATTTAATATTTACGTTAACGATATTTATCAATATAATAAAACAAATATTGCCATCTTCGCCGATGACACCGCTATTTACGCAACTGATCATAGCCCCAAGTACGCCGTCAAATACCTTAACGACCATATGAAAATTATCCAACAATGGCTCGACAAATGGAAAATCAAAATTAACACCGATAAATGTATTGCTATTATGTTTACACAAAAAACTAAACGAACAATTGACAAATACAAACTTATTATTGGTAACTCTATTATCCCCTGGTCTGACACCGTTAAGTATTTAGGAGTCACCCTTGACAAAAATCTCACCTGGAGGCATCACATAACACAAATTAGGGACAAGTTTCGAGTTGCTAAACGTTCACTATTCCCCTTAATTGCTCGGAACAGTAAATTATCTATCTATACTTATATATAAAGAGAGAGGGCGATTTTGTACGTGGAGGGTAATCTCCGGAACCACTGCACCTATTTGAAAAATTCTTTTACTGTTTGAAAGGTACATTATTTCAGATGGACATAGGCTATATATTGTGTATATCTGATCAGTAGAAATAAAGTTAGGGGGGATACTCTAAATTTGTGTGCACGGCCGCCATCTTGGATTTTTTCGCCAGGGTTTGGCGCATTTCGCATGGCAATAATTATTGCGTTCTGGTAAAAATAACCCAATGTAAAATTCTCTAATTTTAAGATCAAACAGTTATTTCTGATGTGATCTTTTAATTACAGTATAATAATTTTAGGTCAGATCTTGGCCTTGACCTGGAAATCTGAGTCAAATTGACTATATTCAAAAGAGTAAATTATTTTTAAAACTAAGAGTCTTTTTGTTGAAAATTTTTTAATCCATTATCAGTTTTTCGTTAACTTAATAAATTTAAGTTGCTTTTAATTTTGTTTATCGATTGTCAATTAGTATACTATAATGATACACCATTTCATTTATTTGAAGTAAAAATTATCTGCCATCATTTTTTCGTAAAATGTAAAATACAGTATACATTTTAAATACAATATATTTTAAAATATTTTATAATTCCAAGTTGTAGTGGATTACAAATAAATTTAAATAACTGAAGTTCAACTTCTCTCTCCCCAGGAACCTAAGTTAAAAAGTTAGTTAAGGTTAAGTTATTGGTTTAGGAAAAGGTTTTTTTTTTTCTTATTTCCAACACAGTAGGATAAATGGTCAAATAATCCTTGTCCCGATTTTATTGTATGCATCAAATATTTGGTTAAGGTCAAATCTGAAGTAAAATTTCATTACCACAATGCCCTAACCAAAAAAAAAAAAAAAAAGAGGATCTGGTTACTCACCATAAATTTATGGGTTCATAATTATTTTACATTTTTCAAAGCTGAATTTTAGATAATTTTTAAATTGCAAGTTATTTAGGTGGTACGAAAATGCTGTATTTTTTTCTAATTAACAATATATTGGCATAATATTTTGGTGATTCATTGCTATTAGTCAAAGAGTTAGGGCAAACTGAGTAGATGGCATTGAAATTTTATCTGTAAGTAAAATTCATTTGAACAAGTTTTCATATGGATCATAATTTGAAAAGTAGTTTTTAATTAAAAATGACAAAAAAAATCTCAGTCCAACGATTAAATGATTTTTCAAAAATATTTCTAAGTTTCACAATTTAAAAAGGTCGTTTTTATTAAAAAAGCTAAAAGAAAAACCGAAAATTTCCAATATTTGAGAATGATTTTTTCAAAAAAGTGGTTTTTCTCAAAAACCCAAAAATAAATCTAAGTCCAAAGTTTAAATGATTTTTCAAAAATTTTTCTAAGTTTCATAATTTAAACAGGTGGTTTTTATTAAAAAAGCTAAAAAAATTCAAAGTCCAGCGTTTTGAAAACACCGCTTAAAACACATTGGCGAGAAATTTTCCACTCCTCAAACCACGGTAAAATCGCCAAGTTGGCGCAAAAAAAATCCAAGATAGCGGCCGTGCACACAATTATTAAGTAACGTAATATTAATTTGAATATTATTTTAGGTGCTTAAAATAATTAAAAGAACATTCTTTACTTAAAATCCTTTTTTTATTTTTGTATTTTTATTTCATCTCTTACTCCAATTTTGAGATACCAATGTGTATCTATACTTCTATAATCTATACTTACATATAAAGAGAGAGAGCGATTTTGTACGTGGAGGGTAATCTCCGGAACCACTGCACCTATTTGAAAAATTCTTTCACTGTTTGAAAGGTACATTATTCCAGATGGACATAGGCTATATATTATGTATATCTGATCATCTATACTTATATATAAAGAGAGAGCGAGTTTGTACATGGAGGGTAATCTCCAGAACCACTGCACCTATTTGAAAAATTCTTTCATTGTTTGAAAGGTACAGTCCGACCACAGTACGAAGAACCACGGTTGGCATAGTGCCAAGACGATTCTATTCACGCTGTAGGTAAGGCTGCTTAGGAAGGAGGGGGAAAAGTCTCGTATTCTCTCGACATTCTTTAGAATCAGTTACTAACTGCGCTTGCTTGCTTTTTCTTCGTATGCTATTTTGATTATTATATTAAAATTAATGCATCCTTTACCCAACACGACTGCTCGGAATAAGCCGTTCCGTAGTGATTGTAAACGTATAATACACAATGTAATTAAATTGTGTGATAAAGAAGCACTAGAAGGAAATGTTATTGTTCCAGTTTCGCAATCCCCAAAGAGAGCTAGTAAAATGACCGGGATATCAATGGCCAGTGTAAAAAGAATACGTAGAGAAGCAAAGGGTGAAGAAACTCCAAAATTTGAATCTCCGAGGAAACGTCAGAAAAAATGAACCACCGAAAACGTAGCTTTAGATAATTTTGATTGTGATGTAATTCGAAAATATCCACTCCTATAAAACTCCTATTTTTTAAATAGATTTGCTTCTTTCTTTTTATTATTTTGAAATTATTATTCACATATTCGATCAAAAATAAAGTTTTAAAAATAACTTTAAAATTGCGGACAAAAAGCTGTCTGAAATGCATTCCGTATTTCATAAACAAACACATCCGAAAATATGACGTTTTCCCCTATTTTCTAAGTAGACTAGCTTTTCTCGCGCATGCGCAACAGCTTCCAGGGACCTTGCTTTCGTGGTCGGACAGTACATTATTCCAGATGGACATAGGCTATATATTATGTATATCTGATCATCTATACTTTATATATAAAGAGAGAGCGATTTTGTACGTGGAGGGTAATCTCCAGAACCACTGCACCTATTTGAAAAATTCTTTCACTGTTTGAAAGGTACATTATTCCAGATGGACATAGGCTATATATTATGTATATCTGATCATCTATATACTTATATATAAAGAGAGAGCGATTTTGTACGTGGAGGGTAATCTTCAGAACCACTGTACCTATTTGAAAAATTCTTTCACTGTTTGAAAGGTACAGTATTCCAGATGGACATAGGCTATATATTATGTATATCTGATCATCTATATACTTATATATAAAGAGAGAGCGATTTTGTACGTGGAGGGTAATCTTCAGAACCACTGTACCTATTTGAAAAATTCTTTCACTGTTTGAAAGGTACAGTATTCCAGATGGACATAGGCTATAAATTATGTATATCTAATCAGTAGAAATAAAGTTAGGGGCTTAATCCTAACAATCTCCATTGTTACCGCTACTGTCCTCTACCGCTTTTTGTGCCGAAGTCTTCAACGATCCTTATCGTAGTGCTATCGCGGTGGGCTTCTGTTCTGAAGCTAGCGGTTCGAACCTAGCCATTCTCCGGAACGCCTTTTTCTTTTAAAAAATTTATTTTAATTATTAATTAACATAAAATTAATTTAAGGTATTATTTAGGTTATTATTAAGGTAAAAAAAGATTTACAATTTATTGGCTATCAACTGGAAATTTATTGGTATAATATTTTGTTCAACCCGGACAAAGTCGGGACGGGCCGCTAGTAAATAATAAAATGCTCATTTACAAATCATTTCTTAGACCTCTTATTACTTATGCAGCTCCGGCATGGTCATACGCAGCAGATTCTCATATTAAAAAGCTTACTGTAGCACAAAATATAACTATTCGACAAATTGTTAACGCACCGTGGTATTTCAGAAATACTGAAATCCACGAGGAGCTTGGCCTCCTTACTATTCCAAATTTCCTCAAAAATTTAACTACTAACTTCCATAATTCTATTGATAATGAACTCCTTTTAAATCTCGCCAACTATGATCCTGCCGAACCTGCTAACAGAAAACGGCCTAGAGCCGTTCTCTGTTCTTAATTTTTTTTTTTTATATTTTTTAACTTCTTTTTTCATTAATTTTTGTATTCTTACTCTTACTTTGGTAAGCAGTAAGCTTTATTTTAAGTTTTTCCGAACTTTTTTACTTTGCTCCCAAGAGCATTGCTTTATCTACCACATTAAACTTCCTTCTCTCAAGCCACTCCCCGGATCCAAATCCAACCTATCTCTTTTCACCTTTACTCTGGTCATTACTATGCAAGCCTACGTTGGAAGGCGTGGCCTATGTAACGTAGTTACACCATTTTTCTGATGATCTGATGATATCAGAAGGCAACAATTTTATCAATATTGGAGGTAACAGGATCCCATAATTTTCAGAGTTCAGAAATCAGAAGAGAACACAAATCAGAAGTGTATTTAAACTTCTGATTTGTGTTTCGCACGAATCTAATAATTTTCTTAGAGCTTGTACATCTGAGGATCGTTTTACGGGATGCAGAGTAAGAAGTTTAAGAGTGAATTAGTTACTAATTGTTTCTTTCCGCAAGGGTATCAACAACCGACTGACAGTTATTGTTTGTAATTGCAAAACCTTCTATTGATCGAGCTGCATCGCCTGTAAGATACGATGTTAGATAACTGAGCCTTTCTACATTAGACAAATCTTGAATGGCGGACTCGAACTGGTCTCAAAAACTTTGCCAATCACAAAATTCTCCACTGAACTTTTCAATAGTAAGCAATGGTAATTTAATAAAAGGGGATTCGACCGCTCGTTTTTGAATAAATTTTGTCCCTTCAATATCATCATTTGCCGTAGGAATTGAAATTGAGGGTTTACATTTTGCAACTGCTCTTTTTATTTTTCGTTTCGCTTTTAATATGTTAGTAGTGTACTCGTCACATTTCAGAACTTCATCGTTAATCTCCTCTAATTTTGAGATCGCAGTTTGAATTTCAGTATCTAACTGTATTAATTCCTCTTGTTTCAAAGTTAACTCATCCAAGAGGTCTTCTAAGTGTTCTATGCTAACGTTTTCATCTAAAATAGATGTTTCTGTTTTCGTTATTAATTTCGTAGCGAGCGATATAAGTGTACTCCGTTTTTGTTTGGCTTTATCCATCTTTTAAATTTTAGTTAATGTTTCTTTAGATTCAAATCTTAAATAACTTCAACTATCATTTATTAAAGCCTATCTTGATAGCAATCAAAAAATATAACAGCAATCCTGTAGCGGACGCCAATTTTATGTGGGATCTGAATATTCTCTTATCCAATTATATACTTTAATTGAATATCAAATAAGGCTTCTTACCTTGCATGTTCCCACGTGGTTCTTTTTTGCTGCTGAATATTCGGTACATCAAGTTGCTATATTATTCTTAATGAATATTGTTAGATCTTGGGCTCTATTCCACAAGAAATTTCACACAAAATAATTAACTCTCATAGTATTTAATTTCTTTATTCCTCGCTCTAATGAATAAAGAATGAATCTCTCACTCTGTCTCTCTCAGAGCTATACAACACACCCCCTCTCCCGGGGTGGGGAAAGCGTCCCTCATAGGGTTGCTACATTTTTGGTATGGCGCTTTCGTAGAAGGGTTGCTACATTTTTGGCATCTGCCAGAACAAATATGAAAACTGAAGTCATACTAAAACTCTCAGAATGAATATTATTATATTTTCCTTGGTTAGATACTTTACATTACATTACGGACATTAAAAGATATACAATTTCTAGGCTAACTATTTACAAACATTGAATATTAATTATCGGAAGTTTCTCATCTCTTACTGAGACGTCTATCATGCTTCGCGATCAAAACAGTTCTAAAAGTCCCGGATGAGCTGGGAAATTGTCTGGTGATGCTGCTGTTACGTCACCTGATCGCGTTCTTTCGAATTCGGCGACAGGCATATTATTATTTGAGATTAAATTTGAAGCTGCAGCATTGCTAGTCTATTCTGGAAGTGCATGTTGAATATTTTTTCTCGCTTTAAAAATAGCCAGTTTAACGTTGTCCATACACAGGGATGAGTTTGGCAAAATATCTGAAATCAGATTCTGAAAATTTTATACGCGGGGTTAGAAGAGGCAGAGCTCCTCGCGGAGTCCAAGGGGCAACGCCGTTTAAGGGGACTAGCCCCCTTAAGCCAGAGCATTTTTGATATTCAAAGCATATTTTGTTGGAACAGATGAACGGGCGTTTTTTTTGTTGCCAAATCCCCGTGTGTCTAAGTTTCGCGGCCATCTTGAAAATCCGTAAAAGCACTCTTTTTTTTTTCTTTCTCCAATTCTTCAGCTAAGCTCAAAATTTTAAAAAAAAACATGTTTTATAATTAAAAAAAATGGGATAAGTCCCATATCCTGTGCCGGAAAGTTTGGCGATTTTTTTGGGGCGATAAATATTTCAATATGGTGTATTCTCATTCGTTTCTGTTGCGGTGTTTTTCATGTGGTACATCTAAAGTCCAATCAATTTAATTTAATTCCGTGGTAATTTCAAACATTGTCAACTCTAAAGTTTTATTTTTGAACGGACATTTCGATCGCGTATGGAGGGATTGCATGAAAGTCTCTTTGCTTCTGTCAATTTATGTTATTTTGGTAAATAAATTTTTACTGTGGGGTTTTTTTTTGTAATTTTTTTTATTAGTATTTATTTATTTTTTTTATTTTATTTTTTTTTATTTTTAGAAATTTTGAACTTTTTTTTTTTTTTTTTTTTTTTTTTTTTTTTTTTTTTTTTTTTTTTTTTTAATCCACAGCATTTTTCAGTTATACGGCACTTCAACTACTTTTTAAACCATTATTTTTTCACACTAATGTGATTATATAAAAAAAAGGGAAATGCTTTTTGTGGGTATTTTCACTATAAGAAATTTTATGTATTGCATTTTTTGGGATCTCGATTTTTTTTTTTTTATTTATTTATTTTTTTTTTTTGGGGGGGGGGGGGCGTCCACTCTACCCACTCGGTACTTTTCCGTTATAAGTACTACAATCGTTTTAGCACCAATTTGGCGCATTTTCAAAAATCGCTGCAACGAGAGAAAGGTAACGCGATATAATCACACCAATGATTGGTAAATTACAATTTTGAAGTATACATATCTCAAGAATCAAGGATCACGAGACAATATGAGGACGATTATTTTCGTGGTCATGGAGATAACGAGACTTCATGGAATGCCGTAATTTAATACGCTTATTTTAGTTTATAATGAATTTAGAATTCGTCAGAAAATCGGACCATATTTTTACGTAATGGATTTTAAAATATGGAATTTGCCTAAAGATGAGCAGGCATCTATTACATTACTTCAAGAACAAGGTATCCTTCATAAAGAAAGAAAGTGTGTAAATAATCATATGATGAGCTTGACCTGGTTTAAATTCAAAGATGAATCGAAACCAAGATGAGGTGTTATACTCGTCCTTGCCTGGAAGTAAAAGGTATTTGAACACAAACGTGGTTTGCCGAATCACGCATTCCTTTCGTTACTGCTGTACATTTCATTTACTTATGGTGTGAAGAATTGACCTCAATCGACTTTTGGAGATGAATCACAACACCACTGTCGATTGGAATATGTATATGAGAGAAGTTTGTGCAAATGATTTGTTATCTCGTCCCAACGTTAAAATCGGTGGCCCCAACAGAATTGTGGAAATTGATGAGAGCCTTTTCACCAAAAGGAAGAATAATGTAGGGCGTGTCTTAACCCCCCCCCCCCCCAACGGGTTTTCGGAGGTTTGCGCCGTGAAACAAGAGAATGTTTCTTAGTAATGGCAAATCAGTTGTCTCCTAACGTTTGCGTAACATCTGGAGTTATTTTATTTCATTCGCTAATACAATGTGTTGTATCTGTGCATCGCCAAGATTAAAAAAAATATGCCAAAATTATAACTCACAACAACGCTGAAATTATGCTTTCCGCAGGACCGTTATTCGGGAACGTAATCTTACGTTAAACTGCGCCAAGTGTAGTGCTTATAACGGAAAAGTACTCGTTCTTAGTTTTTAATAACGCCTACTCTAGTTTGTAAGGACTTTAGAATCCGTCAGGAAATCTGACCGTATTTTTACGTAATGGATTTAAAAAAAATGGAATTTGCCTAAAGATGAGCAGGCAACGTTTGAGTAACATCCGGAGTTATTTTGAGTTATTTCATTCGCCAATACGATGTGTTGTATCTGTGCGCCGCCAAGATTAAAAATGCGCCAAGTGTAGTACTTATAACGGGAAAGTACCCTTAGGGTAACATAAGTATTTACAGTTTTTTAAAAGTTAAACCCAAAGTAATAAGCGTTATTGTTTTTTCTTCTTTCAAATTACAGATTTTCCCAATCGGGATCATCTAAATCATTTTTTAGAAGAGGTATTTCGTCATCCTTTTTAAAACAGCTACTAGGCATTAAATTTTCAATACCCTCAGTAACACGAATAATAATAATAAAAAAAAACCCATCAAAATACAGTCAAAACAGAAAGGAATGAGAATACACTGTCACGTCCAGGAAACGTGCCGCGAGAAAATTTGAGCTTTGCTCGTTTCACCAATATTGTGTGATAATTGTTATATTTTATCCCACAACCCGGCATTCATATAAATTACTATTTTTCAGTATGACGTAATGTTACACTTGGAGTCATTTGCATGCTTATTTATTTTTTTTACTGAAGTGGCAACTTCGATAGATTTTGCTGAGTTTTTAGATATACGATGTACTCGGTGAGAAGAGGTTGTAATAGTGCTTTGATGTTCTTGTGAATTTGTTAAATTTAAATTAAAAAATGTCTGTTTAAAGTTTTGAATGTTCAATTTGAAAAGAATCTTGTGAAACCGAGTCAACACCCTCACTGCATGTGGAACCCAAAAAGGATATCGCCCCATTAACTTAGGCGGGTGATTTTTTTAGAATATCGACTACTCCATACTCGGAGATTGAAAAAGAAAAAAAAACGTTCGGAAAACCTGTGAATATCTGATATTGCGTCCTTGGACCAAGTACGGTGGTTTACATCTGGTGTCAGGAAGTTGGGTCTATGCGAGGGTGAGGAATTTTGGAAGAATTTTTTTTTTTTGATTTCTGCTGAGGATTCCAGCAGCAACAACGGACTTCATCGGAAGACGCAGATCTAAGGACCGGGAGCTTAACGCAGAGGATAAGAAGTGGATGAGTAGCGGAGGTGAAGGCCAAGTTATCATCAACTTCTGACCGTTTCAACGGATACCAACGGATAGCGGAGCGTGGAGAAAAGTGAGGAAGACCTCAGCTACTGACCGTTACAACGGAGCGTCGAGAAAAGTGCAACAGAGCTGCGGAAACAAAGCAGAGGATGTTTGTGATGACGAAAGGATACCTGTAAGGATCTCGGATGTCGTCTGACAAAGTAGGGTGCATGAATTGTTACTCCTTTGTCCCTCATATTCTGTTCATGGCTAAGTTGATTTTGGGTGCTTAGGAACGCGTGCGTTAGGTTAATTTTTTCTTTCTCTCCGGAAATTTTATGATTTTATGTTCTTTTGTATACTGTGTTCTTGCATAGGTTAATATTGCTTGCATATAATGATTAATAGTATTAGTGTTTTATATGAAGTAAATTTCTTCTTATTGAGTTAAAATTCTCTAAAAGTGCATAGTGTTTTCTGCTTTGAATAATTGTTATTTGTGGAAGGGATATTTGTTTAGTGTAGGAAAAAGCTAAGAGCTGTTTTCTGGATTTTATTTTGTTTTCGCTCGTGTATTGTAAATTAACATTCGGGAGGAATGTCTCTTTTAAGTACAGCGAGGAAAACGGATCTCGTGCAATTGGCTTGCGAGATGGGTGAGGTAGTCACCGAGGAAATGTACAAATTGCAAATAATTAAAATTATTAAGGGAGGGGAAAACTATGCGGAAACTTTGGCTAAAGAATCGTTGGAAACGATTGTGGAAGACAGGAAGGAACGAGAACGACAGAAAATAGAGAGTCGGAAATTAGAGAGAGAAGAAAGGGCACGGGCATGGAGTCAGGAATTAGAGAGAGAACAAATAGCTCGGAACCACGAGTTAGAGTTAATGAAGTTATAATTTACAACTTGTTCAAGGGGAAAACGATAGGTTACGGTTGGATAGAAGTAGCACGAATAGTGTGGAATCTCTATCCAGTGAGACGGGGTCTCATGTCCAGGGAGATTCTGGGACTAGGCGGAAAGAATTTGCGCTGGAAGGTGACCGGTTTTGGGCGGCTAAGGGGCGCAGTTACGCTTTCGAACCACGGGGTGGGAAGATAGCGGGGAACAATGAAAGCGTCAGAATAGCCGGGGAGCCCAGAAAAGAATTTACGCAAGAACGTAATTCGGACTGTTGCATTTGCGGCGCGAAGGATCACTCTAAGAGGGATTGCCCAAAAGTTAATAAAGAGGGGAACCACAAAAAGACGAATAAGGTGGCTAGAATAAATGTAGCTAAAGAGTTGCAAGAGGAAAATGAAAACGCAAGCGTAGAAACTATATCGAACGCTGTAAAAATTGAGGATTCGGAACATGTAGTAGTAGCAAGGGTGGATTTGTTCCAAAGGAAGGAAAAGGTGCTTTGCTATGGGAAACTACAAAGGATAACGGTCAAAATAAACGGAAAGGCAATAGAGGCGTTACTTGATTCAGGCTGTGATATAACGGTCGTAAGGAAGGATGTTTTGGAAATGGGAAATACGGAAGGGTTATCAAGTATATATTTGAAAGACGTATTTGGTCCACCAGTGAGATTCCCACTAGTTAAAGCGAGTCTAGCATTAGATGAGGGTGAGCATACTTTATCCATTCCTACGGAAATTATTTGCGCGGTAGCGGTACAAATAGAAGACCAGATGTTGTTTCCACCTCAGATTTTCGAGACGTTAGGGGGAGAAAATATCACGCGAACCTGTTTAAACAATGAGACAGAGGTGAACCTCAGTATTGAAGCTAGCGGGGAAGAAAAACAAAGGGGAGCGATTCTCGGAAAGGAACGTTCGGCGCAGAGTAAAACCCTTTCGACTGAAGGAGAAGAGGTAATTTCGGAATCGGACAGATTTCTTCGCGAACAAGAGAACTGTCAGCAGATCGGAAAATTGTGGGATTTCGCTAAGAGAGGAAAGGGGGATTATTTCATCCGTAACAAATTGCTTTATCACCGAGACAAAGTTAAGGTGAAAATGAAAAGGAGTACGAAATACTCCGTGGGACAGCATAGGGGTTTCTGTAAATTTTGGAAACAAAGAGAAGGGCAGAATTTTGTTAAAGCAAAGTTTAAGGGTTCTGTTGGGTTACGGATACCTAGTGAAAGGTTTCCTACGAGGAGTCAGACCAGGTGGGACTACACCATATCTCACAGGCCAGGCGCACTGCACAAGGCCGCCGATGCCATATCAAGGCTCGCGGGTGAGGAATAATGTAGTGTTTTTTTTTTTTTTTTTTTTTTTTTTTTTTTTTTTTTTTTTTTTTTTTTTTGGAGGGGGGGGGGGGTTAAGTTAGGTATGTGTAAATATAATTCAGCTATTTTATAGCATAAGTAAATTTGTGTAAGTTTTCTGTGTTTTGAATTTTTTTTTAGGTTAAATGTAATGTTAATGTATTTCAGTATATATATTTTAAATGCGTCCTGATAAGATTTAACTTTTTAGTTTAGAGTCGACAGAGAATTATAGTAAAGTTTATTTTGTATATTCTATGCTTAGCTATCGTGAATCATTCATCTTGAGGAGCGATAAGCATGTTTACTTTTCCCTAGCACCTAGCCATGAACGGGTAGGCAAGGGGGAACGTGTGTCAATTCCGTCACCAGCAGCCGGTTGACAGTGTTGGATGATTGAAATTTTGCCTGTTGGCAGGCAAATTTTCAAGTTAGCGGTGGGCATGTCACGTCCAGGAAACGTGCCGCGAGAAAATTTGAGCTTTGCTCGTTTCACCAATATTGTGTGATAATTGTTATATTTTATCCCACATGCCGGCATTCATATAAATTACTATTTTTCAGTATGACGTAATGTTACACTTGGAGTCATTTGCATGCTTATTTATTTTTTTTACTGAAGTGGCAACTTCGATAGATTTTGCTGAGTTTTTAGATATACGATGTACTCGGTGAGAAGAGGTTGTAATAGTGCTTTGATGTTCTTGTGAATTTGTTAAATTTAAATTAAGAAATGTCTGTTTAAAGTTTTGAATGTTCAATTTGAAAAGAATCTTGTGAAACCGAGTCAACACCCTCACTGCATGTGGAACCCAAAAAGGATATCGCCCCATTAACTTAGGCGGGTGATTTTTTTACAATATCGATTACTCCATACTCGGAGATTGAAAAAGAAAAAAAAAACGCTCGGAAAACCTGTGAATATCTGATATTGCGTCCTTGGACCAAGTACGGTGGTTTACATACACCATATTGAAATATTTATCGCCCGAAAAAATCGTCAAATTTTCCGGCACAGAATATGGGGCTTCTCCCATACCCTCATTTTCAATACCCTCAGTAACACGAATAAATTAAAAAAAAAAAACCCATCAAAATACAGTCAAAACAGAAAGGAATGAGAATACACCATATTGAAATATTTATCGCCCCCCCCCCCCCTCCGCTTTTAAAAAGTCAGTATAATGCAACTCAAACGTAGAAACGCAAAACACAACCAACATGTAAATCCATCAAACCACATCTAAATTAACATTTAATTTCAAATAAACCGCAAAAAACCTCATTTAGCCTCCCACTTTATAACCCTAGCAACCCCGACAGTACGCATATCTCTCAAAAATCTACATCTAATAGTATCCAAAATACGTCATTACTATTTCGCAACAACGTGGCCGTCATATTATAACATGTAAACAAACGCACACGATTGGCTATTCAAACTGGGTTGCCACAAAATAACAAAATCGCATGGTTACCACGCCAAACACAATCGCCAAACTTGGCAGGGATGTGCATATAACACATCTGTACCACTTACTGCTGGCTTTATGTCTCTCGTAGGGAGAAGTCCCATTTCCTGTGCCGGAAAATTTGGCAATTTTTTTGGGCGATAAATATTTCATTATGGTGTATTCTCATTCGTTTCTGTAGCGATCTTTTTCACGTGGTATATCTTAAGGCCAATCAATTTAATTTTAATGACGTGGTAATTTCAAACATTATGAATTCTATAGTTTTATTTTTGAACGGACATTGCGACCGCGTATAGAGGGATTGCAGGTAAGTCTCTTTGCTTCTGCCAATTTCTGTTTTTATCGCTATGCTTCCCTTATTTTTTATTTTTCCATTTTTTAAAGTGATTTTAAAAGTTTATCGCAGTAATGTGATTATATAAAAGTAGGTAAATGGTTCTTGTGGACATTTTCACCGTAAGAAATTGTATGTATTGCATTTTTGGGGGATATCCTTTTTAAAAAAATGGCAGATGCAATTGAGACCACCCAAAATCTCTTCCACAATTGTTTCTTCAAAACCTGGCTTTTTGGTAAGTTATAAAATTTTATTTGTTTTGTTTTAAGGTATCCGACTACCGTTAAAACGATTTTGACGAACATGAAAGTGTTTTTAATCATTTTTCTTAGAGATTGTAAATTTCTATCTCTAAATCTGCTTGTATTTTTTCTGTAAGATCATTAGAAATGAAATGAGAGCGATTTAAAGGTCAGCAGCAGCTATAAATTTCAATACAAGTTGAAAACTTCAATTATGTTTTCTGAAGAACCCCTTTTTGGCTAGACTGAATAAGATGGTCAGGTAGATTTTTCGCCAATTTGGCGAGTTTTTGGTTGCCAGGCTTGGACGATTATGGCGCCAAGGTTGTTTCTACTGCAAACTTCTGACGTATATATCATGTGATTATTTCGTGGCGGATGTATCACAGGATTTTGACAGGTGATTTATTTCGACTAATTAGATAGGTGAGTTTAAATTTTGTGTATTATTCGATGGTATTTGTGTGTTGGGAAGAGTTTTAATCACTTGGTAATTTCAAACGTTAACAATCTATAGTTTTTCTGTTGAACGGACATTTTGACTATAGGAATTGGTTAATTCCCAATATACGGTCCCCTTGTATTTCACTGCATTGGAACCGTCATCTTGGTTACGTCTCCTGTCGCCAATTTGGCGATGGGAGACGTAACCAAGATGGCGGTTCCATCGCAGAGGGAAACATCAAATAATATAAATGACAACATGCAGAACTTTCTTTGAAAAATTATCCAGAAAATAAAAAATTGAAGTTAAATGAAGGGCAGTCGATTTCTTTTCTCTTTTTTGTCGCCCAAGCAGAACGCGTGTTTTTGGAACGGGATAGTCCAAAAAGTCCCAAAAATAATGAGAAATTTGTTATGTGTGGGGGGCTGCGGCCCCCCCAACCCCCGCTTAAAAAAGTCAGTATATTGCAAATAATTCATTTAAATAAATATAAAATACATCTTTGTTAAATAGGTACTTTAGGATTATTCCGTCGACCTGTCAACGCTCGCGAAAATGCGAAAATCCTTTGGCGCCATCATAATGAAAAGCAATTTCAAAAATGGAGGGCTCAAAACTCCCGTTTGTGACTGCCCTCCGGTTTATTTACTGCTGGTAGCATGGATTAACATCAATTGAATGGGGAGAAAAACAGCTGGATTTGACAGGAAAGACAATTGTTGATTGGAGCAATTATATGACGGAAGTGTGCAGTGACGTAGCGAGAATTACTGGCGCCCGGGGCACGATACCTTTTGGCGCCGCCCCCCCCCCCCCCCAAATAAAAATTGAAATTTTTCGGAATATCTTGTTTGTCTTGGGAACCATTTGGCGCCCCTCTGGTGGCGCCCGAGGCATGATAGACCCCCCCCTTGCCCCCCTCTCGCTACGCCACTGGAAGTGTGCACTCAGCCTTTTACAACGTGATTCGAAACAAATAGGAGGTCCGAATAAAATTATAGAGATAGATGAGAGCCTTTTTATAAAACGCAAAAACCAAGTCGGTCGTTATTGGCGCATAAGCTACCTTTTGGCGATAATATCAGGTTTGGCGAAAGTGGTCGACGGGATAATCCCAAAGTACCGTTAAGGTAAATCAGATAATAAAAAAATGAAAGTTCTGAATGTTGTCATTTATATTATTTCATGTTAAAATTTTAAAAAAAACCACTTACCGGTTATTCACTTTCGGTTTAGCTTCTTTTACATTTTGTTGATTTTTCGGTGTGTTTGGATACCCCCAATTCGTCTGTAATCCAAGAACACGGCGTTTTTTTACCCATAAATAAGCTAATCTTAAAACCGTAATTAAATCGAATTTACTCGCTTCGAACCGGGAACCACATCTAATGGATCTTTTAACGCAATGTTCAGATCTTTCCTCTCAGTTATAGTCATTTGCGAATTACAATTAAGACAATAATAAATATTAGCTATTAACTCAACATAAATACAATAATCTATAATAGTTATCTTACCCGCATTTTGTAAATCCCGAAAAAAATCCAAATCAACCCTCCCATTCGTAAAAGAAGCCATACCTCGCAAATAAAAGTACGTCCGAGCGCTGGAACTGCAATCCCGAAAAGAACATTCAACGGTTTAATTTTTTTAAACAAGCGCGTTACATAAAATCCAGATAACCCTCGTTTACAAGTAAATCACAAGCTCTGATTGGCTGCTAATTATTCAAATCGGAAGCAATAAATGGTTTAACTTAAAAGTATTTAACAACACAAACCACATTTGACGTTTCATCGCCAAATTGGCAAAAATCTAAAAAACTTATCGCCAAGCTGCGGCACCGTGTATTGGGAATGAGCCTAGGAAGGGTTACTGAACGTAAGTCTTTGTGCTTCTGTCAATTTCTATTTTCTTTGTTTGTTTGTTTGGGTTTTTATTGAGATATGCATCCCTTACTTTTAAATTTTTCAAATTTTAAACCATTACTTATTCTAAGAATGGTTTACTTCTACTATGAATTAGGTTATTCTAACTGGGAAAATTTGTAACATCGATAATTATATATATAAACTCTTGCCGTAAAAGCTGAATAACTAATGCCGAAAAAGTAACTTTTCCCGGTAGATTCTCATAGAAATTTCCATACAACAGGAGCTCATTTCATGTGACCTTTCTTGACGAAGTCTGAGGACCCAATCCCTCGCGCCCTTATTGTGTATTTAATTATATAGGTACTGGACAGTTTAATTAATAGTAAAAACAGATATATATATATATATATATATATATATATATATATATATATATGGCGAGTTTTTCTTTACGGCAAGTAATAAAACGCGCCAAGTCTTTAGCGAAAAAAAGATCGAGCCAAATGTCCCCAAATCTGACCGTCTTATACAGTCTTACCCTCATTTTTCATCTACCATGCAGTACTTTCGCATTAAACGGAGGCCACCCATTTAAGTATTGAAAAGTTGGGGATGTTTTGGGGATGCAATTTAAAAAGATCGAGCCAAATTTAATAAAACTTTTTAAAATTGCACGTCCAAATGGTGACGTACTGTTCCTCGATGTTTGTTGTGTCACTTGGCTGACCCCCACATCCTATCAACCTGCTGGGTACTTGCCCCAGTTTCCGGGTCCTCGAAATTCTACTTATGATTAACTTTCAAGTGGGCATATCCCGCGTTTTCAAGTTCATCTGTATTGTATCCCTTCTAACAATCAGATATAATTGTTGAGCCGGGTTCGATATGCAGTTTTATCTGTTCCAAGAATCTTTTAGCACTCCTGTTCGGAACTCTAAGAAACGTCCTCCAGTTTCCCGGCACAAACCACCGAACATCCATTGTTAAGGTAATACTCGGCCAGCGTTGTTTTTACGTTTTGTAAACAAACTCTCGTCTATCTCAACAATGCGCCCCTCTCCACCAATCTTACCTTCATTTTTCTGTTCGACGGGAAAAACGCAGACTTCCCTCATATAATTATTCCAGTCGACTGTTGTGTTTGGCGCCATTTTTATTTGTTTCTCGCACCAAGATACTGAGGTTATTTCCTCGCACCAGCACTACAAGAAGCGAACGATTGTCCAAGTGGCAGTCTGCTATGAGAAAACCATGTGTCAACACGAAGTCCGGTTTTTTTCCGGCATGGTCTGGTGTTACATTGCCAAAACGGGTTTTCATTAGTAAAGTACAATGTCATTTGATGGCCGTTGACACATAGTTTAGACGATGGCAAACATCCTTTACTTTGCAAAAACGACACTGATCCTTCTTCACATCTTGGGAGATCCCAAATTAAGGAACAGATGTAGTATACGCAACGGGCCATCGCCAATTTGGCGCCAAAATCCCGTTCGGAGACCTGTTAGGCCTAAACTGCGAAATGTAAACAATAAATTGAAAGACAAACTTACTGCTGGCTTTATGAAACTCGTAGGCGCACACGGGATCTTCGCTTCGCTCAGATACCCTTGCTTCACTCCGTTACGCATCCGTCCAAAAACATTACAGAAAATCCCCAGCCACTGGCTTCGCTACATACCGCTGGCTGTTGTACAGTAAAAAAAAGCTTCCGCTGGCTGTAGCGGTCAGTAAAACAAAGCTTGTCGCAAAAAAATACCATCCGATCTTAAAATCCTCCCTGCCAGAATATAAAAACCGCCAAACAACCATCTGATTTGGCGAAAAATCGCCCCTTGGCGTTCGTTGCGTATACTACATCTGTACCCAAATGGAAACCACACCAGTCATTGCAACGACAATAAAAAGAAAATAATATAAATCACTCGAAAATCGTACGCTAAGAGCCAATACTAACGAGCTAAACGAACAGATAAGCGCGTTACAACTTAAAATGTATTCCTTCATATTGACTGAAGTATCTACCGAAGTTGCCATTTTCAGTTATTGTAAAGTATCAATAACACAAAATAGAGTATCAAGCAAGGAAACAATCGCAGGTGCAAAAACCAAGCAAATGTAATATTACGTCACACTGGTATAAATGTGATTAAACGTCACACTGGTAGGCTGAATTTCAAACATCCCCAATTTTCCAATACTTAAATGGGTGGCCTCCGTTTAATGCGAAAGTACCAAAATGCAAACAAATATTGTGATATGTCTATCCCCATTTTGGTACAAGTATGATATCTCTCCCCCCCACCCTCCCACCCCCCAACCCAAGAGATTTCTCGCCAAATCTGGCGCCCTTTTTTTTGGATGTTGTGTTGCCGATTTTTACTTTGGTGTAATGCTCCGTCAAAATATTAAATAACAGTTGCTTTTTAATTTTTTGCCGGAGGTTGGGTTGTTAAAGAGCGCGAATTGCAAAAAATGTGGGTCAGAAATGAGGATTAAAGTTCTTATTCTGATGGTTTTACATTTGTTTGTAGGAAAGTTATTGTAGGGGGGAGCAATGTAACACTGAGAAATCGATTCGGCATGGTTCGTGGTTACAATCGTAAGGCAGATTTTAAATTCTACCTAGCGATGTACATGTTTCGGAAATAATGTTTAGCGGCAAATGTAGATTGTTTTAATAAATTTATTGAAATCGTTTCGAAAATTAACTGGGATGAGTACAAAATTTCGGTATAGATACTTTTTTTAAAAATTCTATTGCCAACATGTATTTTTTCTATTGTATTTGTGCTTTAATTTATGTTTAATCAAGAAATATATATTTAACCAAGATGTATTTTATGTTTATTTAAATGAATTATTAGTAGTTGCACTATACTGACTTTTTGTCGCGGGGTGGGCTGCGCCTTTCCCCCTTAACAAATTTCTTATTATTTTTCAGCTTTTATTTTTTGTATTTATGTGTTTTTTGTGCTTTTCTGTGGTTGTACAGTATAAAAAATGCGTATTTTGGGGACTTTTCCCGTTTCAAAGACACGCGTTCTGCTTGGCGCGTGAAAAGCAATGCGCGCCCCAAATCGCCATTTGGGGGGGAGGGGGGTATATCATACTAGTTCCATTTGTTGATTTATAGCTGCATTTTTAGAAAATCTTATGAGAAATTACTAAAATTTTACATGTAATTGCATATAATGATCTGTAAATTTTTTTTTAGATTCCACGATATCGATTAGCGTTTAGTTCATTACACTCAGGAGGTACTTATGTACATATGACAAAAAAAATTAATATTATATGCATAATTTTTTTGGAGCTAGAGCCGTTTTTGTAAATATTTGCTAAATTTCAACCCAAATTCATAAATAATGTTAAAAGTTGCATAGTCATGGTCTATTTTTTCATCATTTTCGTGTTATACCCCTTCGAAAAATAAGACAAAAATTGACGCAAGTATGGTTTTTTTAAGTGCTCCAAAGGTAGTCGGAAACCTTAAACGTAAGTGACGCCGAAAAAATGGCGTCGCTTAGGTAGGGTTGCATTATTCTGAGTTTTCCGCCAAACGCAGAAACCGCGGCAAGCGGCACAGGATACGGAACTCTTCCCTGCACAAAAATTCAAATAATATCATCTGATTTTAAAATCAGAATATAAAAACAACCATCAGATTTGGCGAAAAATCGCCCCTTGGCGTTCGTTGAGTATACACCATCTGTACCCTATATCTTTTCTAACAGTCGCCATAACGACAATATTAAGAAAAATAAAACCAATCTATTTTCTTACACCACGTATTAAACTAAAGCAAAATACCTACAAAATCAAGAGTATACAACGCCATGTGAGCAACGAGCAACACACGTGATACGGAACAAGTTCCTGGAAAGAGAGGCACATCGGAACACGCAAATGAAAGAGTTTCTCTGATCTGCTGTGACGTCACGATAACGACATAGCGACATGTATCCTTCCGTCAATCCACTTCTTTCACTTCGATCGCGCTTGAAACTGCGAACGTAGTATAAGCTATATCGAAAAAAGTGGATATTTTTTCAAAAAATTTAAAAAGGCGGAACTTTTTGTGAAAAAGCGGAATTTTTCTCTTGCAGATAATATAAAAAAGCGGAAAAAACTCATCCCTGCATATAGTCCTCACATTGATCGACATCTGATTCATAGTCAGCGTCGGAGAGTAAACAATGAATACTGTCATCCAGTAATTTCATTTCGTTCAATGAATCCGGAACTCAATCACATAAAAAATCAATATCCTTTTGCGAACTATCGCTATTACGATCTGTTAATTTCGAAATAAAACAGCCATGTTTTGTCGTGAAGTTTTAGTTTCCGTTTCAGAATCATGATGTATTTCTTTTATCACTACTATTCAAGGACATTTTAAATGCAGAATTGGTGTTCTTAACAGTTCTTTTCAGCTCAGTCAATAAGAAAGAAGGATATAAATACCTCTAATCCAACGTTACATGAGCGTAAAAATGTTCTAATTCCTGTAACTCGTGTGATTTGACACCATATTACATTCGTATGTTAAAAGAACTTTATTTACATAATATCAATACAAGGTATAACAACTTAAGAGAATTCCATTGTATTAGACTGAAGTATCTACAGTAGTGGACATCCTCAGTTATTGTAAAGTGTTAAAATAAAGTTTCAAGCACACAATCGCAGGTGCAGGAACCAATCAAAGACAACATTATGTCACACTGGTATAAATGCAATTTATAGAGGCCGGAACACATCTTTAGGACTTGTTAAAATAACAAGTTTGATCTACAGCATCACCTCTGATCTACTGTTAAAAGTTATGCAAGTAACTGGCAATGTGTTGTGAGATGTCTTCAGAGGTCTTGTATAATGCAGGTCTGACCTTTTTTATCAACCTGCTGAGGAGAAACAGTATGGGAAATAATCAGGGCTCCCAGCGAGAAAAATGTAATAAATCCATAATGTAATTTAAAAACCTAGCTTTTTTCAAAAGTTTGTTTTTTTTAAAATAAAAAATTATAAAAAGAAATACGAATAAGATAATATTCGTTTTTTTTTTAATTAAAAATTATAAAAAGAAATACGAATAAGATAATACGCATCCTATTTTCTAAAATTACTTGAAATGAAATTACTATTTTATTTAATTGTTGCCAAATTTAATCCATTTCATCATTCTCTTCCAAATTCATTTTCTGAAGTTTTTTTTTTAAAATGCTCACTTGCTTATCATTTTTAACGGAGGGCAATTGTTTTGGCCCGGGGGCCACTTGTGTAAGCGGAGGTTAGCAGAGGGCTGCACCTTTTAAAATTATTGCATTTATTAGTTAACTTTGCATTTCAGAAAAGGTATAAATTGTATGATAAAAATCAAAAAATATAAATTAAATAAAATATTGGCAGTTTTTCTGGCTGTCTTGCTGGGCCACCAAAAAAAACCTGTAGTAAGCCACTATTTGCCCACCCCTGATTTATAACATCCTCCTTCTATTATGTCTTTCACCAATTCTGTTTTAGATATCTAGGTATGAAAATTTTGATGAGATTTATCTGTTTATTTTGCTATTTTGCAGTTGTTTACAGTTTCAGTTTTCAGAGAAGTACTGTGTTCTCTTGTGACTTTATAAACTTATAAAAAAAACTCTTAATGTACTCAGAAGAGTGAGGAAAAATTGTCATATAGGTCATGAAGTTTGATAAATTTCATATTTAGGACTAGATGTATTACCCGGCTTCGCTCGGGATTCAGTTTCTGTTATTATTTTTTTTTTCAATAATTAGCCTCATGTTATGATGTTCTAAAGTTTTCGTTAAAATTCTTTTGCAGTAGCAAATAGCATTAGTTTGTTGTCGGTGCTGTCGTTCATTGCTTTCCTCTCCTTTCGATGTTGAAGCTCGAAGACGATCGTGTGTTTGACATGTTAAAAGTTTCTTTATCAGTCTCACTGCTTCGGATCACTACAATTCGAATTCTGTTGCCTTTGAGCTCTTGGGAATGTTTTTCTTCAGATTTTTGTGTTCGTCTAACTGCATTTCGAATTCTGTTGGCTTCACGCTCTTCTGCTTTTTTTTTCATCACATTGCTCATTTCTCAACAATCTTTGACATTTTGCCCTTACTTCTGCAGGATTAAGGAGGATTTCTGCAGGAGTTGCTCTCCTCTTTTTGGGCATTTTAAAGCATTAATTTACAGCTAGTCAATAATGTTTGAATGGAATTATTATTATAGAAAAAGAATCAATAATGTTTGAATGGATTGAGATCACATTCAATATTAAAACACAGCAAATCTGATAATTATTATAGAAAAAGTACATACATGTATTTCATGCTCGGAATTCTTTCTCAAAACTAAATCGTCTGTTATGTTTCAATGCCACATTCAGACTTTCTTAATTATTATATACACGTATTTCATGATTGTAATTCTTTCTCAAAACTAAATCATCTGCTATGTTTCAATGTCACTTCAGTTATATAAATCATCGCGTCAAGGCTAAACGTAGGCTTGAACACAAGGCTTGAACAGGTAGCTTTGGATAGTTTCAATTCATGAAATGGATAGATAACACATTCATTGAAAATGAATGACTTTCCATCCTTATATTTTCATTTTTAAAAAGAAAGATTCCCGCATTGCCATGTATGTGAAAATAATATATCAAATTCATTCTTGCATGCGCCAATATATGAATAAATCATGTTTAATTCATGTCTATTTATTTTTATGGAAATGTTATAATTTAATTGGCAACAATGAAATGTTACAATGGCTTTGAACAAAAATATCCGTTGATACCATGCAAACTTGTTCTCATATAATTCAGGAATGGAACGTCGTAGCGCGATGAAAATAATCTATAACCTTTGTGCAAGTTCAAGCAATAAGTTGACCAAGTTTCATCGCAATCGGATGAACGGTACGGCAGCACATAAAATACAAACAAAGAAACGTTCATTTTTATATATATAGATTATTGAATCTATCTTTGATATAGCATAACAAATACCAAAATTCTGGTATGATTTCATAAGAGGGAGGTATATCATGATTCAATCAAATGATCTCCTTTTGTATAATTTTGCATTAATTAATTAACATAATTAAATTATGCTTACAATAAGATATAAATATTAACTTTTTGCTATATTTTTGACTTACAAGTGAAAAACCTAGGTCTGGAAATTTTTCAAATTTTTATGAAGTTAATTCGTAAAATACAGTATATTTTATTAAGAAATTATACTAAATATGGGCATCTGAAATTGTTAAAAGATGATCAGGTATGTATTTCAAGAAAGAGAAGGAAAAAATATTTTATCAATTAATTAGGATACAGAAAATTTTCAAAGACTTTTGTTATAGTGGAAATGTTATGGTTTACTAAACGAAGGTTGTATGATTTTTATTCTTATTTTTTTTCTTTCTTTAGTTTGATTGATCAAAGGTATAGTAGCAAGATCATTATCTATATGGTAGAATATTTTTAATGATGGTTATATATATATATATATATATATATAGATATAGATATATATGTGTGTGTGTGTGTTTTATTAGTGTAGTTCTTTTAATTTAGAGTTTTGGTGAGAAAAAAAATTTCTGTGAAACTTCTATATTCATTAATTTTTTATTTTAATAGTTCCAACTTGGAGAGGAGAAAACCATTACAGACCATCTATAATTTCTACCCATGAAAACAGAAGGTCATTCGACAGTTATGATCATGAATTTGATCGTGGCAAAGTATGTTCATTTTTAAATATATAATTAATATCAAATAGCAATATGTCCTGTGTGGTATTTCTAACTTCTAGGCAGCTACAAAAGCCCCTTGAATAAAAATAATTTGAGTTTTAAGATATCTATTTTTCTTCAGACCATAAACCCTTATTTGGCAGTACAGATAACTTGGTAGAATAATGCTGCAATCTTCTTTACAGCATTAATCAGGTTATTATTATTATTATATTATTATTATTTTGAGAATGAGAATATCCTGGTTGGGAATTTATTTCACAGATACAGTGGTTTCAAGATTTGCAATAGTTATTGAAGAAGGCCATTACAAGTATTCCACAAGACTAAAGAACAGGAAGAATGAAAAGTGTGCATGTTGTTGTTAGGGCTCTTTGAATACAGCTCCGTTTACTCCTGCCAATCTTTTGAGCTTAAACGAGGATCAAACTACAAGATACTAGTAAAGAAATGTAGGTTGATTCTTGTACCCCGTGCAAATAATTTAACTTAAGATTTCCTGCACAAAGCTGACAAGATGTCTTATATTTGTTTTCAGCCATACCATGAGCTCCACAACAAATTTCTAATCAAGTAAGAGCTCAGTTATGGATTTCATTTAAACTATCCTGATGTTTTGTAATGACCATCCACATAATTTAGTCATCTTCAAAAAGAGCAGCCTTACTTAATTTTTGGAATATTATGAATTATATGTTCTAGGCTTATAAGCATTTTTTTTTTTGTGTGTCTACAAAAATTTATAATACTGTGTTTTTCCAAAGGTGAGAAAATCTAAGACAAAAGAACGTTATCAAGGTTTTCATCGCAAGAACCCATTTCAGAAACATGGTGATAGATATGGCAAATATAATGTAAGTGCGGTTTTTTTTGTGCTGTTTAACTATTTAGTTTATTCTACTTAGTGTAGTTGTTAGAAAACTTTCTTATGAATTTTTGACAATTTTAATTTAACTATTGGAAAAGATTTTTAAATTCTATTTTTTTATGTCAAAATTAATCATATATAAATTTTTCATTTCAGTTACATTAAGTTGTGTTTTCATAACGTTAATTGAAGCGTGTTGTTATTTTTAATATTGTGAGAAAAAAAGGACTTTTCGTCTGTCTTTTTCAGCAGAATTTGCTTCTATAAATGTAAAAGAATTTCAAACTATATATGAAATTGTGTAAAGTTGAATTGTAGAAGAATAAAATTAAGTGATGGATATTGTTATGCTTTTAATTTGTACCATAGCCATGATGTTAAAGACAGGATGCCATACAGCTAAATGACATGATTAAAATAAAAAATCAGGTTTTTTATAATATAGGTTGGTAGAAAACTCATAAAACTAGTGAAAAAGATTATTTTGGTTTACCGAATAATTTTTGATTGGCAGTGTTGTAAAACAAGTTATTCTGTTACTTCAAGTAAAAAAAAAGGGCTTTTTTTAAAAATTATAATTTATTTATATTTGTTATTTATATATTTGATGGGATGAGCTGATGCAGTGATTGCCTTGGGAATACTTCATTTTTCTTTTCACAATTTATTGTTATAGGCAGCTGCTTTGTATTTCTAACAGACAGTAAATATAGCTGTTTGCTTGAAATTGTAATTTTTATATTTTACTAGATCTCTACACCCTCGGTGTATTATACATGTATATCAAGTTTCACCAAAGCAATAAGTGTTGTACCTCTATAATTTGGGGGGGGGGGGGGAACAGCTTTGAAAATCTGTAAGCACTTTTTTGAAACATTAAGGCAGTAGAAAACATGTGTTTTAAAAATTACATCTTGTTTCCCTGTGTTGTAAAAGTATAATATTTGTATTATTTACGAAAGATTTCAAAAAGAGGATTAAAAAGGTTAATATTTATTATTTTCCTCTCCTGGCATGTTCAAAATACTATGAACTAAATTTTTTGGAAATATTTTGGAAAGAATTTTTTTACATAAAAGAGAGTGTCTATTTGGTCTGGAAGAGCATATGAAAGGTCAGGAAACTGTTTCTTATATTTGCAGTCGAAGTCACTATAGAGACAAAATCTGAGCATCTCTTTTTCTGGCCAGAATTATTGTAGTTGTCATAAAATATAAAACATTAAAGAAAAAAAAATCATGCATACATTTTTTCTTTCGTGAAGAACCCTTTTTTTTCAATTCTATTTTCTTTGGAATTGACTGACTTATTTTAAAATTCTATCTAGCATATAGGCTGATTGTTACTTTACTTGGCATAGATATTATAGGAATATTGATTCTTTCTTTCTTTCTTTCTTTACTTGTATCTCTTTGATTTACTGTCTGACTTTTCTTTCAGGGCAAATTTCATTATAATCACCATAATCACAGGAAATATGATTCTCACCATAGTTGGAAGCCAAACCATAGTGACAACTATCAGAGGAATCGAAATCATCAGCACAGGCATTATTGAAAGATAGGACACAAATTCTGTACTATGTTTGATTTTCCTATTAAAAACACTCAACATTTGGATGACTGTGTCTTATTACAATCTTTTCACTCCTTAAAAACTCCTTTACATCATTAGAATATTTTATAAAACGCGTGTATACCCATCCCTCGATTTACATGACAGGTATGTTCTGCGTTACAGCAAACCCACGTAAATTGGATATAAGGAAATCATATAAAACTGGGAGATATGTAACAAACCCCAAAAAGGAAAGGTGTGTACAAAAGTGTATCGTATATATAAAAAATGGCAGCATGTGGTCCAGAAAAAAATGTGAAATTGAAAAATTTATTTAAACCATTTTGAGGGAGGGGGGGGGGGGTAGAATGCTGATGGAGATAAATTTATCGCACACCAATAAATTTATGCATGCATTGTTGTAAAGTGGTATTAACATGAAATTCCCGTATGGAAAATAAAAATATTTTAAAAATTTTTTAAACCACATTTAACCAAGAATGTATAAATTGAAGGATTGGATGTGTATACTTCTAATTTTTACAGTGGCATTATCTTAAGCTTTACAATCTTTTAAATAGTTAGCCATTTCTAAAATGAACTCATTGCCTGGGATATTTATGGTAATTAACTACAATTCATTAATATTTTTTATTACAAAAGAAAATCATTGCTTTCTGTGACAGACTATACCAGACCCACTCCTTTAAATATCCCAGCTGCAGCTTGACTGTGTTGTTTTTTTTTTCTCTCTCATGAAACAGCATAACACCATGACTTAAAATATGAATATTCTGTGTAGGTTAACTAAACAATAACTTATACATTGTAAATAATTCAACACAAAATAAGAAATTAAAAAACAAAGAAGGCGTATACATCCAAACGAAATTAACTGAAATTGCACAAGTGTTGAATACCTTTTAACTTTTCAATAAAAGATTGTGCAGTTGCAACAAAACCTCATACTGAAAAAAAATGGGCAATTATAACTAGTAAAAATTAAATTATTCAACAGTAAAAGATATTAAATAACAAGAAGAATGTAATGACAGGCAAACAAAATTCTGCACTTTTTCCTGTTATTTAATCTTTTTCTGTTGAATAATTTAATTTTTACTAGTTTTAATGAACTAAACTATAAATTTAACTAAAACCATCTTTTTCAAAAATGCAATAAAAAGAGTAAATTAGAACACTGCAACATATCTATTGATTGCAGTTTAGAGGAATTTCAAGGAAAGAGGGTAAAATTTCTTGGACTCCTGAGCCTTAGGGACCCAATGTGAATACCAGTAAAGAGACCCGTTAGAGTATTTTTCATGGCCAATGTTGGCTCTCAATGTCTCTGATTGATTGTATGATAATTTTGTTTTAACTGATAAAAGAAAGAATGTTTTAATATCATTTAAATTTAAATAAAAGTAAGAGCTGTGATTAATTTTTAAGATTTTAGGCAAATTTATCCTTGGTGATGAACTTTTAAAGTGCTTTTGTTTTACATCAGCTATCATATCAGTTGTTTTTGGTGTTTTTTTTAATAGTATTATGGAAAAGGAACATAACATGGTTACTAATTCTTTCATTTGAATATTAAAGTCAAAATATTGTATTTTAAAATTTTGTTTGATAATGTTACTATGCGAAGCATTTCTTATATTATTTATAAGTAGATTTTAAAAAAAATTATTGTGACATCAAATAAGACATATACGAGGTGCTACTCAAAAGTTCTCGAAATGTATCGATAAACAAAGTTGTAGAATACCTTGATCGTATCCTCCGCCGTTACCTTCAAAGTAGTCCCCTTGGGATTGTAAACACCGATCCCTGAGCTTCTGCTACGAAAGCAATGTTGCTGGAAGTCTTGTTTCATTAATGTGTTCAGCACCATCTGCGATTTATTTTGAAGCTTCTCTATCATGTCAAATTTGCGTCCCTCCAACTTCATTTTCATCTTTGGAAAGAGGAAAAAATCGCAAAGATCTAAGTTGAAAGAGTAAGGTGGAAGTGGAATAACGCCCATGTTGTTTTTTGCCAAAAACTGCTGTATAATGAAAGCAGCCCTCTGTACGTTCTTTGCACCTGCCCTCTGGGCTGCAAATATTTCACAATAACTAATAACGAAAGGGAGTGGTGACATTCCTTCTCCTCTTACCTCCGACTGTTCATATCGTCTGATTATTCGGGCAGGTAGTCCTGTCGTCAGTTATCTCGCTAGTGGTCGCTGTATAGATATTTTTCGTAAAAATGGATGGATTTTTTATGAAAAAAACCGATAATGCAAGTACTAATAAAAATCATGCATCGACATGTGACGTGAGTAGAAAGAAGCGGAAATGCCGCAAATACGAAGACAGCTACTTAGATTTTGGCTTCACTTCAATAGAAGTCAATGATGAAGAGAGACCGCAATGTGTGATCTCTGTTCTAAAGTTCTATCATCCGAGAACATGAATCCAAGTAAATTGAGACGGCACCTTGAAAAAACGCATCCCAACATGGTCGACAAACCACGTGAACATTTTAGCAGAAAAATGAAAGATTTGCACCAACAAAAAAATGTTTCACAAAGCAAGCGTCAGTGCCAAAAAATGCCTTGTTGGCGTCATTCAAGGTGGCATTTAGAGTAGCAAAGTGCAAAAAGGCCCACACTATTGCCGAGGAATTAATTCTACCGGCTGCCGTGGACATGGCTAATATAATGATAGGAGAAAATGCGGGGAAACTTCGGGCGAATATTCCTTTGTCAAACAACACCATCAATCGAAGAATCCAGCACATGGCTCAGGATCTCAACGATCAATTGATCGAAAAAATGAAAGGAAATGAATTTGGACTGCAAGTAGACGAGGCCATAGATAGCAATAAGGATGCACACCTCATCAGCTTTGTACGTTTCATTGATGGTTGTACTGTTGCTGAAGGCCTTCTGCTTTGTAAAAGCATTACTGGAAGTGCAACGACTGAAGATATGTTCGATATCCTTGACACATTTATGACGGGAAATGTACGCTATTGTGCAGTGCGCAGCAGGCTCACCCGTCACACTAAAATTGAACACATATACCAAGATTATTTGGAAGGTAATTTTATTATTAATATTTTTAATGTTTTCTTATTAATTACAATTAAAGTGCTTGTGGGATTTTTAAACACAAGTTGTATTAATGTTATTACTACTTCTCTAATTTCTTCTTCACAGTCGTACAAATATGAAATATATATATTATACATCTCTATATATAAAAATGAATGAATGTTTGTTTGTTCGTATTTTATGCGCTGCCTACCGTTCATCCGATTGCGATGAAACTTGGTCAACTTATTGCTTTCACTTGCGCGATGGTTATAGACTATTTTCATTCCTCTACGACGTTCCATTCCCGAATTATGTTAGAAGTATCAACGGATATTGAAAATCGCCAAATTTCCCCGGATATTTTTGTTCAAAGCCATTGTAACATTTCATTGTTGCCAATTAAATTATAACATTTCCGTAAAAATAAATAGACATGAATTAAAAACGTGATTTATTCATATATTGGCGCATGCAAGAATGAATTTGATATATTATTTTCACATACGTGGCAATGCGGGAATCTTTCTTTTTAAAAATGAAAACATAAGGATGGAAAGTCATTCATTTTCAATGAATGTGTTATCTATTCATTTCATG
Organism: Dolomedes plantarius; assembly: GCA_907164885.2. Classification (NCBI taxonomy): domain Eukaryota; kingdom Metazoa; phylum Arthropoda; class Arachnida; order Araneae; family Dolomedidae; genus Dolomedes; species Dolomedes plantarius. The sequence continues at coordinate 132,794,443 of OU015497.1, read as the reverse complement.
AATTGAAACTATCCCAAGCTACCTGTTCAAACTCAAATATACTGCAGGACACGTTGACTTAGCTCGAAACACGTGCGTTTAGCATTGACGCCAGGGGCGTAGCTACCATGGAGCAGTTGGAGCGGACTGCTCCAGGCGCAATAGGGGCGCAAAATTTGGAAGAGTGAAATAAGAATTTGTGAAAACTTTTGTATAAAAAATTTTCGATTTGTCAAATTTTCTATAAAATATACAAAAAATAAATGAAATATTTTTAAGTAAATAAAACTATAAGCACCTAAATATATTAGAATGTACTTGACTTATCATAATTTTGATTTCAGAAAATTTTTATTATAAATTTAACACTTTATATAGTACCTCTAATCTATATAAATAAAAATGTAAATGTTCGTTTGTTCAAAACCTCAAATCTCCGAAAGTTCTTCCCCGATTTCTTTGAAATTTTGACACAACGTTGCATTCGAATACGTGAGTGTTTTTATATACCTATTACATAGATACTACACCTGTGACAGGTATAAACATGCTTTTTTGAAACACGCGCTCTATTAAATATTTTACGGCAAACGAGAAATGTCTTTCCCTTCCCCCTCAAAACAGAAATTTGTCACGGTGGGGTGCGACCCCACTATCAGCAGTCCCCACAGGTCATAAAGTACGTAGGGATCGTTCTAGACAATAAAAGACGATCGAAGAGATAAGAGAACGCACATGGCTGAAGATATTTTCTGTCGAATACGCGAGGAAAATTCAAATATGAACATGGATTTCATAGCAGAAATCTACAAGAAAGCGTTGATAATAATTGAAGATTTTTGCTTAGAAATCGCGAACAAAGTTCTCAATCAATTGGGAATGCCATCACCGAATCGATCTGCTGTTGCTTCGTTCGATGTAGAATTGCGTTGTGAACAAAATTACAACACGGGTGATTTTTTGTCGTATGTGCAATGTTGTAATATGTCGTTTTGCTCAAGCGTTAGCTTGAGCAAAAAGGCATTTACGATCAAATAATGCAAACTGTCAATAACGGGGCTCGAGAAATATTCTTCTTAGATGCGCCAGGAGGAACTGGTAAAACGTTCCTAATTAGATTGATTCTGACAGCAATTCGATCCCAAAATGACATAGCCTAAGCTTTTGCGTCGTCCGGAATAGCTGCAACATTGCTACCAGGTGGAAGAACTGCACATTCCGCTTTGAAATTGCCATTGAACATGCAATTCATTGAAACTCCCACGTGCAACATTTCCAAAGCATCCGGCATGGGAAAGTATTGCAGAAAGGCAAACTTATTGTTTGGGACGAATGTACAATGGCACACAAAAAATCACTCTAGGCTCTTGATCGATAATTGCCAGATTTGCGTGGAAACATCAGACCATTTGGGAACGCATTAATATTTCTTGCAGGAGATTTCAGGCAAACATTACCTATAATTCCTCGATCGACACCAGCGGACGAAATAAATGCTTGCCTGAAATACTCTTTGTGTCGACACGTAAAGACGTTGAAATTATCTACAAATACGCGTGTCCATCCGCAAAACGATCAATTAGCTGAGTTATTCTCATATCAATTGCTGGAAATTGGGAACGGAAAGGTGCCAGTTGATCTGACATCAGGACGAATTTCATTGCCTCATAACTTCTACAATTTAGTATCGTCAGAAGAAGAATTGGTTGAAAAAGTATTTCCCAATATTCAAACCAATTATAAGAATCATGATTGGATGAGTGAAAGGAGCTATTCTTGCCGCCATGAACAAAGACGTCTACGAACTTAACAATATCATTCAGTATAACATTCAAAGCGAGGCAGTCACATACAAGTCCGTCGACACTGTTGTGGAAGCAGATGAAGCTGTTCATTATCCAACAGAATTTTTGAATTTACTCGATCTGCCAAGGTTGCCACCGCACGTACTGTAATTGAAAATCGGCTTGCCAATTATAATGTTGCGAAATATCAACCAACCAAAGCTTTGCAATGGCACGCGGCTTGCAGTAAAAAAATTACTGAGCAACGCCGTAGAAGGAACGATCTTGACAGGACCATTTAAAGGTGAAGATGTCCTCATTCGTCGCTTTCCCATGATTCCAAAGGATATGCCATTTAAATTTAAGAGATTGCAATTCCCAATTCGATTGGCGTTTGCAATCACCATCAATAAAGCTCAGGGCCAATCTTTACAATTGTGCGGGTTAGATTTAGACACGGATTGTTTCTCACATGGACAATTATATGTTGCGTGTTCTAGAGTCGGAAAACCAGACAATCTATATACCTGCACAGATAATGGAACAACAAAAAATATTGTATACCCAAAAGTATTGTAAAATTAAAAAAATTTTAAATTTTTTTATTTCCATTGCAGCGGGTGAAGGGGAACACAATTCTTTCGCCAAGATATTACATAAAACAAGCAAGTACTAAATACTGAACTATAAAATATGTTGGTGGGTAACGTTACACGCGTCCGTAGCATACTTTAAGCTACACATGCCCCCTCGGTAGTGCTAAATGAGTAACAGCTTTGCAGCTTTTATAAATTAAACATATTAGAAACGTGCTTTCTCTTTTCTTTCTGTTCCATTTAACCAGACTGAGCCACAGCAACGCGTGGCCGGGTACAGCTAGTAAACCTATAAAAATGTATGATGATTGCTACGAATGTTTAAAAGCACTACTATAGGCACTTACTATACGTATTATAAGTTGTGTTGGACTGCAAAGAAGTTACATGTATCCGGTGAATCCCCCGAGCGCCAAATGTAAACTTTTTTATATCCAGTTCTACTAGTGTGAGGGATAACATAAGATCACCCTGTCCATTATGTTAGGGCGATTCTGCGTTTGCCTGAGTAAATAACTCATCCGACTGAAATCAAAATTAGAATTCCAAATATTTGCAATATCACTCCAAAATCTACTGGAATCATCTGAGCAGTTCCTTGAAGATTCGAGGTTTTCTGAGATTGTTTCTTTTAAAACTCATTTCGGTACCCGTCGATTATCCCGTCGACCATTTTCGCCAAACCCGATATTATCACCAAAAGGTACCTTTTGCGCCAATAACCGCAAATTTTATCACATTTACTGTGTAATCCTTGACTACGCGAGTTAGTGTTCTTTATCGTGTTGAAATATACTGTTTTTTTTTTACTCCGCTGCAAAATGATTAGAATTTAGAATTTGCCTAGCACCGAAGAGAGTGCAGTGGCATATTTTCACGAGTATGGAATCATTTCTTCTAAGAAAATGTGCGTGAATGGCGACTGCACAAGGGTAATGACTTGTTTGTTTGCGCTTTAAAAGCTATCAAGGATTTTTGGCCTCCGAAATGATTGATAATAATACATATGGTTAGATTCAAGAATAATTCAATGTGTAATTATAAAAAAATAGAGGTATTAACTTTGTTTTGATTCTTTTTATTAATAATGTGTTTTAATAATATTGTATTAATAATAAATTTAATGTGTTTAGAATGTTTATTTTGGAAATTGCTTTTCATTATGATGGCGCCAAAGGATTTGCGTATTTTCGCGAGCGTTGACCGGTCGACGGAATAATCCTAAAGTACCCTAATTTCTGGTTAATAAAAGTGAGGAAGAGAAGAAGTATTTCGTTGGAAAACGCATTTCAGTACTGCTGTTTCATTTGTCAAAATAACTGGAGTACAGATACATGCATTCGATATTTTTGTTGGAAAAACTCCTCGTATTACGGAGCAGTTGACACATCTGAATCCATTTCAATTACATCTATTGAATGACAAATGTAAGCAGAATGTAACAAGTTATTTAGGAAATAAATCAACTATCAAATATTAAAACTAATATTGCGTATGACAAATTAAAGTACTTCCGGTTTCACTATTCTGCGTTTAAACGGAAGAGTAATGTTATAAATAATATTTGTACACAAAGCAGTGTTCAATACTCAGGGATACGTAATTTTCGTATTTACGAAGTAGATGCAAATAAATGTGAAATTTGCCGGTATGAGCGAATAAATGCAAAAATAAATTTTTTACTCGATTTTGACGAAAATTCCGAAATTGTTTTTTATTACTTTATTTTAAAGATTGTAAATTTATGTTTCTAAATCGTCTTTTATTTTTTCGATACGATTATTAGGAATGAAATTAGAGCTGAAGAAATTCCAAGAAGAAATTTATCCAAGAGTTCAAGAAATATTAATCAAGAGATCAGATCATCAGATAAATGGGGTAACTACGTTATATAGGCCACGCCTTCCAACGTAGGCTTGCATAGAAATGACCAGAGTAAAGGTGAAAAGAGATAGGTTGGATTTGGATCCGGGGAGTGGCTTGAGAAAAGGAAGTTTAACACTAGAACCGCGGGACTTTCGATATACCTAGAACCGCGGAGCGGGTCATTTTGAATATCCCTACTATTCGAAATTACCTCAAAAATCAAGCTATAAACTTTCACAATTCTATTGACAGTGAACTCCTTTCTAATCTTGCAAACTATGATCACGCTGACCCCACTAACAGGAAAAGGCCTCGAGCCATCCTGAGTCTTCCGTCTTAATTTTTTGTTTGTCCTCGTCATTTAAATAAAAATATAAAAAATATAAAAACAATACTTGGCTTGCCAAGGCAAAAAACAACTATAAAATTTTATAAAATAAAATAAATATCTATTTCCTATCCTTAAACTTTCTATTAACTTAATTATCTGTCTCTGAGCAAATCCATTTTGGCTTTGCTCATTTTTGTAGTTATTGAACTCACGGATCCCAGACCTTATCTTTCTATCCAATCTCTTTTCTCTATTCTCGCTTCACTAGCCAATTGATTTCCAGCTTACAGACAGCCGTAAACTCCACCCACTTCAGCGAATTACTTGAAGATCCAGGAGACATCCAATCAGAACTGTTCCTTTCACCATCCAAAGTTCTGACCAGAAGATCCACTGCTTCACTTCTTGTGTTGCAATTTCCTGAACTTTTATTGATTCTCATCGAACTTTCTTTTTATTTTCTGTGTTATTTCTGCTCTCCGATGGCACATTCACGAAATATCTGTGTTAGAAGGCTCTGGCCTAGGTAACACAGTTAAACACTTGTTCCGATGGTCCGATGGTCATTTTGACCCTATAGATTGTAAACCCATAAAATATGCACAAGCGCTTAATTTATTTAACTAAAACATTTTATTTTTTACATAATAATCAATATTTCTCAGAATTTACATTAAATAATTTATATAAATCAAGAGAAATTAACTTAATTTTTACAAAATCGCATTATTTAAAATTTTATGTCCTTGAGTATAACATGTCTCTTTAACAAAATATGACATAAATTTCCTAATTTCAATGGTAAAACAGAATATCTCTTTTCAATATGTTTAGAAATAATTTTAAAAAATTAAAAATAAAAATTTTTTTCAGTTACTAAAAACTTTATCTGTACTTAGTTTTACAGATATTAAAATCCAATTTACTGTATGCATTTTGTACAAAACTGAGTAATAAGTTTGGTACATTTTCCACAGATGGGGCTTTACATTTTAAACAGATATCTAGAGTTTTATTATCACATTTCGAAATATGGCATCGGACTCGTTTACGCTTAATTTGTGGTTGTTCGTCGTTTTCACTGGTTGCTTCATATGCTCTTTTTGCCGACTTTTTATGTCGGAAGAGAACAAACTTTTCTCGCAATTCTCCAACCAAGTCTTGAATGAATCTCCGTCTACTAATAGATTTTCCAGTTACAACTTTATATAAAACCCAGGCATTGATTGCAACAGGTCCAAAATATTACAAAAAAACCTGCACCGCCCACCTACGTGAAGCAGACTTGACTGTATATTTCCTTGCCATTTGTTCAATCACGTTCACACCATATTTAGTTTTGTTGTAGAAAGCGATTGTATCAGGTAGTTTTTTTGGGGGGTTATCTGCAATTTCAACGTTTGGATGGAGACTACTTAGCAACAAAACGTTTTTATCTTTTTTACCTCGATAAACAGACTCATGTCTTTATGGGTTAGTACCGTAGTCGAATACAATGTGGATTTTAACATTTTTACAGAGAATAGTATTTCTTTTCTTGAGCGTTTTACAGTTCCTACAAGGCTGGTGTTTTTGGATTTCAATGCCTCTGCAAGCTTCAATGTTGTGTAAAAGTTCTTCGTAGTGACATTTCTACCTTTGTTCTCATATGGACTTATTAGTCGCAGCAATACATGTTCAGATATAGAAACATAGGATGGACTTTGGTTATATTTTCCAAGATACGGGAATCCATTTATCAGATATTTTGAGTCAACATCTGCAGCCAACCAGAACTTGATTCCACACTTATCTGGTTTGTTTGGCATGTATTGGATAAACCTACACCTAGCTTTTGTAGGAAATAACTGTTCATCTGCAGTTCTATTAGGACCTGGTGTATAGTTAGTCTTGCAATTTTCCATGAAACGATTCCAGATATCCGAATTAAGGGCAAAATTTGTCTGTCTCTAGACGCTTTGATCTTGTTGATTTTATGTCGAAGCGTAAAAATCCCATTATTTCACGAAATTGGTCTCTTGACATTGTATTTTGGAAAAATGGTGGTCCTCAGTCCTTTGACCACGAGCTATCCAGTTCAAGTCATTTTGCACAATATATACCACGTGCATATAAAATTTATATTAAAGCATCTATTTCTTCTAATGTTATATTCCATTCTCATTCATGAATCTGCCGGTGAGCTTTATCTTCAGTACATTTCTCAATGTGTTTCAATATCCATTCATCTATAAAAAGTCTCCAAGCACTTGAAGGACTGTTGTCGATAACATTGCGTTTAGCATGTGGTGTTGGGTCCCCCAACTTCTTTCAAAATATTACACTTTGCTTTTCTTCCTCTATCGTTTGTTCCTAATTGAGCGACATTCCAAATTATCCCATCTTTGTCATCTTCATTATTTCCAACTTTGAATGTTATTGTCGATTTGTTTTTCAAATTTCTTTGCGTGTGTGTATCTTTTCTTGGAATGTTTGATTTTTATTTTTTATCAGATAAATTATCATCAGTATTGCGATAAGAAGGACCAGCGATTGTTAGAGCATTGCCAGAGTCATCTTCACTTTCATTTTCTTCATCCGAATCCAAATTTTCTTCATTAGGAGGCAGGTATTCATCCTCACTACTCAAAATCGAATTTTGAGAAACCTTTTTTCGAACCTTCTGAATCCTTTTCAGATAATTGTTTAAATATTCTAAAGCTTCCTGAACAGCAAGATTACGGCGTCGTGACATAGTTTTTATACCTATACTAATTACAGAATAAAAGCAACTTCAAAAAGTCTAAATATTCGCAGTGATTTTTTGCTGCATTCGAACGTAGTTCTTGCTTCAAACCTAATATAATGACCTTGTCTGAAAAACCTTCACTATTCCCCCGTCTGGTACAGTCCATTTAAGTAATTCTAGGGTGGGGTAGAAGTATTTTACAGTTACAGTTCGAGAAAATTCACCTGTTTTTCGTTATTTGTGCATTAACATTTCTTACGGGTCAAATTGACCCGCTCCGCGGTTCTAGGTATAAATGTTAATAATCGGAAAATTATTTATGTTACGAATTTTTCAATTTGGTGAATTGTTGTTCACCTTAAAATATTAAAAGTCATAAAAGAAATTTTTTTTTCAATCGATACTTTTCGCGTGGTGATAAATTGAACATCATTTTGGGTCAAATTGACCCGCTCCGCGGTTCTAGTGTTAATGTGGTAGATAAAGCGATGCTCATGGGAGCAAAGTAAAAAATAGTTAGGAAAAACTTAAAAATAAGAAAAACATAATAAATTAAAGCTCACTGCTTACCAAAGTAAGAGTAAGGTTACAAAAAGTAATGATTAATCAAGAGATTTCAAGCGTAAGGCATTTATTCGTTTCAAGAGTCCAACACCAACTGACTATACACACACTTCGCGCGAACCGCGAAGCAACCAGGTGGCGCTACTAGTACGCCAAAAACAAATACAATGTACTATATAATTTCAATTTGCAATATCTTGCCCCCCGATGAACAGGAGGTTCATCAAACATTTTAAAACAGTTTTACATGCATAAATCAGGTATATCAAATAATCATATATATCAAGTAATCACATAAAGAATCATTTTAAACATGAAATCAAGTAATTCAATTATAAAATATAAGAAAATACACAAAACACAATTAACCAAGTAACTTCAAATTATATCATCTAGAAAATTGTAATGAATTAATACAAAGAGAAATTTCAATTTAAACATACCTTCAACAGTCAACACAGTCCTTAAATAAAAGCATAACGCTCAAATTTTTAATTTTCTTTTTAAACATAAATGTATGAAGAAAATATTTACATTATATACAGCATTCAATTTAGTTTAAAATATGTACATATATACAGTTTAATTTTAATCGTTTAACTCAAGATTATATAATAATTGTACAGATCGTTTTACAATACCTGTTTCTGTTTTTATACTACAAGATCTTATTTTGCCATCTCTACCAGGAAATATATCAACAATCCTTCCCAGTTTCCAAAGGTTTCTGGGCAAATGCTCTTGATGAATCAAAACAATATCGTTGATTTTAAATTCGCGAATCTTATTTTTACTTACCAAATGTGTAGATCTTAAATTCACTAAATCTTTTTTCCACCTATTCCAAAATGATTGCATTAACCTTTCTCTATAATTGAATGGTTTAACTAATAATTTCCTGGTAGAGAACTGACCTTCACAATGTAATTTTACTGCTGGTAGATTCGTAACTCTTCTACCTAAAAGAAAATGAGCCGGCGTTAAAGGAATCGGCTCGTCACTAGTGGTGTAAACATAAGTGAGTGGTCTGGAGTTTAATACACCTTCAATTTCCGTAATGACAGTCTCCAGCTGCTCTCGTGTCAACGATGATTTTCCAAGAGTTTTTTTTAGGGCAACTTTTACAGACCGGATCAGTCTCTCGTAAAATCCGCCCCACCACGACGCCTTTTCAACAATATAGTTCCACGTAATTCCATGTGTAGAATAGAAGTCTTTCACCTTAGAATCACTGATTGTTGACCACCAATATTTCAGCTCGAGTTCAGCTCGCTTAAAGGTACGTGCATTGTCGGAGTATACTGTAGAACACTGTCCACGTCGTGCGACAAATCGCCGAAAAGCTAACAGAAAAGTTTCTGTTGTTAAGTTTCTAACTAATTCCAAATGCACAGATCTCGTAACCGCACAAGTAAAAAGTAAAATGTACTGTTTATCAGGACTGTCTCTGACAAATAAGGGACCACCGAAATCCATTCCAACCACAGAGAAAGGTGGCGCTTGTTCGATGCGATTAGCAGGAACAGGGACAGTAATCTGTGTTCCAGGAACCGAGTTAAGTCTTTTACACACAATACATTTTTTAAGTTGATTTTTTATGGCTTGTCTACCTTTCGTCAGCCAAAAATTTTCTCGTAACTGTACGATAGTATTAGACACTCCGGCATGGAAAACTTTTTCATGAGTGTCCCAAATCAATAGTTCAGCAAACCTGTCCTTGGAAGGGATTATTATAGGATGTTTAGTATAAAACTCCAGATTAGACTTTTGCAATCGTCCTTTTACTACTATCAGATCATCATCAGAAAGCATAGGGTTCAAGTCAAGAATTCTCGATTCCCTAGGGACTTGTTTTCCTTCTTTAAGACATTTGAGTTCATCAAAATAATATTTTCTTTGGATTTGTCGAATCCATATTTTCTCTGCTTCTTCCAATTCTTCTGCTGATAACTCATCAAACTTTCGATCTTCCTTCTTATTTTTAGCGTTAGAAATAAATCTTTTTACCCATGCTGTTATACGACAAACTTTTTTAATAGAATTGTACTTTTCCAAATTCAAGATAAATTCCACTTTAGTGGTGTATTCAATAGCACAATGCAGACTTAGTTCAGGTTTTGATTTTTGTTCTTCTGCAACATTATTCATTTCTTTTTTAGTAACAACACAATCACTTCTAGGCCACTTATCTTCAGGCAATGACAAGTATTCAGGACCATGCCACCATTTCCAAGATCTCTGTAAGTCTCTAACACTACAACCTCTAGTTAAAAGATCAGCAGGATTACTCTTACCCTCACAATGTCTCCAATCTATAGGATTCGTAAACTGTTGAATTTCCATTGCCCTATTACAAACAAAGGGTTTCCATTTCTTAGCAGACCCTTTTATCCAACTCAAAACTATTTTTGAATCAGTCCAAAGAAATATAGTCTGAAACGAGAAAATATTCTTCAAATAACTAACAATCCGCGAAGCAATTAAAGCTCCCATGAGTTCAAGTCTAGGCAATGTTAACTTTTTCAAAGGACTAACTCTACATTTAGACATGATAAATGAGGTCAATATCTCACCACTATCATTCTCGAATCGAAAATAAGCAACCGCACCATACGCTACAGGAGACGCATCACAAAACACATGTAGCTGCGCATTGGAACTCATTCCATGCATACAACCCGAAAAATAATATCTATCAATTCTTAACTCCTTCAATAGACGTATCTCCGAACACCAATCCTTCCACTTCACTATCATATCTTCGGGCCCCATCCCAGTTCATCATCCCAGTTTAATCCTCTTTCCCATATTTCCTGCATAAGATGCTTAACTTTTAACACGAATGGAGAAACAAAACCCGCAGGATCGAATATTTTGGCCACTGTATGCAACACTGATCTCTTACACGCACTTAAGTCTTCTAAACCGTCCAATAAACTAGCTACCTCTAACTCAAATTTATCCTCGACCACATTCCATACCAAACCTAACACCTTAAAACTCTTATTTTCCCTATCATTACTAACATCACAAAGTTCATTTTCAACCCATAATTTTTTCAACTCTTTGGAGTTAGTATTCAGTTTTCTCAAATTAAATCCAGCATCACCTAAAATAAACACAGCATCCGAGGACAAACTAAATGCTTTCGATACACTTTCAGCTCCATAAAACAAGTCATCAACATACAATGATGAATCCAACATCTCAACGCACTCTTCTTTACTTTCTTTATATTGTTTAATATGGTGTTTGATCGTAGCGGCCAATATAAAGGGACTACAAGTGACTCCGAATGTTACTCTTTTCATTTTGTAGGGTACAATATTTTTCTCAATGTCACAGTCGTCAAAATATAAAAAGCGTAAGTAATTCTGGTCTTCGTTCTTTACCTTTATTTGCAAAAATTCACCTTGAATGTCCGCAGAGAAAGCTATTTTGTTTTCACGAAATTTTAATATAATATCCAAAATGTTAGGATTCAAGTTCGGCCCTGGCAACAAACAATCATTCAAAGATGGGCCATTTAATTTTGAAGAAGCATCGTAAACAATATGTAATTTTGTAGTATCCCGATCAGTTTTTATCACGGGTCTATGGGGCATATAATAAGAATCATCTAGAGCTAAATCCTCACATTTTTCAATTATTCCTGTATTTAATTGTTCCTTTATAACTGAGTTGTAATTATCAAATAATTGCCTATCTTGATTAAATTTATTTGCTAGGTTATAAAATCTCCTTTTTGCGACCACAAAATTGTTTTCTAATTCTTCTTTTGATTCATTCCACAACAATGGTGCTTCATAACGCCCTTCAGTAAACTTTAAGCTATTTTGAAAATCCTGCAAAACGCGGCATTCGTCAGAGCTCTCATTTGTTTCAACAATTCCCAGAGATTCTAAATCCCAAAAGTTTTTCAGATCGTGGGAGACATTCATCACAGCAACTCTGTTACAAGCTACAGATGTTGACCTCCGTAAATCGGCTTGTACCCCAGTCAAAATAGACCCGATTTTGACGAATGGCCTAAAAAAATATGAAAGTTTTGAAAATTGGTGGAGATGTTTGTTTGAGCATGTTAATGAACATACTAAAAGTCCCCACCGATCAGACTTGAGCTTTCCCCGCCATCTTGGAAAATGTGTAGACTTTTTTGGTTTTTTGCAAGTAACTTCAAAAATATTGATTTTATGTAAAAAAATTGAATACAAAAGTTAAAGAGCATTAAATTATGAACAAAAACATTATTTACATTTTTTTATAAGTCTAACACGAACAAAGATAATTGACTTTGAAAATAGCGAACAATCATGCGTAGTACGCGGATGCGCGGGTCATCCCCACCGCTATGGGGGGATGACCTGCGCATGTGCGCAAAAAGTCTTGCACACTCACGTGTGTCAAACCTCTGCATATCAAAGCTCGAGATAAAGTTGCAGCAACTTCCATTCCATTGTTATGAGGTTGTATTGTGAGGCTTGGAGGATTCTATCTTTTTATGTCATACTTAGGCTGCATTGGGTACAAAATGGATGGAAGTGGGTAAAAATAAATACTAAATTTGATGCATGCAACTACGTCAGTAGAAAAACGTTGCCTGGCCATGCATACGCTAGAAAAAACCCAGCTTATTTATTTACCCAAACAGCTTTAGCAAAAATGCATTTTGACGCCATTGATATATTTGATTTGAAAAGCAATAATCTTCATGAGTTGTTTAGAGATTTTGTTACTGAACTACTATCACTAGAAATCATAAACTCGAAACCATAAAACGACATACTCATATACGAGGCATCGAGATTAAAAGGAGGAAGATTTTGAAGCAGTTGAAAAAGAATGGTCGAACTGCATCCCTCTGGGTTCAGTACTTTAAAATGGTAAAGCTTATGAAAGCTTGATCACCGTCAGTTGTACGGTGAAAGTAAACGGTTTCAATACATTAGTAAACCTGTTGTTGATTTTACAGAGCATAGAGATTGTTAAGAAAAACGACGAAGAAACGAGCATTTTTAGAAGCATTTTATTTAGAATATGAGTTAGCTCCTTTTACGTTTGCTCTGTTTAATGAAGATGTCATGCGAGAGACAACGACATTGGCTAGGTACGACGTTTCTGAAGTTCTAAACAAAGACCTCAACCTCCTGAACTGCGTCAACATTGTGGACAGTGATTTTCTCCTACACCGTGTCAAATGGGGAACACAATTAACTTTTTCGGATGTTTGCACAAATTAAGTTAACTATATAAAAAAGCCTTATGGGACCAGCTGTATAGTCGCTTTTAATGGCTAATCCAACACCAATAACACTACAAAAAATGGAAGAAAATCTACGGTCTATTGTGATAAAATCTGTAAATATGAGTTTTGATGGAAACATGCGAGTTACTGTTAAAAAATAACAGTTCCTTTCAACTGTAAACAACAAGAGCAAACTGATCAGCATGCTATCAGCTGAGCTGGATAACAGTGGGATTCGATTCCGACAATGCAATGACGAAGTCTACATTCTCATTGTAAATACTGCAATTAATGAAGCATGTTCTGGTAACAACATCGTTGTAATCATCGGTGAAGATGTTGACCACCTGGTTCTATTAACGGCTCTGACTCCTACAGAAAAGACATTTTCCTTGTCAAAACATGCAAAGGGAAAGCAAAGAAAAAAATACATTCGTCAAATAAAATACAATCATCGGGACATACCAAAGTGTCTTTTTTCTCCATTCGTTCAGTGGATGCGATACTACTTCTGCAGCATTCAAAAATCAGGAAAGAAAAATTGTGTAAAAATGTTCCAAAGTAAAGATATGGAATACAACGTGACAGTAGTTAACAAATGCAACTCATCGCATAATGATGTTGCTTAAGCAGGAGAATGCTTTTTTCTGATCTGGTATGGAGCACATCCCATTGAAAAGTCCATAAACAAGTTTGGGGACAAATGCTTCGCAAAATTTGTCACTAAAATAAAATCATATATTTCGTCTCCTCCCTCAACTGAAGAGGCAGCCATGCGACATTCCTTTCGGTTGTATCACCAAGTGCAAAAGTAGTTTGGGAATGAGTAGAATCTTGAAGTGGGGGCTGGAAATGTCAAAAGAAAACCCTCGTGCCTATCACAACTATGGATGCAGTGACTCCCGTTTCAGTTTTAAGCATGGTGTTTCACAACTGTAAGACTGACTGGGGAGAAAGATGCGTGTGTCGGAAAGCAAGCATCAACTTCACAACGGCCTACAATAACTGCAATGGGGTATGTCACAATGAGATACCCATTGCAGTTATTGCACTGTAGATCACGATGATCTAATAAAAGAAATTGATGAATGAGGTGGTGCTAGCTGACCCATAGACGATCTTTTCAAGACTGACGGCGAGAACAATCTCGTACTGAAAACAGCACGACAACCATAAAGTAGGTAAGCTTAAAAAATTATATACAATGAAAATATGGTAGTGAATAAATTCAAGTTTATTACATTCGTTCATAAAATTAAAAATGATAAATTATCTACATACCAAAAAACACTAGTCTATTTTCTTGTGTTTAAAGATTGCTCAAATGAGGGAGAGGAGAGAATTCAAAGGAAAGCGCCTGCAACGAGACTTGGATCTTACATTCATAATCAACACACATTTAATAGTCAATATTTTGGTTCGTGTTAGGGATACGACAAAATGTATTTAATATTTTTTGTACACAATTTAATGTTCTTTAATTTTTGTATAAAACTTTTTTTTACATAAAGTTTATATTTCCCAAGTTATTTACAAAAACACAAAAAGGCCTTCAAAATCTTTAAACAACTCATGGAGATTACTGCTTTAGAAATCAGATATGTCCATGGCGTGAAAAATTATTTTTGCTAAAGCTGTTTGGGTAAATAAATGAGCAAGGATTTTTCTAGCGTATGCATGGCCAGACAACATTTTTTTTTTACTGATGTAGTTGCATACATCAAATTTAGTATTTATTTTTACCCACTTCCAGCCATTATGTACCCAATGCAGTCTAAGTATGACATAAAAAGATAGAATCCACCAAGCCTCACAATACAACCTGATAACAATGGATTGGATGTTGTTGCAACTTTATCTCGAGCTTTGATATGCAGAGGTTTGACACACGTGAGTGTGCAAGACTTTTTGCGCACATGCACAGGTCATCCCCCCATAGCGGTGGGAATGACCCACGTATCCGCGTCCTACGCATGATTGTTCGCTATTTTCAAAGTAAATTATCTTTGTTCATGTTAGACTTATAAAAAAATTTAAATGATGTTTTTGTTCATTATTTAATACTCTTTAATTTTTATATTAAATTTTTTTTTATATAAAATCAATATTTCTGACGTTATTTTCAAAAAACCAAAAAAGTCTACACATTTTCCAAGATGGCGGCGAAAGCTCAAGTCTGATTGTTGGGGACTTTTATTATATTCAACAGCATGCCCAAACAGACATCTCCACCAATTTTCAAAACTTTCATATTTTTTTAGCCATAAAACCTATTTTGACTGGGCTATTGACCCTGAACAGTGCAGCCGAATATTGTTTGGGAAATAAACAAGCCAGGTTTTATTTTTTGAGTCTCCCCCACGAATATTTCCCACAAAAAGTTTCCTCCTAACAAGAGCTGTATTGGCAACTGTTGACAGCTATCGGCTAGTAAACATCTACCACCAGAAATAAATTTGTTTACATCCGGGTCCTGTGAACTATAGCGCGGCAATGTGGCGCCGGTAATGTTATCTGTAACTAAAGCTTCTACTTCAATATTTTGTTTGGGATCTATCAGACTGGATAACTTTAACAACACAACTTCAAACTCTTTTTCCCAAGCATTTCGCTGACTGAAGGAATAAATTAATAGCCTCTCTTTTCTAATCGGCTGTAAGTGAAGGACATCTGCAATGTTTCTATCTAAGAATGTTTTTTCTGAACCAGAATCACAAAGTATTCGAATAATTTTTGATTTGCCATTCGCGGAAGCTTCAACAGTACAAGTTTGTAAAAGAGTACTATTTAAATCTTGTTTAACTTTCTTTTCACACAATGAAGCTACTACAGTTTCGTTTTCAAGTGGAGAATTATCATTATTAATCGGAGGCTCATATTTAATTTTTCTCAACAAGTTTTCTGGATTTTTCGATTTCGTACAAAATAACACATTATGAGCATTTGAATTGCAATTTTGACACTGTTCCAATTTAACCCTGCATTGAGAAGAAAGGTGCCTTCCAAAACACCGATAACACCTCCCTTCTTTTCTCGATTTAAAACGTTTTCTTTCATCAGATTCAGACTGACAATTTTTAGAATTATGTTCAGTAGATTTACAAAAAATGCAATACGTTTTAGAAAAAGTATTCAAGGCTGCAGCTGACGGAATACTATTTTTCACACGATAGTTACTTGAATTATGACTTGAATAATAGCGATCATTGTTATTATTACTTAAGATTTTAGTATTATGAATTCCTGTATGCCGTAGAGCGGCTTCTCTACATTCAATTTCTTTCTTTATAAATTTTACCAACTCTTTTATTTCATTACTCTTTTCAGGATCACGTTTTCTATGATAATCAAGAACTAAATCATGGGGTAGTAACTTTAATAATATCGGACTCAAGAGATGTCCGTACGAAGCTGAACCTACGCCGCAAGAATCTAAATTTCTTATACAAATTTCAAGTTCATCATACAGTTTTCTTAAACTTTTAACATTAGAAGAATGTTTAACACTTTCGAAATTCAGTATTTTGTTTAAATTACATGATATGATATCGCTAGGCTTTCCAAATCGATCTTCTAATAAATTAATACAAGCAACATAATTTTCTTCTGTTAGCGTAAATCCGGCTACTGTGTTATATGCAGGTCCCGTTAAAAGCGATCTCAAATAGACAAATTTTTCTATTTTCGTTAGTGATTCATTCGAGTCAATAGCTGCCTTGAATGAATTAAAAAATTCAAGAAATTCACTTAATTCACCATTAAATGGTTTTATTTGAAGCTTAGGTAGTTTAATTGCCGGTGCATTACTTTTGATTTTACCAACAGAAGAATTTTCAAGAACAGAAGTGTTTTCAGATACGGAAGCATCTTTAGAGCTTTTACTAACAGAAGAATTTTCAAGAACAAAAGTGTTTTCAGATACGGAAGCATCTTTAGGAAGTTCGGCAGCTTCACGTTTTTTAAGCCGATTTTTAATTTTAAATTTGATACTAATTATTTTTTCTAAATA
Organism: Dolomedes plantarius; assembly: GCA_907164885.2. Classification (NCBI taxonomy): domain Eukaryota; kingdom Metazoa; phylum Arthropoda; class Arachnida; order Araneae; family Dolomedidae; genus Dolomedes; species Dolomedes plantarius. The sequence goes on along the minus strand of OU015497.1, from coordinate 132,777,341 downwards.
CTTTTCGCAAAGTTTTGTTTCTTTTTCAAACTCTAAAGGATCATCAGTTTCATTTTCGATTTCGGAATCCAATTCTTTTAAGGAAATTTCTTTTCCATTTAATTGTTCAAGACTTTCTGATAAAATATCAGTTATTCTTTCATCTATGTCAGCTTGTAAATATGATTCTATTTTCGATATTAATTTAGTTGTTCCAGACCTAATTGTGGAACGTTTGCTTTTCAGCTTATCAATTTTTTCCATTTCAAGATGATTCCGAAATCAAATCACTAAATTTCAAAAGTCTAAATACCTTACCTTGAAGTTTCAATATATCTAAAGGTACCCCAAATCCAGGTTCCGGGTTTCGGCACCATGAAGAAATTCACCAAGAAGAAATTTACCCAAAAGTTCAAGAAATATTAATCAAGAGATTTCAAGCGTAAGGCATTTATTCGTTTCAAGAGTCCAACACCAACTGACTATACAGGGGCGATCCAACCCGGGGGTGCAAGGGGTGCGGGGCACACGGGCGGCACATCAAGGGGGGGCGGCAAGTCAGCCGCTCGGATAAAAAAAATTTAAAACTAATTTATTATAAAAATAATTAATATAAAAATATCACCATTATGCTAGGTAACTACTTAGAGTTAAAAAATGCATTTTACAAATATATCTGGAAATAAACAGTAAGGTTTGGACTCAGAAGGGGAAGTGACGCGCCCAGGCGACAGTCGCGACCTATACCCACAACTGTAGCTCTGTATAATAAGGCCCTTAGATTTATCGCTTTTGCGAAGCCAGTGTGTCTACAGGACATTGCTGATCTAGTGTAATTTTTGTTTATTCGGCACATGCCGGATGTGATGAGGTTTGCGCGCGAAAAATGTTAAAAGAAGGTTATTCTGGGAGATTTTGTCTCCCAGAATTTTGTCTTGAGGTCGTGTCAGATCATTTGCGCTCCCGGTATGTTATTTTTATTGTGATTTCGTTTTGTAACTCTGTGTGTCTCTATATATAATCAAATGTGTTTGATTAAATTAAGACTTCGTTTTTATTTGTCGAAGCAAGAATGCCTATATTTTAATGATAATTTAAATTCGGCCATGGAGAAATTTACTTAAGGGGACAGGGGACCTTCAAACCTAACTTTTTTTTTGTTTTGAATGGATTTCCTTGAAATTTGAATATGTGATTAGTACCATAGATATGTAAAAGTGGTTAAAATTTAAAGATGAAATATTAATAATTTATGAATCATGAATTATTAATTATATCAAAAATTGGCCTCATTAAAAACGTTCCAAGCGCATTTCTTTTGCATATAATATGGTCATTTTTATTTACAGGATACCTTATAGAACTAACAACGAAACTTATTGCTTATTTTAAGCATTCATTAAAAATATAAAGAGAAAAAAATAATAGTGAAAACACCCTTTTTATTACGCAAAATACCTATAAATCATCTTTTCAAGTACAAAATTTAGAAATTCTGAGCTACGAAGCATAATTTTTTTCAATAATATTTATTTGATATACAGTTAAGTATATAAAACTTAAATTTCAAAGCAATACGTTCATTAGAAATGCGCCTGGAGTAGTTTGAATATTCGTATGACATGAAAATTTTTATTTTGAGAAAAACACATTTAAAGTTATTGCTGTTAGTAACCACATAATATCTAAATTAAATACAAATGCCTATAACTAGGAAAGTAATCACAGAAATTAAAAATTCTTTTTGCAACACATTTCTACTCGTCCGTAGTTTCACAATTCAATAAAATAAAAAATAAAAATCGAATTTTTGGACAAATTTCACAATTTTGAAAGTCCACTGTCCCGACAATGGACCATGAAACACTTTTTTTTTTATTTATCAACCAATTGCTATGAAATTTTGTATACTTATACAGTGTTGTTTAGAGATGAAAATGCTAAATTAAAAAAATATCAGAATGTAATTAATTAAGATATTAATTAAAATCAGTTTGTTAATTACTCTACTTAAAAATGCTCCATGTGCATCAATTTTTGTCTCAGATACCTAATTTTCTTTCTTAAGCTAGCTTTATATAGTTATAATAAAAGTTAGTAGTAATATTAGATTTACAGCCATATTTATAAAAACTAGAAAAGAAATCGATAAAAATAAGTCATTTTATACAAAATTTTATCAATTTTTTTTATTGTAAAAATTTTAAGGTTTTTTAAAATAGTATAATGAATTTATCACTAAGTTTTATTCTAACATATATAAATAATCATTTTATGAAATTTTATGAAAATTCAAGAAAAATTATGACGCATGAAACATTTTGAACTTACCGAAACGACATGAAAAGTTTCTTTGAGAAAATAGCATTTAAAGTTTTAATTTGACGTAACATTTCCATTGTTTACGTTTGGAAAAATACTTATAACTCGGTTAATAATGATTGGATCAATATAACTTTTTTTTTAATTTAAAGCTGATGAGTTGCAGAATCATTTTCTGAAAAAAAGAATCGTTTTTGAGACATATTTTTGTCAATCTGAAGGTCCATTGTCGCCTTAAACAAAACCACATTGGTTTTAGCAGCACTACTCCACGTCGCAACCAGTTGGAAAATATATTGTTCGTTTTTGTTTTAGCACATTTTAACCCATCATCCCATCAAATCGCGTCGCATTGCCGGCATCGCATCGGTGCGGGCGGTTTTTGTCAGGTTGCAGGAAAATACTCTTTTATGCCCTGAGCCTATAAACACGGACCGGGATAATTTGCACTATATTAATTTTGAACGTGTCCATCTCAACAACTGAAAAACAAAGCTTTTTGTCTCTAATTTTTGTGCTCGATATTGTGATTGCTGACCAACAAAAATATTTCACAGGTAAGTAAACTTGATGATATTTTTTCTTTTGAGCGGTTAGCGGTTAGAAATTGAAATAATACATTTATGGTTTGACATTTGTTTTAAAAAATGCTAGGATTCATTACTTAATTCTATTTTAAAGGTTTTTATTTTATTTTGCAAATGTTAAACATATACTGCAGGAACAAGTGTAAACTTGAATTTTTGAACTGCATCACCTTATTTTTTTAACAGGTACGTGAAATATGGCAATTCAGAAATCGGGAAAATACGATTTTTTTATTAAAGAAAACGTACGGGGAATTGTATTTAAAATATGAACAAAATTAAAATAAAATCGATTTCGAACGTTTCTTTGCAAAAGTCACTCTTTATCGAGAAACAGCTTAACTTACATTTCGCCATTTTTATAAGTTCTTTACGAAAAGAACCTCATTTTTTTTACAGATGTCTGATAAACGTAAAAAGTTTTCTGGGGCCCAATACAGAAAAAGAAAACTTGAAAAAGAAGAATTAGTAAAGAAAGCTTGTGGTTCATTAAAAACATTTTTAATCCCAGCAAGATCGCATGAGGCGCCATCAAGTTCCAAAGATACAAATGTGGCGGAGACCGAAATCACAAACCTCAAGGAAGATGTTTTAATCGCAGAACCAAGTCTTGAAACCAGTGAAACCGTGATCAAAGATCATGAAGAATTTCTTCATCTTTCTTATAAAGATGATGTTTATAAGGATCCTAGCTGTTGGCCTTCCGTACTATCTGACAAAATTAAATTAACTTTAGTAGAGTTAGGCCCTACCCAACTTACAGAAGCGGATCTAAACTTTCCTCTAAATAAAGATAACAGAGGTTTCTCATCTATTTATTATAAAAAAAATTAAGTAATGGGGAAATAATTCCAAGAGTTTGGCTAGTGTATTCTAAGTTAAAAGATTGTGTATTTTGTTTTCCTTGCAAATTATTTAAAACTCTTTCTAGTGCCTTTGTTGAGGGATATAGCGATTGGAGACATTTAACTCAGATTATTGAACGTCATGAAAAATCAAAAAGTCACATTTGTAATACAAAATCTTGGATTGATTTAAATAAATCAATTTCTTCTGAAACAACTACTGATTCTCTAAATGAGAAATTAATAAATATGGAAAAAGATAGATGGGTTTCCGTGTTAAAAATTATAATTTATACCGTTAAATTCTTAGCCGGTCAAAATTTGAGTTTTAGAGGCAAAAATAATAAGTTATACGAGCAACGAAATGGAAACTTTTTAAAATTAATTGAAGCAATTGCAAAGTTTAATGATACCATATCAGACCACCTCACTAGAATTAGCAGAAATCCATCAAGTATGCCTCATTATTTAGGTGTTCATATTCAAAATGAACTTATTTCCCTTTTGGGTCAAAAAATAAGACATGAAATAATTTCGCTCTTAAAAGTTAGTAAATATTATTCTATTATTTTAGATTCCACCCCTGATCTAAGTCACCAAGACCAAGATTTGTTCTATTAAATAATAAATCAAAGCAAATAGAAATTAGGGAGCATTTTTGGGATTTATTTCAATACCAGATTCGACAGGACAGGGTTTAACTGATATTTTATTAGATTTTTTGGAGACTCACAACATTTGTTTGGGGGATTTAAGGGGGCAGGTTTATGATAATGGTGCGAATATGAAGGGTCGCAATAATGGTTTGCAAAACAAAGTTCTTGACTTAAACCCTAGAGCTTTTTATGTGCCTTGTGCGGCCCATAGTTTAAATTTAGTTGTTAATGACGCTGCAAAAGCGTCTTTAGAAATTACAAGCTTTTTTGTAATTGTACAGGAGCTATACGTTTTCTTCTCCGCATCCACTAAATGTTGGAAGGTCTTAAAAAATGAAATCCCAACTTTAACGCTTAAACCCCTTTCAGATACTAGATGGGAAAGCAGAATAGATGCGCTACAAGTTCTTAGATACAATCTAACAAAAATATATGATGCTTTATATACCCTCTATTCTGATAATACTAGAGACTCTGAAACTAGAAACATGGCAAATTCATTACTTTTGAAAATTAAGTCGTTTAAATTTATTTGTTCCATTATTACATGGTATAATGTGTTAACAAAAATTAATATCGTAAGTAAAGCTATGCAGGAATCGGATGCTATACTACCAAATATTATTTTAATGTTAGAGCAAACCAAAACATATTTATATAATATTAGGTCAGATAAAGGTTTTAGTGATATTTTAGAAGAGGCAAAAAATATTGCAGAAGATATCGATTGCGACCCTTCATTTCCTCTGGTTAATATTGTTAGACCCCGAACAAAAAAACGTTTATTTGACTACGAATGTAAAGATGAGGCTCCAAAAAATCCAGAAGACCAATTCAAAATTAATTTTTACTTTGTAATATTGGACACTGCATCAAAAATAGAAGAAAGGTTCGAACAAATAAAACAACATCACACAGTTTTCAATTTTCTCAACGACCTAAATAATTTCCTTAAAACAGATAAATCAAATAGGTCTACAAAATGTAAATCTGTGGAAATTATGTTACATGATCAATTTAAAAATGAAAAAGATATTATAGCTGAAGATTTATGCGATGAAATTGACAACGTTGCATCCTTTATTTCCCCTGAAATGAACGCGTTAAATGTGATTCAATACTTATTTACAAGTAACCTCATCTATCTGTTTCCAAACTTAGTGATTGCCATACGAATTTTTTTAACATTACCCGTGACTGTTGCTAGCGGGGAAAGAAGCTTTTCAAAACTTAAAATAATAAAAAATTATTTGAGATTAACAATGGGACAAGAAAGGCTTTCAGACTTATCTATTATTAGTATAGAAAAGGACATTTCGGAAGATATAGATGTATCAGATATTATAACAGAATTTGCATTAAAAAAGGCACGAAAAGCAAAGATTTTTTAAGCTTTTTGACTGTCTGTTATTAAGTATATGTATTAATAGATATGTGTTGTATGTATTTAATGTAACGTATTCATTTGGTTACTATATCAATACATTAATAATTATTATGTTAGGTTGTAAAATTAAAAAATAAACTGAATTTATAATATTTTTTGTAATTCGTTGTTTCATTTAAGGTAAAAATATTTCAGATAAATTTCAATTAATCCATAATGTATGAGGGGGGGGGGGCGGCAAAATTATTCTCGCACACGGGCGGCAGCTACCCTAGGAATGGCCCTGTGACTATACACACACTTCGCGCGAACCGCGAAGCAACCAGGTGGCGCTACTAGTACGCCAAAAACAAATACAATGTACTATATAATTTCAATTTGCAACAAGAGCGATATAAAGATAAGCAGCAGCTATGAATTTCAATGCAAGTTGAAAACTTTAATCGTTTTTTCTGTAGAACTTATTTTTCATCAAAAATGTAAACGACTCTTGCGATAACACAGAATCTAACCATTATATGTCTATGGAATTTTTCACGTATGTTTTTCATAGTACTAAGAATGTAATGGAGTACAGATTTGGTTCTAGGTATATTATTTTTTTTATTTATAGCTACATTTATAAAAAATTTCATGGAAAATTACTAAAATTTTACATATAATTGCATATAATCACCTGTATTTTTTTTAGATTTTGAGATATCGATTAGCTTGTAGGTCATTACAATTAGAAGGTACTTACGTACATAAGACCAAAACGAAGTTAATGTTATATGCATCATTTTTTTGTTAGCGCTAGAGACGTTTTTGTAAAAATTTGCTAAATTTTGACCCAATTTCCTCAATTTTGTAAAAATTTGCGTAGTTAATGTCTATTTTTCCATCATTTTCGAGTTTTGGTGTTATATTCGCAAGTACAGTTTTAAAAAAAAAAGGACTCCGAACGTAGTCGGATACCTTAAGGAAACAAAATTAGTTAATAATAGTAATTTATTGAGATAATTGCTTAACTAAGAGAATCCACGGTTGCTCCCTCTCCACTCAGGGTCAACCTCCTTTGTCCTCCCACACACCGATTCTGGGGGTCTCAAAATTCCTCTCTCTTTCGCTCCCCACGACTGGACACTCCTTGACGCAGATGTTCAATAAGGGATCGAAAAGCAGCCCCTTTTCTGAGAAGTGCGAGTTGTAATTCTTTCCACACATCTATAAACAAACGGGGGGTTGCTGTCCCACCCTGGACATTCTGTTACGGGGCAAAGATAAAAAAATTACGGGCCCTTCTCAACTGTCACATGGAAACAGTGTCACTAAGAATTTTGTTACTTACCTATCCAAGTAAGTAAAATTGGGATTTTTTTTAAATAAAGGCGAAATATTTTTGAGTGTATATATATATATATATATATATATATATATATATATATTGTCGCGTAGATGGTAGTCGTATGGATTGAACACACACGTAGAGGGAATACAACGCTGTTTATTAGCACACAACACTTAGCTGATAGGACTCAGAACTGAACTCCCAGGTTGAGCTACTTGCTCTTTTATCCATCAACAGAATATTCTGGAACGCCGTTCCAGGAAATTAAAGAATGTTCTAGCAACTTCTAGAACTAACAGAAATAGAATTAGAATTAAATTAAATTAAATTAAATTAAAATAATGTAGAGCTTCGAATCGGGGACCTCTTGCTCAGCAGTCCGGTGCGTTGACCATTCAGCAACAGTCTTTGACGGGAAAGGCTTTAAGCGGCATTGCTCCCTCCTTAGAAGAACAGCGTCCCGCTGTCCTAGGTTGCCTAACTGCTAGCAACTTTTGATCTGGAACGTGTCTGTGGTCCGGTGTAATCATTCTTTACATTGGTAGGCGGATCCTCTTCACAATGGCCGTCTTCAGATGTTGAAGAATCACCATTCGGATGTTGTGCTTGTAATTCAGGGTCGTAGTAAGGCTTCATTCTAAGAACATGGACGGTGTCTATCGTTTTCCGGCGTCTTGATGTTGGCTCATAGTCTTGGACTTCGTAGGTTACGTCAGATAATCGTCGTAACACCTGGTATGGTCCGAAGTATTTTTTAAGCAGTTTTTCGGACAAGCCTACTTTCCGAACAGGCGTGAAAATCCATACTAAATCTCCAGGTGAATAGGACACCACCCTGTGCTTGGAATTATAACGCCGACGGTCCTTTTCTTGCGCCTCTAGGGTTCGTAGTCTGGCTAACTGCCTTGCCTCTTCGGTTTTCACGACAAGATGCTTAGTATAGTCGTTCTCCACGTCAGGGCAGAAGGGGAAAAGAGTGTCGAGCGTTGTTTCGGCTTCTCGGCCATGAAGTAAATAGAAAGGTGTGAATCCGGTTACATCCTGTTTAGCGGTGTTGTAAGCGAAGGTCACAAACGGCAGCATCTCGTCCCAGTTTCTCTGTTCTACGTCTACGTACATGGATAACATGTCGCCTAGTGTTTTGTTGAATCGCTCAGTAAGGCCATTGGTCTGGGGATGGTAGGCTGTCGTCATTCGATGACTAATGTTACACAACCGGATGATATCTGAAACAAGTCTTGATTGAAACACTTGCCCTCGATCGGTGATGATAACTCGGGGCGCTCCATGTTTTAGAAGTATATCTTCGACGAGGAACCTCGCTAATTCCGCAGCTTCAGCAGTTTTCAGGGCTTTTGTAATAGCATAGCGACTCAAATAGTCGGTGCAGACTACGATCCATTTATTTCCAGTGGTCGAATTTGGAAAACGCCCAAGGAGATCTATCCCAATGCGATGAAATGGAGCAACAGCAGGCGGTATAGGCATTAGATGACCCGGTGGCTTCTGTGGAACGGCTTTCCTACGCTGGCATTCCCGGCAGTGCATGACATATCGTCGCACATTTCGATAGAGCCCTGGCCAGTGAAACCGCTTCCTTATTCTGTCGTACGTTTTGACGAACCCTAGATGTCCGGCCGTGGGTGCGTCATGGAAACATTGAAGAATGTCTTGACGTAGATGCTTTGGAATGACAGGAAGCCATTTCTTGCCGGTTGGATCGAAACTCTTTTTACATAGTACGTCTTCAATCAGCTCAAATTCTCCTTTCACTGTTTCGCCATTTCCTAGAGTCCGTATTAACTCCGCAAGTCTTGGATCTTTTCTTTGTTCGTCAGCAACGTTAGCAAAATCTATAGCGGCGATGACTTCCGATGGTATATTGTCTTCTTCCAATGGATTTCGGGACAAACTATCAGCGTCCTTGTGTTTCTTTCCGCTCTTGTAAACAATCGAGATGTCATACTCTTGTAGTCGCAAGGCCCACCTCGCAAGTCTTCCTGAGGGATCCTTTAGATTAGTTAGCCAACACAGCGAATGGTGGTCTGTTACGATTGAAAAGTGTTTGCCGAAGAGGTATGGTCTAAACTTGTGAACAGCCCATACGGCGGCAAGGCATTCTCTTTCAGTCGTGGAATAATTTTTCTCTGCTTTGGTTAGTGTCCGCGAAGCATAGGCAATAACTGTTTCTTTTCCATGCTGTATTTGAACCAAGACTGCTCCAATACCATAGCCGCTGGCGTCCGTTCGCAATTCTGTTTCGGCGTTTTCGTCGTAAAGTCCCAGTATAGGGTCAGATATCAGTGCTTCCTTTAGCCGGTCGAAAGCATCCGACTGCTCACGTCCCCAACGAAATTTAGAGTCACTTTTCAGCAACATTTGTAAGGGTTGAGCTTGATGACAAAAATCCTTGATGAAGCGGCGGTAATAAGAACAGAGTCCTAGGAAACATCTGACGTCGTGCACACTTTTGGGTGTGGGAAAACACTTCACGGCCTTTACTTTATCTGGATCGGGGCGGACACCTCCTTCCGATACTAGATGTCCTAAAATCTTAATTTTTTCAGCCCCGAAGAGACATTATTTTGGATTTAGGACAAGCCCAGCTTCTTGGATGCATTTAAGTACGACATTCAGACGTTTAAGATGGTCGTCCAAGGTCTCAGAAAACACGACAATGTTGTCTAGATAACAGAGACACATGGTCCATTTTAGGTGTCGTAGCAAGTTATCCATCATTCTTTCAAAGGTTGCCGGCGCATTGCACAGACCAAAGGGCATGACCTTGAACTCGTAAAGTCCTTCTGGTGTGATAAAAGCTGTCTTTTCGCGATCTGCCTCGTCCACTTCAATCTGCCAGTAGCCAGAATAGAGATCGATCGACGAAAAGAACTTGGCTCCTTTTAAGCTGTCTAATGTGTCGTCAATACGTGGCAGAGGGTAGGCATCTTTTTTCGTAATTTTGTTGAGCCGACGATAATCGACACAAAATCGCCAACTTCCATCCTTTTTCTTCACGAGGACAACTGGGGACGACCATGGGCTCTCCGATGGTTGAATAACATCTCTGTCTAGCATCTTTTCTACTTCCTCTTGAATAATTCGACGCTCCGCAGGAGATACTCTGTAAGCCCTTTGGCTAATCGGTAGATGATTGCCAGTGATTATACGATGTTTCACATTTACTTTTGTTCCGGCTTTTCTTGATTGATCAAAAATTTCAGGAAACTCAGAAAGTAATTCTAAGAGTCGCTGTTTTCGTTCTACCGTGAGATCTTGGGCTAGCATTTGGGAATAGTCGACCGGAGAAGGGCTCGATTTCAACTTGGCGGCTGAGCAGATATGCGCACTGGAGATACCTCTCGTCTAGAGTCTCTGCATAGCCCACACACATGCCTTTGGGAATGAACCTAGCTTCTGGTTGAGCATTCGTGACCCAGAGTTCGGCTGTACCGTCGTAAAACGTCAGGATCGTTGAGGGCACCGCAACTTCTTTGTCCAGCAGCAGTAGTCGATTTCCCTCCACTATGACGTCTGTGATCGCATTAATTTTGGGATTCGTGACAATTACTTTAGAAATAGAGTGCGGAGGTACGACGCAGTCTTGAAGGGTGCTCACTCGCCATGTCTCAGCAGATTCAGGATCTGACATCATTTCGTCAAACACTAGTTCCGATCGGCCACAGTCGACGACTGCTCTCGAGGCTTCGAGAAAATCCCAACCAAGTATAACATTGTGACTGCAGTTCGGCATAACTGTAAACTCAAAGGGACGTATTAGACCATTGATGTTTAAGCGAAGAACACATTTCCCTATTGGACGGACGTGACTTCCGTCGGCGACCTTGAGGATTATGCTTCCGTTGATTGGGAACATAATCTTTCGCAGCTGACGTCTATATTGGTCTGAGATGACAGAAAATGATTCGCCGGAGTCCACGAGTGCACGTACTGGTTGACTGTCAATGTTTAGTTCTAGATAATTCTTCGTCATCTTTGCGGCAGCGGGAGGATTTTGTTTTTCAGCGGCCTCACCTCCAAGGAAGGTCGCACTGCTTAGTTTTCCTCATTTCTTCGGCCAGGTGAGACACTGGAACGTCTATACGGCGATGGGGATCTGAAGCGACGAGTAGGCGATCGACCTCGGTTAGGGCTAGGCGACAGACTTCTTTCAAACGTTCGGCTGGTTTCGTCGGCGGTGTTCTGGGAGATCATGCGTCGCTGGGCTGTGTTTCCTCTATCAGCTCTGTAAGCATTAAAAATTGCTCTTCTATCCCGGCAATAGCGAACGACATGTCCGGGGCGGCCACAGTGAAAGCAAACGGGACGATTGTCGGTCGTACGCCACACGTCGGTTTTTCGGGGTAATTGTTCCTGTGCCGGCTCCGGCCTGTTATACGTCGAGTGGATGCTGCGGTTGTATGTGGGAGTCGACCTTCGGAAGCTTCCACTAGATATGGGAGCCAAAGATTTCTCAACCTCATCTCGCACAATTGCTTCTATGGTTTGTACGCCTGTTTGGGGCTCTTCAATTTGGGGTGTAGTTAATCGCTGTATCTCTTCACGGACAATTTTACGGATCAGTGAGGTTATATCCTGTTCCTCGTCGACGGAGGCAATTGGGACAACATTCGGCAAGCGACTGAATTTCTGACGTCCTATTCGCTTTTGCTGCATTTCCTCAATGTACTGACACCATTTACTGAAATCGACTGTCGTTTTTATCTCCTTAGTTAATAAGGCCTGGTACACCTCTTCTGCGATGCCCTTCATTAAGTGGGACACTTTATCGTCTTCTGACATGGCCGGGTCAATTTGGTTGCAGAGTCCTAAAACGTCTTGGATATAAGATTGTGTAGCTTCCCCAGCTCTCTGCGCTCGGCATTTTAGGCAATCCTTAGCTCGCCGTATATATAGCTGAGAGTCACCAAAAGTTTTTTTCAGTTCTCTTTCGAAGTCGTCCCATGAATTCAGCAGATCTTCGTTATTTTCAAACCATATTTTGGCGGTCCCATCAAGGAAAAAGTAGACGTTCGCAAGACATAGAGTATCATCCCATTGATTGAATTTTGATACTCTAAGGTATTCTTTTAACCACTTGGTTGGATCTTGTCCAGGATCGCCTCTAAAAATTGTCGGCTTTCTCGGTTCCCTAATTAGTGCTGGAGACAGCAGGACGGTTTGTGGCTTGACTTCTCCTTCAGGCATTGCCGGGAATCGCTTTCGTGGAGCGGCTACGTAAAGACCGTATTCCGGAGGAAGATTTAAAAGTCTACGGCTTCTTCGTATTTCTTCTGCTTCCAGACTGAACTGGTTACCCGGCGCCTCCACCAAAGATGTCGCGTAGATGGTAGTCGTATGGATTGAACACACACGTAGAGGGAATACAACGCTGTTTATTAGCACACAACACTTAGCTGATAGGACTCAGAACTGAACTCCCAGGTTGAGCTACTTGCTCTTTTATCCATCAACAGAATATTCTGGAACGCCGTTCCAGGAAATTAAAGAATGTTCTAGCAACTTCTAGAACTAACAGAAATAGAATTAGAATTAAATTAAATTAAAATAATGTAGAGCTTCGAACCGGGGACCTCTTGCTCAGCAGTCCGGTGCGTTGACCATTCAGCAACAGAGTCTTTGACGGGAAAGGCTTTAAGCGGCAATATAAAACAGTTCCGTAACTGATTGACTCACTAACATACAACGCACAGACCAAACCGCTAGACCTAAAGGGCTAACATTTTGCATGGCGATTCTTCTTATAGTGTAGGGGTGCACTAAGAGAGATTTTTGAAAAATTCTTCTTAGATTTTTTAAAAATTGAAATTTTAAGCTGTTTTTGTAACTTTTTTTAAGTTTGCATTTAAAATAATAATTTGAGGGTTATGAAATTTATATCACGAGAAAGATCTTAAAAATTCCTTTAAAATGAAGTCTTTTTCGAATCTTTACCTCCATTTTCTGATTTTTGGTGAATTTTTAAAGATTAAATTTTAGAATTTAATTTATTAAACGCCGATCACGTGATTTCTTTTTCTGGAACTTCAAATAAATTGTACTTTTTTTGCAAAATTTCGACATTTTTTATGTGAAATTCACGTACCCCTAGCAATAATATGAATACTTAGTTAAACTTTATTTGAGTTAACCGAAAAAGATTGAAAAATCGGCACAGTACAAAAACATATGAGCAAATATAACATTTGTGTTTGACTTTCAATCACAAATGTTATACTTGCAAATAAACAGATGTAATTATCTTTGTATTATTAGCATAACTATAACTATCATAATTCATTGAATTTGAATCCCGTAAACACCACCGAAATCCATAACGTGTTTACTCGTGTTTAGAATTTGGGTGCAATGTGCAACCAAATTCCAAAATGTAATCATAATAATTAGAAATTAAACTAAATTGTAATAGCAGTTTTCAGTTTTACCTTAAACTTTTATAGTTTTGTCGATAAAATAAGTTTTAGTTAGGAAGACGGTAGAAAAAAAATAGTTGCATTCGGGCAAAAATGGAGGCAAGTAAATAATTTTATTAGTAGTAAAATTAGAGTGCAAATATTAGGTTAATTGTAAAAGCTCAGCACAGATATACGTTTAGTCAAAACCTTCGAAATTAAAGAGAAGTTAAGACTTTATGAGGGACTAAGTCTAAATGGAAATTTTGTCTGTCAGTTTATAAATTTTTTTAAAAAGTTCTTTCATAAATAGTATCACTAATCATTTCAATATTAAATTTCAATATTAAGTTTCAATATAAAGTCTCAAGGGTGTGGTGGCCCAGTTGGCAAGAGCAGTGGGCCAGTGATCTGAACGTCTCTGGTTCGACTGTTAAATAAGTATACGTAGTTTACTCTGCAAACCAGTCAGAAAACACAAGTAAAAACAGATGATGTGAAAATGTCCCATTCCTATCTGATAAATATCTTACACCAAAAATATTTTAAAGCTTTTTCTGTAACATAAATCTGAGAACTAAAATAATGATGGTTTTTATTTATTTTTATCAGCATTTTATAGTATAATGTTCATTTAGTGTTCAAATAGTGTAAATGCTAATTTAAATGACTCTTGAGAGTTTTGTATTCCCGTTGGAACAAAAAGAAGGCCTTTTAAGTTCAAATATATACATCAATCAAAGTTCAAATATATATATCTTTAATTTACCAATAATTTTGTGAAAGTCTGTCTAAATTTTAATTTTATATTTCGAGCCTGAGCTGCCTTCAATGATCGATCGTAAGCTGCGACTATGATAAAAGCTTCTGATCAGCCTCTGGACAGGCCGCGCTTTGAATTTTTGCCCGGTGTTGGATACTACTGGATATTCTCAACATTCTAAAAAGTCAAACGTTACCAGTTGAGTGTCTTATCAGGGAAGGGAGATGGCCCAAGCATCTTCAAACCCTATGGCATGAGTCATTAGGTACAATCCTTAAACGGGCGGGGGTAGAATTCTCTAACGGTCAACTTACCGACTCCTCCCACTACATAAATAAAAAAGATGCAGGGGTCCGAACACGAACAGAGATTTTTTTTTTAGTACAAAACAGCCTTAACATCGGTGCAGAATAGAGGCAAATATTCTTGCAGTGTAAGAATTTCAAGATGATTCGTGAATAATGTGTTTCACAATTTTTAAAATTTATTGAGACTGTGGACTGTAATTTATTGTTCTGTTCGTGGGACTTCGTACAATTTAAGAACTATTACTAAATTACTTATCTACTCGTACAGCGTGTTGTTGGATTCACCGACGTATAATTTTAAAAGTAAGTGATTAATTTATAAATTATTATGCTAATCGATATTGCAACATTAAAAATAATGTCGCCCAGTGGCTAAGTGGATAAGGCATCAGACTGCCACGCCGGGGGTGTGGGTTCGATTCCCGCATAAGACTTGGCTGTATTCTGGGGAACCGGTCAGTCTTCCGCCTGCAATTGGAACCCGGTCTAGAAAGGGGAGCTGCAACCCATCGTCCATCGCCGGTGTCATCGTCTGTCAATAAAATTCTTCTGTGATTGTGTCATTTGTCTGTTTCTATGTCTTATATTCATATGTACACCGGACTGGGGTGTAATGTTGTCATCCCCCAGGGACATTAGCCACACACACATTAAAAATAATAAGTACTACCTAATAGTTACGTATTACAGCTGAAAGTTGGCAGCATTTCAGCTGGCGGCAAACATTTTCAGCAGTAGCATGTTATAAAAATACACTGCTGGCCACCCAAATTGCAACACCAAGAAAGACAAGAGATATCACAATAAAATTTATTTTGTAGATAACATGTTGACAAAGTATCAAATGATTAAATTTATAGACTTCTGTGAAGTGTGGTTCCTGCCAAAATCAGTAGCCTGAGTAGCCGCCATTGTTGGAGATCACCGCTGTCACACGCCTCGGCATTGATTCAAAGAGACTTTGAATGAGTTCTTGGGATACAGCAGACCAAGCAGCTTCCACACGTTGCCAAAGTTGATCTGCCGTGGCAGCTGGGGATGGAATCTGGGTCAATCGTAGAGCAACCATGGACCACATGTTTTCTATCGGCGAAAGATCCGGAGAGCGAGGCGGCCAGGGAAGCAATTCAATCTGGCGATTAACGAAGAACCGTTGGACAATGCGTGCCACGTGTGGTCGCGCATTATCCTGTTGAAATATGGCTGTGGCCAAGCCCTGAAGGTCAGGAAGGACAACTGGCTCCAACACCTCGGAGATGTAGCGCTGGCTGTTTAAAGTACCGGTAATGCGTACTAGAGGTGTGCGAGAGTGATATCCAATACCGCCCCATACCATAATACCCGGTGCAGGATCAGTGTGGCGGTGCATAACGCAGCTGTTCAGCATCCTCTCTTCACGGTGTCTCCAGACTCGAATGCGACCATCGTGGTGTTGCAGACAGAAGCGTGACTCGTCAGTAAAGACAATTTCATTCCATTCTGCCGTCCACATCCTTCTGTCATCGCACCATTGGCGGCGGAGACATCTGTGGTTCTGCGTCAAGGGTAGACAAAGCAATGGACGTCTTGCGGACAGACCACTCTGCTGTAAACGGCGTCGAATGGTACGCGCAGACACTGGATGATGCGTTACAGACTGCATGTGCTGTGCTATGGTTCGTGATGTGACTGAGCGATCCGTCACTGCCATGCGCACAATTTGCCTGTCATCACGTGAAGTGGTGCGCTGAGGTGGATGCGATCGAACACGCCGGTCCGTCGTACCCTCCTGCATCCAACGATCACATATCCGCATTACAGTTGTTTGGTTTCGTCCAACACGACAACCGATTTCCCTGAAAGATAATCCACAATCTCGGTAGGCCACTATCCTTCCTCTGTCGAACTCGGATACTTGATCAAAAGATGCTCGCTGTTTTCGACGAGGCATAATTGATCGTTTTTTTAAACAACCACAAGAGAAACACAATTGCCGAACTTGAAATCGTCGAAATCTCCAAGCCTTAAATAGCGCTTTGAAGTGGCGCCACAGGCGCGCGTGATGTGCGTCTGCGCTGAAATTCTAATCATTTGCATATCTCACCTCCGCTAATGCATGTTGTAAATTTCATGTTATTTGCATGTTTCCTTCAGGGTGTTGCATTTACAGTGGCCAGCAGTGTAGTTATACATGGAGAGCCAGAAAAAAAAAGAAATAAAGTGTAAGGGTAGATATCAGATGTTATATATATCAAGTATTATATATATAACATCTGATATCTACAAATATATATCAGATATACACTCAAGAGCCAAAACATTATGACCACCTGTCAATAACGAGTTGGCCCACCTTTGGCGCGCAACACAGCTTCAACCCGCCTTGGCATGGATGCCACAAGTCCTTGGTAGATGGCTGGAGACAGATTGTACCAGATGTTTAAGCAACGGTCACGCAAATCCGAGGTATTGCGAATTGGTGGTCTTTGAACTCTGAGATGCCGTCCCATGACATCCCAAATGTGTTCTATCGGATTGAGATCCGGTGAGTTAGGCGGCCAGGACATTAACTGGAATTCAGCATCATGTTCCTGGAACCACTCCAACACAATTTTAGCCTTGTGACACGGGGCGTTGTCCTGTTGGAACATTCCATTTCCAGCTGGAAAAACAGAGGCCATGTAAGGGTGCTGTCAGACTCTCGTCTTCCATTCTTAAGTGGAATTGATGAACGTGTGTAATAGCGTCTTCAATAAGCCCAAAAGAAACGCAAACAGGTGTCGAGAGCCATACACCTTTGGAAACCCTCGACAATAGGAGGTAGTTAGCTCATTTAGAATGAGTAAAGAAACACAGCGGCGCACTTCATCTAAGGTGGGAACCGTGGACAATGAAATCCACGACAGGTGGTCTGCGTAACGCGGATGAAAAAGGCCGATTGTCGTTCGAGAAAGAGAGGAGAAGGAGGCATAAAAGACAGACGCGAGTAACGAACGAGGAGAATAGATTTGGACTGTTGAAAGGGTCAACACGCTTACGGAGGGACGGGGAGCTCGTTGGACATTGAATAATGAGCCCTACTCCCATGGTGGATTTTACGTTCGTCAAAACGAACCGTTGTAAATGAATTATCTAATCGAGAGTTTAATATGTTAATAAACCAGATGTAAATAAGAGTTGATTCTACAATTATAATTCCTTCTACATGATAATGATTTGTCGGATCACGACTATAAAGGTTAACATTGGCGTAGTCGAAAAAAAAGAACGTGGGAGGACCCCAGCGATACGGAAGGTATCAGAAAAAGATGATCTAGAGTACTAGAGTGGTGATACATCTTTAAGGAGACGGAGTTTCAAGAGAAGTTGGATTCCGAACGAGTCTACTGGGCACGACTTCAGCGACAGATATTTACTCGGTAACTGGTCAAGAAACGGGAGCAGAAACCTGGGCCAGGAGAAATTGAAGGTCGGAGTGAGGTGTGCATCAGAGAATTCGACTAGACACGACTTCAGCGATAGAAATTTACTCGGGAACTGGTCAGGAAACGGGAAGAGACACCTGTATCAGGAGAAATTCAACAGCGGAGTGAAGTGTGCAGCAACGACGTGGTTGTATAGTGAACTCTCTTGAACTGTGATCAAAGTGCAGCAGCGGAGAAAGATCAGAGTGGCAGTTTTTCATCGAGGTGAAAAAGGGGTAAGTGATTCTATCTTTTCTCCCTGTGTATGAGATAGCGGTAGTAATTAGTGAGGGAATTGAATTAATTTTGATAAGTGTTGAAGTGTTGATTCATGTGTATAATGGAAGTAATTTGTTGAGTTATTGAATTTTTGGTAAATGGAATAATATTATTGTAAAAGTGAAAAAGTGTTATGTTGTATAACGGGAAAAGTGTACAAGTGTTCGTACTAGTTATTAGTGGAAGTGATTTATAAGTGTAGTAGTTAAATGCTCTTAGAATTATCATAATTGTGGAGGTAAATAGTTCAAGATAAGTATAGTTGGTTAAATTTTGTTATAGTGGTAAAAGTGAATTTGTACTTGTTTGCTGCATTTGTGATTAAGTGGTATAAGCTAAAAATGGCATTCATAGGGAAGGAGCGGAAAGCCGATTTAATTTTGTTAGCTACAGAGTTAACAGGGATTTGTCCGTCTTCTGAGAACAGGACATACACTGATCTTAAGGAAATGATATTAGGAAGTGAGAAATATGAGGAAGAGTCCGCTAAGGAACGGTTATTCGCCATAATTAATGAGATTAGAACGAGAGCAAAGAGAAATAGCAAAACAGGAGATAGATAGACAGGAAAGAGAGAAACAAAGAGAAATGATGTTAAAATTGAAAGAATTAGAAGTTGAAGAATTGAGGATGAGGGCAACTCAAATACTTTCAAGTTTAAGGGTCAGAGAAAGTATTGGAAGGGTTAATAATAATTTTGAGGGATTTTTGAGAGATGAAAAAAGGGTTATTCTTGAACCACTAGTTAAAACAGATAAGGTATTTGCCAAAACTGACCGGAAAAAGGAGGATAAAAGATGTTTTGTCTGTAATAGTAAAGACCATTTGAAATATCAGTGCCCCAAAAGAGTTCAAAATCTCAGAAATAGAGGGGATCAGAGGGGAAATAAATTTGAGATGGAATTTAACAGAGGCGAAATTATTCAACCTGAGAATAAAATTGAAACCCAACAGGAAAGGGAAGTGAGGGATGTAATTACTCAAGGAAAGGAGGTCCTTGAAGGAGTAGCATGTTCCCAAAGGCATTTGAGTAACAGTATAGATCAGATATTAGATGAGGAGGGGATTATTCCTCCTAATATGTTCGAAATTGTAAGGGATACAGAGGAGGAGATGGCTATTCCCCCGAATAGATTTGAAAGCACAAGAGACACAGGTGAGGAGATGTACTATAAGGGAGGAGGTAGGGAATTATGTCCTAATGAGAATTTAGATGAGACAGAGGAGGAGATGATTATTCCCCTTTATATGTTTGAGATGGGAAGTCAGACGAAAGATGAGGAGATGTACTATGAGGGAGGAGGTAATGAATTAAGTCCCAATGAGAATTTGGATGAGGTGCGAGAAATTGATAAAATTTTGGATGGGGAATTAAGTCTCAGTGAGAATTTAGATGAGGTGAGAGAAATGGATAAAATTTTGGATGGGGAATTAAGTCTCAATGAGAATTTGGATGAGGTACGAGAAATTGGAGTTTCAACGGAAAAAGAGAGGAAAGATCAAATTGATATGTTAAGGAATAAAGGGTTAGAGGAAACTAATAATGAGAATGGAAATAATCAAAGGGAAACACGAAACGAAGAATTAAATGCCCAGGGAAGCCCCAACGATAAGGGTAGGAAACAGACACAAACTATGGGAGAAAACACTTCCACAGAAAAGGGTGATTTTGAACCGACACTAGATCACAAATTCACCACAAAGGAGTCAATGAGAGATAGTGAAATAATAAAGCCAAAAACCCATTCGTATTTATTTAGGGTCCCGTAAAAATCGCAGAGAGAATCACAAATTTAAGTAATTCCCAAAGAATTCCGGGAAACTCATGTAATTGTGTATTTTATAAATGTTCTAAAATTGATTTAAGTTGCTCTCGAAGAATTCATTGAAAATTTAATTAAATGTGTATTTTGGTAATTGCATTGATAACTAATGTTGAATCCTAAGAAAAACGGATTAAATTTGTAAATATAATGGTATTATGAATTTAAGTGTATAAGTTATGTGATAGTTATTTTTTTTGTTGTTGTTTTGTTGTATGAACACTTGGTTTATGTTTTTTTTAAGTGAAGAACTAAATTAATGTTAAGTATTCCCTAGAGATTTGGGGAAGTTTCATTAAAATATGTAAGTTTAACTGGTTAAGATTAAGCCAGGAAATTCCTAAAGAGTTTGAAAAAAAAAGAATCAAAAGCGTAATTATCTTAGAAATTCTTGCTTTAAAGATAACTGATTTGTAGTCAAATAATTTGTTGGTGTTTGATTTAAAGTAAAGAAATGAGCAAGAATTATAATATTAATTTTGTGTCAAGGCTAAGTGTGAAAAGTAATTTTTGTTACCTGTAAATGTTGTGGCTATCTCATATGCAGATGAAAACATGGAATAATTTACTTGTAAAAATGCGTTATTGTTGTGGCTACAAAGCGCCCCCGTCACAAGTTAAAAAGCACAGTTATTACCTCATGAGTGTGCCTCGTTATCCTCTGATCA
The DNA here is from genome assembly GCA_907164885.2 of Dolomedes plantarius. Classification (NCBI taxonomy): domain Eukaryota; kingdom Metazoa; phylum Arthropoda; class Arachnida; order Araneae; family Dolomedidae; genus Dolomedes; species Dolomedes plantarius. The sequence continues at coordinate 132,756,538 of OU015497.1, read as the reverse complement.
ACAGGGACTGTTGTTCAAACGTGAAAACGTCTCAGACTTTTTTCACTTCTAAAGGAAGGGGCGTATGTCAGACTCTCGTCTTCCATTCTTAAGTGGAATTGATGAGCGTGTGTAATAGCGTCTTCAATAAGCCCCAAAAGAAACGCAAACAGGTGTCGAGAGCCATACACCTTTGGAAACCCTCGACAATAGGAGGTAGTTAGCTCATTTAGAATGAGTAAAGAAACACAGCGGCGCACTTCATCTAAGGTGGGAACCGTGGACAATGAAATCCACGACAGGTGGTCTGCGTAACGCGGATGAAAAAGGCCGATTGTCGTTCGAGAAAGAGAGGAGAAGGAGGCATAAAAGACAGACGCGAGTAACGAACGAGGAGAATAGATTTGGACTGTTGAAAGGGTCATCACGCTTACGGAGGGACGGGGAGCTCGTCGGACATTGAATAATGAGCCCTACTCCCATGGTGGATTTTACGTTCGTCAAAACGAACCGTTGTAAATGAATTATCTAATCGAGAGTTTAATATGTTAATAAACCAGATGTAAATAAGAGTTGATTCTACAATTATAATTCCTTCTACATGATAATGATTTGTCGGATCACGACTATAAAGGTTAACAGGTGCAACTGGTCATTAATAAAATCTCATTAATAAAAATAAAAAGCATGTAAAACGAAGGGGTCTACGAAAAACTTCGGAATTCCAATTATGGCCCAGTACTGGAAAGTAACCCTGATCGACTGTGCTTTGCTGTTTTCGAGATGGGTATTTGACGGCCTGTCGACACGAATTATTACTCCCGTAACCCTCCGGCAATTAGGCTTTATGTCCGCATTTATGTCCGCATTATGTCCGGCTTTATGTCCGCATTGACGGGTACCGTGCGGTTGTCTCACAGTTCGCAGTCAGATGCACGATAACTTCATTGTTACCGGAAGCGGCCCGGCACTCGACGGGGTAGTCGCGGGCGAGAGGACAATCCCGTGACGGATCCGATACTGACCTAATGCGTCGGCCCGGCAGTGGAGAAATCGGCTGGCCGGAATCATCCGGCCCCAGCCCGATGCCTCTGTGTGTGCGTGCGTGCGTGCGTGCGTGTGTTGGTGTTGTTAGAAATACATCTTTAACAGATAATACAAAAATGAGGAAAAAACTCAAGAGAAAAGCAAAAGAACGTCAAACTGTTAACATGTTTATTAGAGAGAGAAAAAAAAACAGAAGGTTGCCACTCAGCGATTACAAAACTCAGGTATCGTTAAGTTGAGGCGAAATTGTAGCACTGCTTTGGCATAAATACAGTCACATAGGAAATTAATTTTTAACACTCCTCCTTGCCAAAGCATGGCTAAAAATCCTATACATTAACTTTGAAACATAAAACACATGGTTAACTGCTTCCCATACACAAAAACACTATAAACACATGGTTAGCTGCTTCAAAAACACTATAAACACATATTAGCCAAATAAAAAACTGTATACACTACAAACACATCAATTATGAATATCAATAACTAAAACCTAGGGGTTTTCTTAAGTTTACTAAAATTTTCTTCGAGACATTTTTAGTGAAAAGGTCAGCAACATTATTAATTGAGGCTATATACTCTAAACAAATAACATTCTGTTCAATATAGTCCCGGAGGAAATGATGCCTTATGTCGATATGTTTACTGCGCTCAGATGTTGTTTGAATTTTTGCAATAAACATAGCCCTATCTATTTTCACAAGTACAGGTGTAGGGATAAATTTCTCCACACCAAGTTCCTGTATTAGACTTCTCACCCACAACACTTCCTTTGTAGTATGGGCTAAAGCCAAATACTCAGACTCAGCAGAAGATAATGCAGTACAACCCTGCTTTTTACTCGACCAAGATACTGCAGCACCACCAAAAATGACCACATATCCACTGAAGGACTTTCTGTCCACATGGTCTGCACCCCAATCTGCATCAGAAAAAATTTCCATTGCTCTTCCGGTCTTTCTGAAGGTGAGGGACAGGTGCTTGGTCTCCTTGAGGTACCGAAAGAGGTGTTTAACGCTTCTCCAATGTAATTCAGAGGGTCTCTCATTAAATTGGCTCATGTAGGCGGAGCTGAATGCGATGTCGGGACGTGTTCCACAGGCAATGTACAGCAGACTTCCAATGGCTTACCTATAAGGAATCTCGTCACTCTTCTTCTTTATGTTATACCATTCTGCATCGTTTACTTTGTAGTGTTTTATACTGGGATCTAAGGGGGTTGATGCTCCCTTAGCTGAACTTGCCCCAAAACTTTCCAGGATTTCTTCAATGTAGGCTGTTTGATCCAGTGATAGTGAACCACCAGCTTGCTTCTGGTTTCTCATGGATAAAATTTTATTTGCTTCTCCAAGGTCTTTTGATTGGAATTTCTGCATAACTTTATGCTTAAAAGTGCTTATGGTTTCTGAGGTTCCAACAATAAGCATATCATCAACATAGAGGCCAAGATACAGTGTTTTCTCTGGATGATAATTTCATGGATCACTTTTTGAACGCAACAATCCTAGTTCTTTCAAGAAGGTGTCAAAACACTCATTCCATTCTCTTCCAGCCTGTTTTAGGCCATACAAACTTCTTTTGAGGTGACAGACGAGATGTTCTTTACCTTGTTGTTGCGTCCCTTCAGGCTGCAACATGTAAATATCTTCTTTCAATGTTCCATTCAGGTAAGCTGCGGTGATATCCATTTGATGAATTTCCATGTCCAGCTCTGTGGCAAGGGCTAAAAGGATTCGTATGGACTTTATTTTTATAACAGGGGAGAAAGTCTCAGAGAAATCTCTACCTGGGATCTGTGAATAGCCTTTTGCAACCAAACGTGCTTTAAATTTAATCACTTCTCCTTCTGCACTTAATTTTCTTTTGAATATCCATTTGCAACAAATAGGTTTGGTATTTGGTGGTTTTGGAACCAATTCCCATGTTTGGTTGCTGTGAAGGTTGTTCAACTCTTCCCTCATAGCTTCTCTCCACATTTCTGCATGAGGCGACTTCATAGCTTCTTCCAAGGTGAGTGGATCCTTAATATTTTGGGGGGAAGCTTGCTCTTCACTGACCACTTTGTATAAAATTGGATCTCCAAAGTAAGTTTCCTTACTCTGACTTCAGGAGATTCTTCTATATCTGCTGTTAATTGTTCAGGAACAGAGTCTTCCAAGTTTTGCTCGGTATATTCAACTTCAGTTGTATCATCTGATAGAGTGTCAGGGAGAATTACACTGATTTCAGGAACTTTATCATTGGAGCTAATGATTCGTTCATCTTCCTTTTCTGACTGGCTCCTCCTGAATGGGAAAGCAGTTTCATCAAACTTCACGTTTCTACTAATAAAAACTTGTCTTCTTCTACATTCCATAACTTATGTCCTTTTATGCCTTCAGGATAACCAATAAAAACACATTCTTGTGCACGTTTCCCCAATTTTCCCTTTAGCTGTGTTTTGTCAATTTGTGCGTCATCCTTACAGCCAAAGATTTTTAGATTATCAACTTCGACAGGCTTTTGGGTCCAAAGTTCTTCTGGTATTCTTCCCTGGATAGCTTGTGATGGACATTTGTTGCGTAAATAACAAGCAGTAGCCACAGCATCTGCCCACAGTTCATTAGGGATGTTTGAGTCGAACAAGAGGCATCTGGTCATATCAAATAATGTATGGTTCATCTTCTCAGCAACTCCATTTTGCTGTGGGGTTCTGGGAACAGTAAGCTGTCTCGAGATTCCATTTTTAGTTAAGAAATCATAAAATTCCTTACTTGAATATTCCCCACCATTATCACTGCGTAAAGTGGTAATCTTGAGGCCATGTAGGTTTTCAACATTGTTTTTAAATTCAATAAATTTTTCAAGGGCTTGGTCTTTTGACTTCATTGGTTTTACCACAACATACCTTGAATAGTCGTCAACAAAGGTAATGGCATATTTGGAACCTCCTTTTGATGTGGGTGTTATAGGTCCCGAGATATCACTGTGGATTAGTTCTAGTAACCTTGAGGAATGTTTAGTTTCCCGAATTGAAAATGGTTTTCTTTTCATCTTTCCCAGAATACATGTTGAGCAAATGTCACTACCTCTTGCGGTTTCTTTACAATCGTCGTTCGAAGTCTCTATTGACAAGTTTCTTCACTTCATTTTTGTGAAAGTGTCCTAAACGTCTAGGCATGAATTCTTCATGTTTGGAGATGTGTGCTTTATGCATCTGCTGTTCTTTAACTTTATACAATCTTCCACATTTATGGGCAGTAAGGATGATTTTATTCTTTTGGTTGGGATTTCTAATAGTAGCCCTACCATTCTGAAAAGAAATGGTCATAACCATGTCTTCAATTCTTCCAACTGAGAGGAGGTTACTGTCAAGATTAGGCACATACAACACATTTGCTAAGGAAATGGTTTCTGTCCCACACTCTCCTGTGGGCCTCAAAATGATATTGCCAGTTCCTATCGCTTCAATTTTTTCAGAGTTTGCTATTTCAACTTGGGATTTTATTGATACCAAATTTTCAAATTTTTCTCTTTGTGAGCACATGTGCTCAGTGGCACCGCTATCAAGGTACCAATCACAGACAGGTTTATCACCACAAGTATCAGTAAGTAGTGCTTGATGTACATCACTTGACACTCTTTTGTTATACGATACAGTCTTAGGAATAGGACATTTTCGGGCAATATGTCCCCACTGGCCACAGGCGAAACACCGAGTTCTTCTTTCATTATCGCTAGGATATTTTTTGGATGTATCATGTCCTTGTGTTTTTCTGCTGTCTTTCGTTTTTAGTGCTCTTTCACCGACAGCTTCTCGTTCATTTTCTGCACTGTGACGGAGCAATTTCTTCTCTTCTACTATTAGGCGTGACTTAACGATTTTTGTGGACAAAGTATCTTCATCTCATTCTAGGTTTAATATCAAGCCTTCATACTCTTTAGCTAAACCCATCAACATGACAAGTGCTACTTCTCTGTCCGTGAAGCCGTATCCGCAAGATGACACCTTACGATGCAATTCCATAATTCTTCTTAAATTGGAACTCATACTTTCACCAGAATTCATTCTTACATTAAAGAATTCTCTAAGTAGTTGAAGCGTATGTAGCAATCCAAACTTCATATGGATATCCTTTAGAGTTATCCATGCATCTTTCGCCCTTGTACAATCGGCGATATCGTCCAAAAAGTTGTCTTCTACAACGAGGAACAGGAACGTGAGAGCCTTTCCGTTAATTTTACTCTCTTCTGCTTTCAATTCTGATCCGTAACCAGGATCAATTGCTTCCGAACAGTTCTTTTGCACTAGCGCAGCACGAGTACGGATACTCCATGCCGTATAATTATTCCCATCTAGCTTAGGGATCTTCAATTCTTCCATGCTGTCTGTTAGGCCTAGCTGCGCACGGCGAGTTTCGATTTCGGCTTCGTCAATTTTTCGTAGTTATCTGTTATTCCTAACTCACGTATAAAAAACTTCTGAGCACTCGTGCTGATAACGTGTTAGAAATACATCTTTAACAGATAATACAAAAATGAGGAAAAAACTCAAGAGAAAAGCAAAAGAACGTCAAACTGTTAACATGTTTATTAGAGAGAGAAAAAAAAACAGAAGGTTGCCACTCAGCGATTACAAAGCTCGGGTATCGTTAAGTTGAGGCGAAATTGTAGCACTGCTTTGGCATAAATACAGTCACATAGGAAATTAATTTTTAACATGTGTGTGTGTGTGTGTGTGTAAAAATTAAAAATGACAGAACTTGAAAAGGGCAGATAAAGTAAATAAATTTGAATATGATTTGTTATGTAGTAAAAATAATCACCTAAATCATTCTCAGAGCCTTTATTGCAGCAAATTATTGTTTTAGATAACGTCTTTTCTATAGAAACTAGTGCTAGATCGTTCAGTCGCTGTTCGGTTATTGTTTGTAGATAATTCTCTAAAATTTTCAATTTAGAAAAGTTGCGCTCGGCTCCTGCTACAGTTTCAGGTAGTGTTAGTAAGATTTCTTTAGAGCTACAACCACGTTTGTAAATAGGCGTTTAAAATTTCTCATGATCTCAAATTCGTCAGTTTATAAAAAAAAAAATAGACTAAATATTCCCCTACATTTGTGCAATTTTACGACTTTGGTCATACATCAGATTAGATTATTAATTTTTTTTTGTTATCCGTTAAGAATTTCGTATTTTTACTGTGGCTCATTTCGGCGTCTCCTCTGATTAAGAGCCTGAAGCGGTCACCTCACCGCCAGGGCCCGACTTAGCCTAATTGGGGCCCGGGGCAAAAACTTCTGTGGGGGCCCCCTATGCTTCACTACTTCAGTAATGAAGAACCGAACTTAGTGGAGGTATTTAAATTTTTCACCTCATTATCGATATATAACAAGGAAATTGACTAGAACCTAAAATAGCTATAAAGTTCCCCCCCCCCATCCAATGGTCAGACGAAATATCATTCTGTCCATTTTATTGATTTTCTGACAATTCTATATCCATCATTAAAAGGGATATAGCACATCTGAAGAGCCGAAATTTGACAAAAATGCTATTTAAATTTATAATTAGAAAATGTAAAGACATTTTTAGCAATTTGAATTAGTTAACGAAAAATACCATAGACAAGTCCTATGCACTTAGAGAATAGGCTAAAAAGCTCTTTTCGATGCATGCCGCATCGATTTGAGGGCCCCCCTCTGATGTGGGGGCCCGGGGCAACTGCCCCGTATGCCCCTGCTTTAGTCAGGCTCTGCTCACCGCCTCACCTATGGAACCGGCCCTGCGCCATGTCAGTGGCTTACCTAGACCATTTGGGGCCCGGGGCGGATTTATGTTTGAGCCCCCCCTCCCCCCCAAAAAGGCAATTTTTAACTTTTTCTTATGACAGCTAGCCTTTCTTTGCCTTTATCAGACCGTCTCCACAGGCTATTGACATGTGCAGAGAAAAAATAGACTTAATATGGGAGCAAACTCGTGCAGTACGAGGTGAGCAGTGATCATTACTGTTTAAGTGTTAAATTGAAAAAAAGTCTTACGTCAAGGCCCGAATTCGAGCAATCGAACCAACGACGTTCCGCACGGCACAGCTCTGAAACCAAAGTTCTAACCGCCTGAGCCATGAGCTCGTTAACTTATAGTTTGGTACAAGATTAAAATCAGTTGTACGGCGCTGATTTTTGCAGAATGAATTTTTCCTCTAGGAATGTGGACCTCTAGCCAAGGTGGACTATAAAAGGCTTGGCCGTTTTATTAATTAAAGCAATAATAGTTAAAAACAAAATTCACATTAAAAAGAAAAGAAACCGTTTTGGAGCTAATACTTACTTATTGTTTGGAAATTTGTGTTAATTTTTCTCCCCTAGATGGCACTACATGTCAATGCAAGTTTAATATTTACTATGCTTTGCCTGAATTGCGAACATGCGAACACTTCGCTTGCTGATCTATAACCGGTAGGCAGTGTTGCCAACTTGGGGGTTTTGCCCCTAAATTTGGGGGTAAATTAGATGAAAAGGGGTGTTTTTAGGGGCCACATTTTGTTAGGGGTATTTTGAGGGGGGAAAATTTGTTTAGGGCATTTTCTAGGGGGTACATTTTTGGCGCATTTTTTAGAAGTTCCCTTTTTTTAGGGGAATTCTCTATGGAGGACTTTTTTATGGGGGTTTTTAGGAGCGTAGATTTAAAGTTCATTATAAGAATATTAGAAATTAACTCTTCAGTTCAATTTTAATCAGGTTAATTTCAAGTTTACTGCCACTTTCTCTCATTAAAACGAAATAAAATAAACAGTCAAAATACAACCGTAAACAAATTTTATCATTTTGCGCGGCAATCACGACACGCGGGTCGTAGCAAGTGGCGACTGTTTTGTGTTACTTTTACTGTGTTTTTCAGTTTTTTTCTTTTGTGGTCTTTCCGGAAATTCTGCATATTTCATTCGAATATAATTATTATAAAGATAAATTCGGTTTTTTTTCGGTGAAGAAAAGACAAGTGATCACAACCTTCTACAGATTAATTAAAATAATCGATGCTGATGCAAAAACAGTGCACAGTGCCATTAAAGTTCAATTAGAACAAGATGGTTTGAGGGTTGAAAACATGGTCGGGATCGGCGTCGATGGAGCGAATGTCATGGTTGGCAAACATAATTCAGTCACTGCTTTGTTTAAAAGCGAGATAAGAGCCGTAGTCGTCATGAAATGTGTTTGCCATTCGCTTCATTTGTGTGCAGCGGAGACATTGCCTCGCCAATTAGAATTTCTAGTACGAAGAAAGCACAACTGGTTTTCTTACAGCCCTAAACGGTTGGAAAAATATAAGTTGCTGTATGAAACCATAAATGGTAACGGAAAGCAAAAAAAATCCAAGGTCTTAGTGGGACTCGTTGGCTTGCAGTGGGAAGAATTAGAACTGCTATTTTCAATTGCTAAATCGGAAGACAGCTGTTATATGGCTGAACAATTGCACGACATTATGAAAAGATTACCATTCAAAGCTTTTTTGGTTTTTTTAAAATTTGAACTAAAAAGTATAACCCAACTGAATTTACTTTTCCAAAGCGATCACGTGGAATCTATTAAATTGCTCGAAGACCTATTTCTGATGTTCAAAAGCTTGCTTCAAAATCTCGTTGTGCCATCTAGTCTACAGAAATTGGGTAACAGCGAATTAGCGGATTTCGATTTTCAGTCCCATCTAATGCATACATCAGCGATATATTTTGGCTTTGAGTTTCATTCTATTGCACAAAATATCAAGGAGAAAGAATTATTAGATGTCAAAGAGAGATGTAAGAAATTTCTGTGTACTTTGGCTCAAGAAATTCAAAAACGATTACCAGATAACTTTTCTGTTCTGAGAACGATGTCCAATCTTCATCCTAAAGTTGCATTATCTCAAGTGAAACCCAGTCTCAATAACATTTTTATGAAATTCCATCGAACTCACTTATACGGCAATAAAAGTGATGTAGAGTCAGAATGGAATCAATTGCAAAATAAATCGTGGCCAAATGAAGCTAATTCTGTTGAATTTTATTCAGAAGTATTTGAAGATTGTGATTCTGCGGGGAAAAAGCGATTTGAAAATATCGCTAAATTTTCAGTGGCGCTAATAACACTACCAATTTCAACCGCAAGTGTCGAACGTACTTTTTCGACATACAAAGTAATTAAAAATAAATTACGGAATAAGTTGTCCCTCGAAGTACTTCAAATTATTATGATGGTGAGGTTTACTCTACAAAAGAACTGCGGTTCATGTGTCAAATTCGTTCTTTCCATCCGTATGCTCAAATTGTTCAACGTCAATATATATGACTTTAAAAATGCAGGCAATAGTAAAGCACAAAATGAGATCCAGGCCGATGTCTTTGATGAAATACTCTATAATTATCCTGACATCGACGAAACTTAAAATTAGAAAAATCGACAGTAATGTACAATCGAGACGCGTTTTTTATTAGATTATAAGTTCCATACATATGTCAAATATAAATAAACCTCCATTTCATTATGTAAGTGTGTATTTTTTTTTATTTATTTCAATTTATCTCTCAAACAGGATGCCTATTTGGAACCAGAATTTCTTTTAGGAAGGTCTAGGGGATCTCAAGTTGGTGTTAGGGGGAAACAGGGGGATTTCGAGATGGCGCTAGGGGAAAACAGGGGGATTTCGAGATGGCGCTAGGGGGAGGCGCTTTGAAAAGGTTGGCAACACTGCCGGTAGGTGATGAAGGAGATTGAATAAAGTTATTTATTAAGTTTAAATCTGCTTCCATCCGTCTCAATCAGGCATCCAACCTTAACAACATGCTTGGCCGACGAGTATATAACCTCAAATATTTACTTATATATATTCACTCAACTTCGTATATTGTGCAGTTTGTCACGAACACATTTGCTCATTTAAGTACCGAATTCTGTTTTTACACAGACATTTTTGAAAGGATTTTGATTTAACACGTTCTAGAAAAGAAAATTCAGTTCAGTTTTTACACAATTTCTTTTGATTCAACACGGTTAAAGAAATTGCCGTTTTAAAATCGCTATTTGATACAAATTTTAAGGAAAAATATTTTATATAAAATATATAAACTAATTTTTCTACTGAATATTTAGGGAATTTCCCTTTTCTGAGACCCATCTCAGTTCTGTATTATGCCAAAACTGCGCATGCGCAGGAACTTTTTTTGGGGAGTGGGTGGGGGGCTGTGTCCATAAGATATTTAGAGCAATAATGAACAGATTTGTAGGTATTAAACGGAAGATTTTTCAGAGGTGCGGGGACTACTCTAGATTTGTGTGCACGGCCGCCATCTTATATTTTTTTCGCCAACTTGGCAATTTTACCGTGTTTTTAGGAGTGGAAAAATTCTCGCCAATGTGTTTTAGGGTTGATTTATACAGGCACGTAAAGGGAACGAGCCGAGCCCGGGCGCCGGCTACATGTGTTTATACAGTTTTTGTGTTTATACAGTTTATGTGTTTATACAGTTTATGTGTTTATACAGCCGGCTACATGTGTTTATAACATGTGTTATTTCAAAATTCAAAATAATCTCCTGAAAAAAGGATCCCCCCCCCCCCCAAAAAAAAAATAAAAAAAATTATTCGATTTATCAGATTTCTTGGGGCCCCCAACAGAAGTTTGCCCCAGGCCCCGTAAAGTCTCTGGGCGGCCCTGTTTGGAGTGCATTTACTTATTTGTCTTACACTCCCTGGAGAAATGTCTTGTCTATTGTTTGCTTTGAATAGAGCAAACATTTGACCAAATGGTATTAGTATTCGTTCACAAGGATATGTTCACGTTTTTCTCAGTTTGCAACTATTCCGTGAAAACGAACAAAGTCCGACAAAACGGTTTATAATTCTTCAAATGACTGTATGTAGTTTATTTCCATTATAGAAATAATTTCCATCTAAAATTATTTCCATTTTAGAAATAAGTGGCTGACAGATAGTAGAAACTGATATTGAAAAAAAAGGATTGATAATCAAGGATTTACTATAACTGAATTGAAGATAAATCATGTTTTTTTAACCGAGAAATTTTTCGAACCAAAAGGGTAGTTTGTCAATTAAGATTCTTTCTGCGATTCTTTAGAAAAAATCGAAACATATATATTTTTATAAGTTGAATTATAGAAACCGCGAAAAATGAGGGATTTCTTTAAAAACCCGTAACATTTAGAAAAGTGTTGCTATGAGAAATAAAAATGGTGGCCCTGGGCGGTTATCCAGTTTGTCCACCCCTAAGCACGGCCCTGGCTCTCCTTTAACAAAAATGTGATAATGGCTAAATCTTTAACTGAAAAATGAAACCGCGCCATGACGTTACAAATCTTTCACAACTAATGAAACACGTTCCCGCCACTTTCTACTCCCGTCTCTGTATAAACACATGCAGCCGGCGCCCGGGCTCGGCTCGTTCCCGTTACGTTCCCTTTACGTGCCTGTATAAATCAACCCTAAATCAACCCTTAAACGGTGTTTTCAAAACGCTGGACTTTGAATTTTTTTAGCTTTTTTAATAAAAACCACCTGTTTAAATTATGAAACTTAGAAAAAATTTTGAAAAATCATTTAAACGTTGGACTTAGATTTATTTTTGGGTTTTTAATAAAAACCCCTTTTTTAAATTATGAAACTTGGAAATTTTTTTGAAAAAATCATTCTGAAATATTGGAAATTTTGGGTTTTTCTTTTAGCTTTTTTAATAAAAACCACCTTTTTAAATTATGAAGCTTAGAAATATTTTTGAAAAATCATTTAATCGTTGGACTGAGATTTTTTTTTTGGCATTTTTAATTAAAAACTACCTTTTCAAATTATGATCCATATGAAAAATTTGGTCAAATGAATTTTACTTACAGATAAAATTTCAATGCCATGTATTCAGTTTGCCCTAACTCTTTGATTAATAGCAATGAATCACCAAAAATATTATGCCAATATAATGTTAATTAGGAAAAAAAAATACAGCATTTTCGTACCACCTAAAAAACTTGCAATTTAAAAAATATCTAAAATTCAGCTTTGAAAAATGTAAAATAATTATGAACCCATAAATTTATGGTGAGTAACCAGATCCTCTTCTTTTTTTAACTTAGGTTCCTGGGGAGAGAGAAGTTGAACTTCAGTTATTTAAATTTATTTGTAATCCACTACAACTTGGAATTATAAAATATTTTAAAATATATTGTATTTAAAATGTATACTGTATTTTACATTTTACGAAAAAATGATGGCAGATAATTTTTACTTCAAATAAATGAAATAGTGTATCATTATAGTATACTAATTGACAATCGATAAACAAAATTAAAAGCAACTTAAATTTAATAAGTTAACGAAAAACTGATAATGCATTCAAAAATTTTCAACAAAAAGACTTAGTTTTAAAAATAATTTACTCTTTTGAGTATAGTCAATTTGACTCAGATTTCCAGGTCAAGGCCGAGATCTGACCTAAAATTATTATACTGTAATTAAAAGATTACATCAGAAATAACTGTTTGATCTTAAAATTAGAGAATTTGACATTGGGTTATTTTTACCAGAACGCAATAATTATCGCCATGCGAAATGCGCCAATCCAAGATGGCGGCCGTGCACACAAATCTAGAGTATCCCCGAGGAGGTGTGCAGTAAGTAACCTTGAAGTTTTGACCCTTATTTAGCAAGTTGTTTGCTGTTAATCACTCGGTACATGTTTGCTTATCGTGCTGAGAGCGATTAGAAAGTCAGTTAATACACTGAGAGGTGTAGAGTCTTGGTTAGTATGAAGAATATGATGCGGTTGGCGCCAATGTTGTTATTGTTGCATATGTTTCTTTTAGGCTGGGTTAACCATATTGTCTATTAGTATTAAAAGTTTATGACTAACAAATGTAAGTTGGTCACTCTGCCTTAAAACTTTTTGTATTTTATATTTATATGCATGCATTTGTCATTTAAATGTTTACAGGTTTCAGAGCCTTTTGGAGAAAACAAAAATTTAAAAATCGATATGAGAAATTGAATTAATTTCTCCAAGCTCCGTTAATGTATTAGCTATATTTTGTGAATAATGCAAGTTTATTGTAGTAAAATCTTGGGATTGTTTAATTTGACATTATGGTTTGAACATATTTAGTATTTCAAATCAACCACAACATAATATCGGTGAAAACAAAATGGCATTAATGTGTTTAAACGTTTACATAGTCTAATACATGGCCATCGCTATATAACATGGCATTATTTTCTAGATCATAAATCCATAGTTAAATTTTTTTCCAGTAGATAATTTACGCTGCAACAAGGTTAATTTTCATACAAGCATGTTACGTATATATACACACGCACATATTATATATATATATTTCCTATTATGTACAGAAATGTGTTGTCAGTAGATATCTTCATGAAACATGATTTCATAATTGTTCCTTTTTAATGTGAGTTTTGTAATCCTACTCATACATCATGACAATTTAAAACTTTTCACAATTTAGATGAAATGTTAAAATATTTATTCTTTTGATATTTGTTTGTTGCATCATCGGTCCTGTAAATATTTGAGCTGTGTCTTTGTAACTACTTGTATTTTCTTGTTGGGTCCATGATTTGCAAGAGTTAAATATATTAAATTTGAGATGACAATTACATGGCATTAAAATGTATGCGGGGATAATTTGAATTTTGATTGGAAATTGGAAAACATTTACAAATTGTCCAAATATGTAGAGAAAAAGAAAAGCATGCACTTACATAGTTTCCAGAACTCAGTTGATGAAACATGATCAAAACCATATGTGTTGTAAAATGCTTATGATGTCATCTATGATAGGGAGGTTAGTGGCTTTGTGTTATTGCCATTATAGTTTTAGAATCTGACAAATAGACTTCAGAAAATTCTTGTCTTCTACTGACAAATTTCTATCATGACATACTTATATTCTTAGTATATTGTAAATATGTTGCAGGTATTTGTTTACTTCTTAAAATTATGTGGAATGAATATCTATTATGCTGCCTGTTTGAAATAAATGAGGGGGGATAATCAGTAAGGTAAGATTGTATTGCAGCTCTAGATGTAGCAATTTCATATTTATATATTTTTATAACTAAATATTTTGGTTTAAAATATCTGTAATTATATCAATGCTAAATGAGTGCTTATACTGTACACTGCTGTGGAAATAGAAGGCTGTATTTGTATTGGTGCTTTTTTGGCTGTTTTTATTTAGGGTTTTAGAATGACAGTATGACTGTTTTTTTGAGTGACGTTATAACATTGCTAACTGCTATAAAGAAAAATACCTTCATGAACTTCCTTGGAGATTAAAATTTGATATAATCATTATCACTTGTTGACAGAGAGCAAAGTCTCATTAGAATATAAAAAAGTGGTTTATATGATGAATATTATTTGCAATTAGTTTTCTGCCATAGAAATAATTATATTTGCACTGCATAGCTAAGTATCTTGTTTATAGCAGTGTTTGCAACTTTTAGACTGTTTTAATATTGTAACTTCTTGTAAAATGACTAAATGCTTAAGTGTACTTGTTCAGTATTTTATAATTGAAATTTTGTATTTTTATGCATGATTCATATGCTCCTTACAAGTTAAGTGCTTATTTTTGATATTTTGCACTATAACGATGACCCCTTAAGCACGTGCAATTCGCTGATTTTCGGTGTTCATTCCCCGCGCATACTCGTTATTAAAAAATTAGGATGACTGTCTTTTTAAATTGTCTAAGAAATGATTAGGGAATTTCCCTTGTTTGCAGTCTTGTTGCTCAGTTTCGATTGCTCAGGATATCCGCATATTAAAAAATTAGGATGACTGTCTTTTTAAATTGTCTAAGAAATGATTAGGGAATTTCCCTTGTTTGCAGTCTTATTGCTCAATTTCGCGCAAATTGGAAGAGTTTTTATATTGTATGTTTTTCATATTGATGATTACTCCAAAATAGTAAAAAAATAAAATTTGAAGACGATAAAAAGGTAAGCCGTATTTTTTTAAACCTCCGATTTATTAGTATATTTAATGAAATATTTTTAAAAAAAAAATTTACGCCTTAAGAAAAATGTGGAATACTATAACTCCAAACTCAAAAAGAAAGATATTACTTTGGAAACTAAAATTTTAGATCTTCTTTAATTTGGATTTTTTAAAAGTAACCAATTTAAGAATCAACGATCAACGTCATTAAGCAAGATTTTTGGTCTGAATGAAGCAACGGAGAGATATCAAAATAAATGTGGGTGCTATTAGACAATTTATAGTTTCTGGAACACATACAAATTAAATACAGCATTTTAAAAGTGTTTTTTAAATGTAATTTTTTTTGTTATGAATCCTTTTATTTTACGTATTTTTTCACACGTTTTAAAGATCTGCGATCTGTTTTTCTAGATATGTCTATATATTACCTGGGGTTTTTTGGAACGTATTTACTGTGTAAAAACAGAATTGGGTGAAATTTTTAGCTACACATAATTACTTTGATCTGAAGATCATAATTCCTGTTATTAGCCATTAAGAAAATTTTCAGTAACTTAACCTCTACTTTTTTTAATCAAAGGTAGAAAAATTGGCTTACATTACGCTCACCCAGGCAGGCCCTGATTTTCCATTAGGCCCGGGCCTAGCGTTTCTGAATGTTGGCCCCCCCCTCAAAAAAAAAAAATCTTATTTTAAGGAAAAAAAAAAGAAAATTCCCAATTCAAAAATTTTTTTGATCTTACCTGTTTTAATAGCAATTTTTTTTTAGAAATATCCTTTAAAATTCGATTGATTGGTTCATCATATGTATAGTTATATGAATGGTTTATCATATGTATGTTATAGTGTATATAAGGGATTAATAAGTTTTTCTGGTTGCATTGTATTGGTGTTTTAATGATGAAGTTAATATGTTGTATTGTTTTTGTTATTTGATAATGTTCTACGTTTCTATGCTTCAAATAGCCAATTCTTGGTAAAATGGTACTTTCACAATGATTCGTGATTTTTTTTTTTTTTTTTTTGTGTGTCAATTTTGGAAATGTTACGCCCGTATCAGTGTTAGGGGGCACTATCCCAAGTTGTGCCTATAGTCCAGAATTTTATAAATCGAGCCCTGCACCCAGGGTTGGTTGAGAGCTCTATGGTCATCTTTTGCTACATGAGGATTAATTAGACTGGAACCTACGGCTAAGCCGAATCCGAACGACTCGAACCCACATATTCTGGTACTGATTGTTCACGAACATCTATGACACCATCTATAAAATTTTCGATAACATACTGGTCTGGTTCAAACTGCATACGTCTGATAAGAATAAAAGTCAGAAAGAATATCTTTATTTTATTATTTATTTATTTATTTATTTTAATTCGTTTTGACTTCTGGCTGCCATAGCAAGGATCTAATCTTTCCGGTGGTTCAAGGCACTGCCCTCTAGATCACAGGGCTTTCTAGAGGGCAGTGTTCAAGGACATTATTCGTCACACTGCCGTTGTGTTTGAAACCAATGAGAAGCGCGCGAAGAAACGAAAACGAAACCTAGATAAATAAAAGAGTATAATTATGTTAGGCCAGTATTGTTATATTATTTATTGTTCACGCTTGACGACTGATAGGTAAGATTAAAAAAGTTTTCTAAAAATTAAATATACTCACATTTATGAAATTTGAATATATAGATGTATTTCATTTTGAAATTCGGGTCCCTGCGTGAAGATATTCCGATTAAAGAAGGTAACTGAAAAAAAAATTACAGTGGTCTAGCGTCTCATATTTAGTTCAGTCCCTAGTTCAGACTCAAAATACAGTTTCTCAAATTTAAAATAAAAATTAAAATTTTCTAGAAAAAAAAAAGTCGTTATTTCTTCCATCACTTGATTGGCATGCCGGTAGCTTTTGTTGAATCTATTCGTCAAGGATTTAATTAGCTTTGTTGTTTCTTATGTGTAGATCAGGTTTATTCACCTCATGTGGTATTACAACCATAACCCACAAGGTTCTCAGAATAAATACTTTTGTAATTTTTTGGTTTTTCTCACTAGCTCTTTCCCTTGCCTTTTCTGTATACATTATGGATGTTGGAATCTGGAGGTTATCTCTCGAATTCGCTCAGAATCGGTTTAACGCAGCACGATTTTACAATTCCCGTAAAAACATGTTATTTAAGATTTTAATTTCTGTATTTCACAAGTTTCTGAGGTATTCCATTGGTTGAAATGACTATGAAATTGAATCATTTGAATTCAATTTAACTAGTAACGTTGTATGCTGCATTTTTTTCTCGTCAGAAATCGCTGAATGGCGAAAATGAACTATTTTAACACCGTAGCACATACAGGTTTAGCGGTTCCTAAATATTATTCATAAACTAATCTGAAAATTTCTTACTTATTCCTGTATTCTTGAATCTGCCAATCAAGAAAACGCATCTTTGGAAAAAAAATTAATTTTTAAGCAAATTTATTAAAGTGTGGTCCATTGTTTTTGATTCGAAATAATCAGAAGTTAACACTTTGTACTTATTGCGGTCAAATCCATTATCCCTCTCATTACTGTCCAAATACTTTCGTCAGATTATTTTCTGTCTTTCAGCAGATGATACTAATATTAAACTCTAATATATATAACCTTTCAGTTTTTTTCTTTCTTTTGATCATTCTTGTTTAGAGAAAAAGTATGTTTAAAATGAAGACTGAATAAACATAAGTTTTAAATTAAAGTACACTGCAATTTATTAAATTCTGGTTTTATGCAATTTTTAATTTTAGTACCACATCTAAAATTGAAAAGTTTTTGGTTTGTTTTTTGAGACACTGTGATGTGTTTATGGTGGTTCCCCATGATCCTGTGTTTGACAATCTTTTGTGAGAGAGGGCCAAATGAGAGAGAAAAAAAAAATGTTTGGTAGGCCATATTTATTATTAGAACTTATACAAATTAATTTCTATTATTAATAATTAAAATTACACTATAAAAATACAGGTTAAAATATAAGATATAAATTATTATTAAGAAAAGAGATATTAATGAATAATTTATTCTATTAGCAAGGTGACTGATTGTAATTTGTCTCATTTTGATTTTGGATTAAAGGTAATAATTATATGCTGCATTTTGAATAGTCAGGTGGCTATATTACTATTCTGAAAGTCAAATCTATCAGTATAACTCACATGTAGCTAATTAAAACCTTGAAATATATAAAGTCCTGTAGAACTCACAAAATTTAGGTTTGCTATTCTTGAATAAACTAATTAGGGTGAAGTGGGGTAGGTGAGAATGTGGGCTTAAAACCCTAAAAAATTAAAATTTTTTAAAAAATATTTCAAGTGTACTTTGTAGGAAAATTCTTGCTCTACTGTTATGTATAGTTTTTATTTACAGAAAAAAATTGTAAAATGGAAAATTTTTTAACCTACCAAACCCTTGCATTTTAACTAAGATACCCAAGTTCAGTACTAGCCCCCCAAAAAAATCCATTAATTAACCATAACTCAGAGTTATTTTGAAAATACACACTTATTCATTAAGAAATGAAGAATACAGTTATAGGTAGATAAAAACCACTTTTTTTGCAATATTACTTCAGTACTGCAGGGTTTTCACTTTTCCTATAAAAATTTTGTGTCGGGCAAGTGAGAACTGGCCCTATGTGCTGAAAAAAAAACCTACCTTTGTGTTATAACAGCCATATGAATAGTTTTTTCTTCCCAACATATGTTTTCTAGCTGGAGAAACTTCATAACCAACCATCTTTTGCCATATTTCTTTAACAGCTGATGATTATTTTTGAATGTTAAGGAATTAAAAACAGTAAATTATACAACTGAAACTAGTTTTTTTGTTGTAGGTTTGAAGAAGTGAATTGTAATAAACTGACTTGTTTAGACTAACTGTTAGTGAATGTGAGTGGAGTGGACATTACAAACTGTGTGTGAATATATTGAATTTCTAATTCTGTTATCACTATTTCTGAGTTGCCTTTTGTACCAGATGATGACTTATTAGTGTTCCTGGAAGAGCCGAGGCCTAGAAGGTGTGGTGAACTAATTTTTTGTGTTTTTTTGGTCCTACAATATTCAGTAAGGCCTAGGCAAAGGAAAAAAACAAACTTTTTTTGAACTTTAACATACATTTGTTACTCTAAAATTTTTAAAAATTGTGTGAAATTTTTATTTAAAAAAAATATTGAAGTATTAGACAATTTTAAAACTTGAGCTTTACAGAATAAAGACAATAGTTAGCTTTAATTTGATATAAAAATATAGGTTCTGTATATTTTAAAAAGTTATCTTGCAGGAAACAGGAGGTAAGTCAATTTATGGTTTTCTAATTATGTATATACATTTTATGTTATTTAAAAAATATATTTATTTAATTGCAAAAAATGGGTTTAAATTTTCTAACCTAGTACTGTGCTGCACAAGGTATAAAAATTTCATTTCAAAATAAGCAAAAGTTTTTTGTTTATGATGAATTGAAAAAAGCATGTCAAAATGCACAGTTTTTGGTATCGAAAGGTCCTTACTGCCCTAAGGGTTGTTTTTCATAAAAATAACATATTATAACCATACATTGGCAAAAATATTTACTCTCAAATAGGTTAAGTGAAATCAATAAAAGTACTTGAAATTCCCATGATATATTGTTTGATTTGCAAATGTGAAAGCAGGAATTCATCACAAAGAACAAATAGCCTCTTTTTAACTAATAAATTCATCTTTGATTGTTATTTTTATTCAATATTTAATTGTAAAATACAGAAAAATGATTTAATATATATTTTACTTTATAAAAGATGAAATTCGTGTTTACTTCCTCAAACAAATATATATCTTTCAAGTCCAAACAGAGTGAAGCAGGAAAATTATGCTAATTTAATTAATAATGAAAGCCAGAATGGGTGTGTTGGATTTCAGTAGTGGTACAAGTTAAAAGGAGATATTCAGGACAATTTTTAATGTATATCATATACCTGTGGCTTGGTACAAGAAGTGCCTAAGTCAGTTTTTTCGAAGATGACTTTGTTTGCTTATGTCTGTTTAAAAAAATATTATTTTCAATGTAAGAAGTAACCAAGTCTGTACAGTGGTTTAGAAAATTACATTGAAAATATTTTTTTAAAGAGACATAAGCAAACAAAGTCATCTTGGAAAAAACTGACTTAGGCACTTCTTTACCAAGCCACAGATATATACAGGGCTTTTTTTTCTGCGGGAATGCAGGGATGCGGTATATCCCCACCTTTTTTTAAAAAGTATTATTTTGGCTTAACTTAACCAAAATTTCAAGAAACTTAAGAATCAATTGTTAATATATAACTAAAAATATATTTTTTTAAATTGTGAGTTTTTTGTTCCCCTGTGACGTGATGTGTGAAAACATGGTACTAAAAATACACAGCTTTATTTGAGAAAATGCAGTATATTCACCTATTTTTTTAGAAAAAAAAGCATGTATATATATATATATATATATATATATGTGTGTGTGTGTGTGTGTGTGCAATCATTTGTATATTTTAATATTCATCATGTTAAAATATATATTTTCTAGATCATTTGAGACAAAATGGAAGAAAATCCAGAAGTCTCTCCTCGTATCAAAGACCTGGCTTCTTTTTGCATTAAGTCTTTCAATTATCTGATTTCTACTGCTTTACAGAAAGCATCTCTTGTAAGTATTGTTGTGGCTGTTCTAATTTGAATGCTAATTTGTTTAAATTTTGAATGGTTAAGTAGATCAAATTAAAACTTTAATTTCATGAAATAGAAGAACAAAAATACTGAAACAAACAAAGGTTTAAAAGAGAAGTATAATTTTACTATTGCTTTGTATTAAATAAGGATTTTTTTTAAGTCCAGTTATGAGAATTATGTTATTCTCCTAGCTGTTTTGCCTTTTATTACTTTATTCCCTCTGCGTTGAGCTGATGACAGCATCTGAAATAATTTAAAGAAAAGTTAAAAAATTTGATATATGCCATTAGATACAAAGAAAAAGGGGGAAAAATGTACTAAAAGATTTATTCTGCAAGGTATATATAAAATTGGTTCTGATTTTCCCATATTGCCTCAGAGGTTAGTAGTGTTCCCACAAGCCTAAAAACCATTGAAAGTACTTAATTATTTTTTTATATTTTTTAGATGATATTCCATTATTTTTGACCAATTATGTGACATTTTTAATAGTCCTTTGGTTTGGTTGGTTTGGTTTGTAGCTCTGCAGTCATTTTTTGCTACTCAAGGACAGCCTAGGACCTACTGCTTAAAGCCAGTTCTGAACGGTTTCAAATATCTATGCCAAGGGTGGGATTCAAACCCACAGACTCTGATTCTGGTACCAAATGCCAGCACTCTAGTCATTCGGCCATCGTCTGTCAAAAATAATAGTCCTTTATTACATGCTTTAAAAGTCCTTTATTATATTTAAATTATCTACCTATGGAACTTAAAAAAAAATACTTTTTTTGGTTAATCATTTATGAACTCAGAAATAAAGCTTTTATTTGTATTTACAGTTTTAGTCTGGATCAAGGGTAATGGGAGTGGTGGGAAGAGGTATAATTTTTTAGACTCATTTGCTGCAGAGAATCAGTGATTGGTCTCAATATTTAAGGGCCAAGTAAAATATTTACTGATCTAGTTTTGAACTCATTGGTTACATAGTTAGCTTCCACTCTAAGAGAGAGAGTGAAACAAAAGGAAAAAAATGGTAGATTATAATAATTCTTTTGAATTGGTGCAGCTAATCATTTTTAAAAAATCAGTTTTTGATGAACAACTAAATTTAATCGACTTTAGATAACTTGAAAATGTTTTTAACAGAATCCCCATCATGAATTCATTTTTTATGTAAAAGTAAAATTTCAGTGTTATATCAGGTGTTTAATATCATTTAATTTTGTGATTTTGGGTCATGTATGTATAATTTAAATATGATTTCCTTTGATGTATGTCTTATGTTTAATTCCTTTGATACATGTGTTCTGTATGTACTTTTTGAAATTTTAAACTAAATAATATACAATAACATAATATAATAACATATTACAATGTTATCAAATAAATCAAATTTTTAAGAAACAATGAATGTGTAATTTATGATTGCTTTAACTTTTTCTTTGATATAAATATCGAAAATAGACCTTTTGTAAGGGTCATATAACTACAAAATTTAAAAGGTTCTATTTGATTAGAAAAAGATTGGAATTAGAGAGTCTATGAAAGCTGAGCTCTTCAGCAATGCCTGGAATTGGCTCAAAGTGGATAAAAAATGTTCTGTGCTATAAACGGAAGACATTTAATATTACTGAAAGTAACACATGATGATATACAGATTTTTTTTACTGATGCGCATTCATCGCAGTCTGCTATTTGCGCAAACAAGAGCCAAACTGTGAAAGAAATTTCTTTCACATGTAGTGTTGTACAATTTTTATAAACATGATAAATTTTAAAGCACACATGAATAAAATTTTAAAGCAATAATGATAAAATTATAATGAAGTCATTATACTCATATTAAAATATTTTCAAAAGTTTGTTGACACATCAAATTAAATGCTTTGAAAAAAAATTTTGAGAAAAGATGTTCTTTTGGGATTATTTGTTTGTTCCATTTGTTAACTTGTGAAACTTTCTGATTTTCCATAGAAGTAAGTCATGAAAAATTCTCTAGGTATTTTGAAGCCGGCTTACATAATTCTTTTGACTGATGATGTTAATTAAAAAATAATACCACACTATAAATCTGGTTCTCAGCAGGCAATTACCTTCAAAAGTATCCCAGTTAACTCAATTGAAGTGGATTCAACACATTCACAAAAGAACAGCTGCATAATTATATGGATTATTACTTCATTTCAAAATCATATAATTCATGCTTTAAAACTGCGCTGATCAAAGTAATAGCAGACCATTATCTCATTTATCTTCAATTTATTATGAAATGCTGCTGTTCAGTGAGAACTTTATATATATTTAGCTCACATATATAGCTGAGTGCAGCTAACACTTTTTTTTTGAAGAGATGACTGTACACCCTGGAGTATATTAAAAACAGAAAAATACTGTGATCATAATTTGCTTGTTATAGCAGTGTCATTTAATGTTCTGAATGCCCGATAAAAGGTAGCACCAAAACTAGTTGTCATTTGTAAAAATTATTTAAGATGTTTTTTCTTAAACCAAACATATTTGTGAGGCAGTTTTTTTTGTCTGGCCCTCTACTGGTATCTTTGAGTTTTAAGTACCTTGAAAAGCTTATTACTTATTAGAATATTAATTTGGTACCTTAAGTGCTGAAATCTCGTTATAAATATTTAAAAATACATTTTTAAGCAAATAAATAAATAAATATTTAATTGAAAAATCTGTCTGTAATCCATGATTTTTATTTTGATACTTTAGTTTGAATTTGCTTTTTTTTTCTGTTTCATGAAATTTCTTTGTATTTATTAGGCTATTGATCCAGTTTTTACTGATTCAAATATCAAAATCTCTGTATCAGTAAGTGTTTTATTCATTCCTACTATGA
Source organism: Dolomedes plantarius (assembly GCA_907164885.2). NCBI lineage: Eukaryota > Metazoa > Arthropoda > Arachnida > Araneae > Dolomedidae > Dolomedes > Dolomedes plantarius. The sequence goes on along the minus strand of OU015497.1, from coordinate 132,732,984 downwards.
TTATATTTTTTATGATTTTAAGACTTTTAATTTTATCCTTGGTATTAGATTTTACTTTAAAAATTTGTAAGCATAAAATTTCAAGGTTTTTTTGTTATGAATATATTTTTTCATTTAGCTTCTTTATCAAAAATTTATGGGTATAAAGAATTTTAATCTGATTGTGTTTCATTTCTGGAACATTAAAAATCAAATAGTCATTTATAAGTGCTGTAAATCAGCATTTTTTTCATTATTTCACAAAAATACAACAAAGGGAATTTCTTTTCAATATTTGTAATAAATTTCCAAAAATACTGGTTGATTGAAAATCATTTAAAATGTCTTGAAATATTGAAAAAGTTAAAGTTTTTTAAAACTTAGATTGCATTATTACGTCATTAATAGTGTCAAAAAATCATCTTTTTAATAAGTCAAATGATAATTAGAGACTTCATTTTATCACTTTAAGAACATGGCAGTTTCCTAAAACAGAAGAATCTATATTTTAGAACAGTACTTCTCTAGCCATTCTTGTAAGAGTGTTGATGAAGAGTTTCAAGAGAAATAAATACTCATGCTCTAACACTCATAACTCTTCAGCAATTACATAGTTAATGAAGTGATTTTTAGACACTGGAACTGTTGCAGACATTTAGAGAAACATATGAAGAAAATACAAAGCTGAAAATATGTATGAGATTATTATTGTTGAGCATATACTGATTGCCAATAGGTATACTTTATGTAGTACATTTAGATTCAAATTTTGCTACTATGTTCAATACTGTTATCTGAAACTTTAATTGAAAACTAACAACCTTGTTATTTATAAAGTTCAAAGAGATAAAAATATATTAAAGTATTACTCACCCTATTTAATTTATTACATAAATTATATCACTTTTAATTGTACATTTCTTTTTTTTTGGGGGGGGGGGGAGGAGGTCCCTGATGAGATAAACTATTATTTAGAATATTATTGAATTTGTGAACTGTAGTCATAGTCTTTTTTTAACATGTAAAACGATTTATTTAATTTTTATTCTTATTTCATTTGATACTTTTTTTAAAAACTTTCTTATTTCTATTTACCTTGTAGGATGCAAGCATGAAATTTCTCCAGTATCCCCCTGATACAAGGAAACATAAAAGAATTGTTTACCCTTCTGAAGTAATTGCTAAACCATTGAGATTTTATGCTATGTGCTTTATTTAACACTTAGATGTATAAACCTATAAAAATTCTCTTGAATGGAAAGGGAATTGTTTGTAGAATGTAGCAAAATTCAGTCATAAGTAATTATTTCTTCTGAACTAAAGATAGTGATCTTATTGTAAGGCCTTGTAGAAAAATTAAGTGTCATTTAATGTCATTAATAATTGAATATAATTAGAAATTATATTTGATAATTACTAGAAAATATTATGTATGTGAGTTATGCAAAGGGACAATTTTAGTAAAGGGTTTTATCTACTAATAAAAATCTGTAAGATAAATAAAGCAATATTCTTCAATAGTATTTGAGTAGTTTGCAAAAAAAGAAATTATATAAAGCACATTTCATACAAATGAGGTGACTAAAAAGTTCTTAAAATTCATATTCTTTCACAAGATTTTTATACTTCTGAATTTTACCTTGTACTCCTTAAAACAGTTTTTTCCAAAATTTTTCAAGTTATGATTCCATTGTCTAATTGCTAAGTAACCTATGACCTACCAATTTATTTACTTGAAAAGAATTATTTAATAGAGTAAGGAAAACACATAAAACAATAGATTATTTTATAATATTGGGCAATGATTTGAAGTATAGCATTCTTCTCTAAAGATCTAAAAGTTCCCCCAAAACAAATTGTTAAAATAATATAGAAATTATGATACTATACGAACCATACTGAACATATCTGACCATGCTGAACTATTACTCAGTCTGTGTGTTTTCTTCTTAACTTCTTGTGAACCGTGTTTCTCCTTAAACAATTTAAAAAAATCTTGTATGCTTAATTGTTCCTAAAAAGAAAAATCTGAGCTTTACTAAATAAATTTGTATACAAAGAGAAAATTATATGCTATACTAAATCATTAATTTCTTTATTCCAATATCATCCATGGGGCATCTGTTCTAATGCAATGAATCAAAAGTTAATTTCATTGGTTGAAAACATTTTAACTGTTAAAGGAGAAAAAGGAAAAATGTGCATTCAAAAGATGAACGGGGCTGTTAACAATCTTTCATGCCATGAACACTATCAGACTAAAGCAGAATTGGTTGATAAATGACCTGAAATTTTCTTTTTAAATGCTGTGTAAGGATATCTGCTGCAAGTTCCAAAATTTGACCTTTTCAGCCGCTATAAGTTACAGCTTACACTGAAATTATAGTCATTGCAACTCTTAAAGTAAGGGTTGTGATCCCCTCTCTCCCCCACCTGTACATATGAGAAAAGAAAGAAAATTTTAAAAAATTAATTGACTAGCAATGAAAACCTGGTCCCTGTAGCATTCTTCATACATCTCTCTGGTACTGTTTTTGCTATACCTATTAACTCAGTGTGACATCACATAAAGCAGTGCTTGCTGTGTATGTTGGTTATGAGGCTTCTCTTTAGCTACCAATCTGTTAAAATGGCATTTGTAGTCACTTGTGATTAGTATGTAGATCAAGCATGTTTCTGATTTGACTATTTTCCAGCAACATTCTTTAAAATTAAGGCAGGATTGGCCAATTTTCATCACAATTTTTATGTGATTTTTTTTTTTTTTTTTTCTTTCTTTTCTTTTTTTTTTTTTTTTTTGGGGGGGGGGGTCACTTCAATTTAATCACCCTTTTTTTCTGACAGAATTTATTGAATGCAGATATTTTTATTACAGTGAAATTTTATGAAGTAATATAATTTTGAATTTTTGCTAATCTTTATAAAATATAATGACTGAATTAATAAATAATACGTTCCTTGTTAATACAAACCTGATACAAACAATAGTGTTAGTACTAGACCTATTAAGCCTGTTTAAATGACTGGTTTTAACATTTGTAGAAGTAAGTATATCTTAATTGTGAATGGTTCTAATGTTGTTAGGCCTATTTTATTTAGTGAAACTAAATCAGTTCATTCAAAGAAATTTATTTTCTACATTCATCACTCTCAACTCTCAACTCATTAAAAGACTGAATTACAGTGTAATTTTTGTGATAGATAAAATTTTCAAAATAATTAGACTTACTTATTTGCATTTGTATTGATATAAAACACATGAAAAGCTACAGACATTTTTACACCTTTAATTATTTATTGTGTTTAAACTATTTAATAATCAAGTTTTTATTGTGAAACCATTACAAATGAAATACCTGAAAGATGCATATCAACTGCATTAGTTATGAATGTAAATTAATTTATTAGTTTGTGCTTATTTTTTTAATGTGTGTATTGATAACATTTAAAATAATGATTAAATAATAGTTACTGATAATTCTTATATTTTAGGCCAAATTACGATTTGCTTCATACGAAGCAGAACTTGATGTTCAGTTGTGTTTTGAACATGAATCAGAAATAGAGTACTGTACAAGAAAATTTTTTGTACCAGTTATGGTTAAAGTAAGTATATATACCTCAAATATCTACCCATGCGAAATCTGTATTAGCATTGTTTAATGACCTACACCAATTAATGTTACCACCAGTGACTCATTTTTAGTCCAGTAATGTTTAACTTTAAGGATTGTGTGTGGGGGTATTAGAGTTTCCTTTTGAGTGTTACACACAGAAAATTTAATTGATAAATCTAATTTAGTGTCATAATTCCTGTTGTCAATGCTGAATTAGTTGATCTATCACATACAGAGTTTGTTATTTGGATAATCTTTAATATCAAGTTACATATATTATATTTCAAATTAAGACTCATGTTAGTCTAACAGTAGAAACTTCCATGATTTAGAGCAGGGGTCGGCAAACTTTTTTTAGAAAGGGCCAGATTGTAAAAATTTCAGGCTCAGCAGGCCAAGTAGCAAACATGAAGATATGGATGGGTAATTTTCTCATGGAGCAAAAATAATGTTCCTTTTTTTATTATGTAGTTATACTTTAACATAATATTAATGCACATTTTACTAACACTTACGAAAAAAAGGAATAACAGATTTACATCTACATATTAAAAAACATTTTTATTAAATAGATTAAAATTTCTAATGCGAAGATTGTAATTTTTTTTTTAAAAATCATATTTCATCATACTTGAGTTCAAAATTAGTACTTCCTACCATCACAGTTGTTTGCTAATGGTCATCTGTTAATAATGATCTGAATTGCGATTTTACATACTTCATTTTGTAAAATGCCTTTTCGGATTGGTAAGTACTCTCAATTCGGTTATAAATCCCCATGCGTAGGATTTTAATTGAATGTATTTATCTTAAAAAAAGATATTTATAACATTGGGTTGGATCCTTTTCTTTAAACATTATTTTTAACATATCAATAAACGAGAGAATATGACAGTAGCACTACTCACGGTCATTATTCATAACTTTTCAACTCAACTATCGTCCGTTGCATAATAGCGTGTAATTTGATTTATTTTTTCATGTAAAAAAAAAAAATATCGTGTGGGCTGGATAAAAACAAGCGACGGGCTGGATTTGGGCCACGGGCTGTAGTTTACTGACCCCTGATTTAGACTCTTGTGATAGCCACCATGAAGAGCTGTAATTTGATAAATATCTGAATTTCAAAAACATTTAAGAGTCTAAACATTAAAAGCTCATTGAACTATCTTGATCAATGGCAATGAATAACTTCTGCCTAGATACAATTTCGATCTTCTAATAGAGATAAAAAAGTTTAATAAAGATATTAAAGAATGAAAATAATATTTACAGTGGGTTGCCAAATTATTAGGGACACTACGCAATTTCTGAAATTTCGACATTTAAATGTATCTTATTACCAAAAATAATTATTCCCATGAATTTTATCATTTGTTATGTATTGCTGGCAACATTAGAAATACTATTTAGAAAGTGGCACCACCTGCGTGCATTACTCTGGAGCAGGTGAAAGCGTGTGTTCGAATGTGGGTAATTCGTGCCGGTTCAACAGAAAAAACAGAAATATAAGTTATGTTTACTATTGTATTATTTTGTAAGTTTTGTTTAATATTGTATTATTTTTACAAGTTTTGTTTAATACTGTATTATTATTGTTATTTTTTCAGTCAATATTTTTGTTTTATTTTGCATTAATCCTTAAAAATGTCGCTGTTGGATTTTTCAGCATGGGAAAAGATTCAGACATTTCTCCGAGTAAATGTACTGAAATAAAGATGCTTATGTTAAACACAAAACATTCCCAAAGACAGATAGCATCGATTGCCGGTGTTTCTAAATCAGTGGTTAACCGGATTAAGAAAATATCGACAATAATGTGAAATTGGAAGCGGACTGTATTGAGAAAAGTGGAAGAAAACGCATTACTAACTATCGTAGTGACTGCAAGATAAGGCATGCCTGTCTCGAAAATCGGAAAAAGAGTGTGTCTCGTCTCACCACTATGATCAATGACGAAGGTATCAAAGTCTCCAAAAGGACAGTCCAGAGGAGATTGGCTGAATGGAACCTGATGGGTCATTGCCCAACCAAAAAACCACGCCTGACTGAAGCAATGGAGAAAAAGTGACTTTTATGGGCTCGAGAACACAAGCATATGACACTTGAGGACTGGAGTCTAGTAAATATGATTTCTTGTTGTGAAATATTCCTATGCAAAGAGCTTTGGAGGCTTATTTTAGTATTTTACAGGTCTGCTTCTCCGATGAGTCAACTTTCGAAATTTTGGCTGATAAAAGTGCGTTTGTGCGACGTCGCTCCGGAGAAAAATTTCATCCTGAGTTCCTCGTGGAGAGTGTAAAACACCCATTAAGCATTATGGTGTACGTATTTATGCACGACTCAGCTCCCTGCCATAAAGCCAGAAGTGTAACAGCCTTCCTCGCTCAAAATAATGTCAGAGTTTTGCCCTGGCCAGGCAATTCACCCGATTTGAACCCGATAGAAAACATGTGGGAGCTGACAAAAAAGAAAATAGCGACGGAACTGATCCTAACAAGCGACAACTCATCGAAAAGCTGATAGACGTATGGAATCATTGTCCAGAACTGAAAGAAAATGCAAATACATGCATTGAGAGCATGTCTCGACGACTCGAAGCCGTAATTTCGTCAAAGGGTGCCATTACAAAATATTAAGCGTTTTACCAAATTTTTTTCCAAATGACTGTTTAAGATAAAATAAATACATATTAATAACAAACATGATATTTTCATGTTCTAAATTAAACACTCTACGCAACTAAAATAAGTTACATTATCTCTAACCCTCAATTTTTAATCATTTTTGCAAATAACAATGGAATTGTCACATTTTCAAGGTGTCCCTAATAATTTGGCAACCCACTGTATGTTTAATAATTAACTGTAGAATTTGTGGATAGTGATTCTCTATTAACATTTTATGCATGTCATATTAAATATTGATTTACTTTCTTATTATTTGTACACACTTGGAACCAATATACTAATTCTAAGTAATCTTCAAAACTTTTTCTCTGAAATCCTCAGCACACACTTAGTATAATTTTTGCAATGCTAATAGAACAATAAAGTTAGAAATAATTTCTTGTAATTATTTTTTTAAAATTTCCAATGCTGGGGTTCTCTGGAGGATGGTATCATTGACCCTTAAAAAATGGTTCATGCACAAAATTACAGAAAGAAGGGAAATATAATCATCTTGGGCAAGACTAACTGCAAAATATTCAGCCACAATAAGAATGGATGTAAATTTAACCAGTAGATTTCCATGGAGTTTTATATACTCTTAACTTAAATCATTTATAGGTTAATTGTTTTTCTTGTCAAGGAGGCCACAAAAATGATATCCAGATCAATTATTGTTAAGTATAAGATAGTTACTTTTATATTTAGTTGTTCCTTTTCCTTACCATAAGAGAGCAACTAAATATAACAGTGGGTCTTTTTTAATAATTTTTCACCACTTAGCAAAATTTTGTATTACACAAAGGGGAAATGTTTTGATTGTGGGCTCTGTTAACTGTTACCTTTTCTTATTTAGGTAAAAATTTGGATTAATTTTTGCATAAAATTCTGTCATTATCAGCAAACTCATTGGCTATGTCTTACTTAAAAAGCCCTCACTGAGACCTAACTGATTTCTGTGACTGCCAATTATCCTTGTACAGATGAAATATGCTGAAGATGCATATCCTTGCTTTGCAATCTAGTTTCAAATGTATAAATACGAAATATAAACATTGAAGATATCTCAGATTTAATTGTAATTAACAGTCTAAAACAAGTGGAATAAGAATGATTATAAAATTAATTACCTTGTTTCCATAAATTTACAGCATTTAGCCCTTTCCTATAGTCTTTGTGTTGCAAAAGATCCTAGTACTCCAAGGCAAACAACTGACCTCTAATTAACAGGCAAATTAGTTTTCTTTTGTGTTGGAATTGATTAATATGTAAACTCAAATGATTAATGTATATAAAGACCCATTTATTGAATTTTATGTGTCAGCTATAAAAAGAGGATATATTTTCCATCTGACATTGTTCTGTTTTTGTTTGTCTCATGATTAGTTATATCTCTTTAAATGTTATAGATGTGAATTAACAAAATATTCGGCATTTTTATTAGTTTTATATGTTTAAATATCATAGATGTGAAGTGTATTTCTTTATGATGCTAGATTTAAATTTTTTTTTCATTTTCAGTCTGATTTGTGTTATTTAAATGATCTCAATGAATTTGATCTAGTCAGAGTGAAAGAAGATACAAACGTGAGTTAATACAATTTATAGAATTTTACATTTGAACTACTTATTGTTTGATATTAGGAAAATACTCTTACAGATAATGCATTGACTATAAATGAGTATTTAATGGTTAAACCACTTGGTATAAACTGCATTGGTTTAAGTTATAACACATCCTTTCATTTGGTCCATACTCTTGGTTAATATTTTTGCCCATATGCTGTACTGAAAAAATGGAGAGATTTAAAAACTTTTCATTTACAGTTAGTTTTATTCACTTTGATAAAAATTTCTAATAATAACACATCATTTTCACATTGATCATTAATGTTTGTTGAGATAATAAAATCTTCATATTCTACAAAAGCCATCTCTACAATTAATATTTCAGTAGTCATTATGAAAAAAAAATTAACTAGACATGATACCAGTTGTGTGTATTCTGTTGTTTTGTTGTTGATAAGATTCCTCGTTTAGCTCATTAATGGCAGCATTAAAATTTATAATAATCCTATCTTACATCATGGTAGTTTTAACTTAATGAACACCTTTTAAATTATGTTTAAAAATTATTTAATCTATTTAATTTAACAAATATTAGTTGTTTCTGTTTGCTACATGTTAGGAGTACCTGTTCTTATGAATATGGGGCAGTTGTGCACCATTTTTTCTGTATTTAATTACAAGTATACAAACTGAAATTTATATTAAAATGTTATGATTAATCAGAAGTTTTCATGTAAGTAATCTTATGAATTCATATAAATAATTAGGCTAGGCTATGTGCTTGCTTTTGATATATCTTAATGTTATTTTCTTAACCCTTTGATGCGCACAATATTATTTTTGTAAATTTCAAACTAAAAAACTCTAAAAATTGAATGTCCTGATCCCTGAGACAAATAATATATGAATAAAAAAAAATCTACATTCTCCCATTCATGTGTGGGTGGTGGTCGCGCAGCGCAACCAGCGCGCGTCTAGGTCTTTGAAACTTAGCTGTGTTAGAAGGGAAAAAAAACTTACCTTGTTTCGTGAGCGTTTCCAATGAATGACGATAAATGTAAACTTCTTAGATAATTTGTATTTAAAAATGAAGTATATATATTTTAACATTATTTTACAAAATTAAAATAAAAAAAAGTTAAAAAAATAAACATTCGTACAATATCTGTATAGTAGAAAAAACATCGGTGAAATTTTAAAACATTTCAATGAACAAAGAGTTATTTCTTATGAAATTGTTCAAAGCATGTTTTGTCTTTTTGATACATGCATAAACCTACATTGCATGTTTCACACATAAATCTTGTTCTGTGGGGTTTTTCCCTTGTGCTACAAAATGCGCACCGCCGTGGTTTACATTTTATTGGCATATGGTCGGCATTTTTCAATCTTTTTGGGTCTGGAACATGAGGTTTGTGGCTTTTTATGCAAACAGGGCTTGATAGTTTTCTTTTGGGAACAGGTCCTTTATTTCCCATTGTAATCAAACTGCTGATGATATCCATTCTGAAAGACTTAAGAGTTAAGTTTGGATCACATTCTGGAAGCATTCGATATATAATGAAGGAATTCACAATTGTGACATCAACAAAATGAAAAAAAATGCGATGCCACCATTTCTTACTCTTTCTATCAATTTCATATAAGCTTTTCAGTTGATCGAAATAGTCCACATACCCCATATTTTTGTTATAATCCTTTATGGCTTGTGGACACTGTACCTGGACTTTTTGTCCATTTTTTTCTTTCCTTTCTACAGTGGATGGAATAACGGGATCAGCTAGGCTGGACAAAATTGATACACATCTTTTATCTTTCCACTTTAGGCAAGTTATGTGGTCCTCACTAACTGCCCAGTCAAAATCCCCCCGTTTTAATTTTTTATCTTCCATCAATGTTTTGGGAAGATTTTTTCTTTTCATGTTTACTGTTCCACAACAAAATACATTTTTTGTTTCTAAATATCGGAAAAGTTCATAAGATGCAAAATAATTGTCCATGTACACCCTATGGTTTTTACCATACAAGGGCTCACATAGCATTTTTACTATTCTTTCCCCTAAATTTTTTTCGGCTTCCTGGGTTTTACCGATATAAATGTCAAATTGACAAGCATAGCCACTTTGGTCGCACCGCATCCACACCTTATACCCGCGTTTTATGGGTTTTTTGGGCATATATTGTTTTAGGGAGCTTCTCCCTTTGAAACGAATCATCGACTCGTCAATCGACTGGTTTTTTTCCTGGTCTAAACAGACTACTAAATTTCTCAGACAAATGAGTTAGTAGAGGCCGAAGTTTATAAAGTTTATCAAAATTTTTGTCCTCTCTTTTTGGCATCAAGCTGTTGTCATTCAAGTGTAAATTTCCTAATATCCAAGTGAACTTTCTTACTGCCATTTGCTTCGACACATAAGAATCGTGGAGAATTTCGTTGGTGGACCAAAAATCACGATAGCTTGGGAGCTTTTTTATTCCCATGAGAATATTTATCCCAATGAAAGTCATCATGTCCTGAAGATTTATAGGCGAAAACGGCTTACCTCTTTGGGTTGCATATAAATTAGTTTCAAAAACTAATTTCTCCATAAATTCAACAGTAAAGAAAGACATAAATATACTAATGGGTGTTATATCCTCCATTAGTGAAATCTCTTCAACTGGGCCATATTCCTCAGAAAATTTGGGAATCGATTTATTCAATGTCTTTCTGTTATTCCACGTTACTTGGGTAACTCTGGAGGGGCCCGGTAAATTTGCATCTATTTCATCTTCATTTTCTGATTCATCATCACTTTCAGCCTCAAGAATATCATTAGTAGGTAATAAAGGCACATTTTCTTCTATTTCACTATCATCATCCGAGATTACTGATTCTGGATCTGAAGGAAGTTCTTCAAACAAAGCCAATGCCTCAGCTATTCCGAGCCCTTTGCGAGACATTTGAATGTCAACAATAGAAAAATAATTACAAAATACTAAAATATATTCTTATTGATTATTTTAAATTTAAATAAAACTTTTACGATAATACTATTTTCAAGAAAAAATACAATGTATTTAAAGCACAAAATAACGGAAAACGGAAATTTTCTACTATATACAAATTTCCGTACTAGCCTGGGAGTAAACGTAAGGTTCGATGCACAGAAAAGCACAAACTGAAAAGTGCTAAACGAGAAACACTAAAAACGCATGTTCTCTGAGGATATAAAGGGCACATGTTGTGGATAAAATGCACGTATTTATAAAGTGCACCTGTTGATAAAGAAAACCTGTTGTTGATGTGGTATACTGTGCACGTGAAAGACCCCTTTTCTCTCTCAAACGATCTTTTCCAGTAACAATAGATACCCCTTGTATTGAAAACCGGAGAACGCCGGCTGTGTTTATTTAGCCTGGTATTCACATGACAATGTCGTAGGTGCGTGGTGGTTGCAGGGTGCGACCACAGACAATTTCCCTAAAAAAAGGAACGTGTTTTACGTATCTGGTTCAAATAAATGCTATTTTTTTATTGTTTGTGATAGACATGATGGTGTAGGATAAATAATTTCTGAAATTTAAGATTGTTTGTATGGATAAAAAGAGGTTATTTTGGGTCATTAAAAATGACCTTTAAATAACTGCATATTGGAAGGAATAAGAGCTCAAAATTTATGATTTTGCTATATGTTAGTGTTATTTAGAAGTAAAAGATAAGTAATCAACAAGTTTTGACTGAAAAATCGCGGAAAAAATTGAGAAAAAAAAATCGAAAATTTGTGGTTTCGCGGCGCGACCACCACGCGTCAAAGGGTTAAATGAAAGTTTGGATTAATGAATATACTAGAAATATTTTTCACAGAATTTTTAAAAGAGAGAAGATAATTTTCCTTCTTGAAGGACTGTCAAGCATAATTTACAGATGTTTTGGGTTTCACTTCATTGTTTTGCATCCTTCCTTTCATCTCATTTCCTACATAGTCAGTGCAGAGTATCTTTTAAGTCCACTAGGTCTAATGTGTCCACTAGGTATTTATATCGTCTAAGATGTGTAAAATGTATAGTAGAAGAATCCAAAAAATATCCATTGAGTAATTTTTTATCAAGTTCTGTGATAGCTAATGATATAAGATGTTGATTTGATATCTACTCAAGGTTAGGTTGTTTTTGGAATGAAGTTATTTTACACGGCTTACAGTAGAGTGAACTGGCAGGAATTGTCACGTAACGAAAATGCGTTATGCCCCCTTCATAAGAACTTTTCTCAAGGACTCTGTAGCTGAATTGTTATCGCATTGGACTGCGGACCTCTGCAGTCCGATGCTCCGCAGGACTGCAGAGGTCCCCGGTTCAAATCCCCGCACAAGTGCTACTGGCAATTTTAAAACCCTTCACTGCACACTGTATCAAATTTGATACATAAGTTATTTTTCCCCTTTATATTAAAAAGCAATATTTTTTATCGACTTGTGCACCTTGTATTAATTTTGAAACATCATAGCAAAGCTTTTAATCACTGTTAGTAACATTTTCATAGTATAGATGGCAGCAGGAATACAACTGCGATCTCAGTAAAAGATAGCCATTCAATTCATACCAGACCTGCCTTAGTATTTGCTATATTTTCAGTATTTTAAAGTCAGTTTACACCTTTGAAAGTTTTATAAATATATTTTAGAGGTACGTAGCTTTTATAATTATTAATAAAATGCTTCTTTAATCTTTTATAAAAAATTCAAGTATGATTTCAATTTTATGTACCAAAAATGATACATGGTGTGCTTACGCCATTTTTTTAAGAAAATGGTGGGAAGAAAGTTTTTAACACAGAAAGAAATTGAGGAACTTATGAATAGATCGTGGAGTGATCATAGTGAAGATGGATCTGATTTAGAAAGCGATGGCAGCACATGTGATCCTAATTATAAACCAAATAAAGTTTGTGATGAAATTTTTGATGGCAATAGTGATTCGTAAGATGAGGTATCATTACTTGATAATAGCGATGTTCTTGATCTGCCTAATGGTGGGAACATGCCAAAAACTAATAGAAATAATACAGGGAGAACAAAGCTTGCAATCAACTGGAAGAACATTAATTTACTTCTAAATGATGATCAAATTTTATTCCGAGGTGACGAGAATCGAACTCCTGAAATTATGAATTTAAACACACCTCTAAATTTTTTAGTTATCTTTTTACAAAAGATTTGATTGAGCATATAGTTCTAGAAACAAATTTATTCAGTGTGCAAAAAAACCCAGAAAAGTGTGTCAATGTAACGAATTTAGAAATTAAACAATACATTGGTATTTGTATAATGATGTATGTTGTACACGTACCAAACACTGGGGCATATTGGTCACCTGCCATAGGCAATGATGTGATAAAAGAATGTATGTCATTGAAATGCTTTGAAAAGATAAGAGAATTTGTACATTTTAATGACAACAGTAAACAACCACCACATGATGACCCTCAGCATGATCGTTTATATAAACTTCGACCAGTTGTAAATGCTTTACTTGAAAGATTTTATACTGTCCCTATGGAATCGCATCTTTCTTTTTAAACTTATTTATTGTTTGTTATTGTTTTAATTCACACGGGATTTATATTGTGTCATTAATTTTTTTTTGATGATTCAATAATAAAATTAATCCGATTAAAAATTATGCCAGGTAACATCTAAATCAAAATAATTAATTTATATATTAAAATTTTTAATTTTAATAAAAATAATTTATATATTAAAATCTTTAATTTTAATAAAATAGAGAGAGAGAGAGAGAGTTGGTTGAATAAAAGAGGGCTGCGCTTTTTGGCGTGACAAAAATACACTAATATAATGAATAGAAATCTACATATTAAATCACGTTTCGAGTTGAAAAGTAACGTAAGGAACTTCGTTCCTGACGGGGGGGGAGGGGAGGGGGGGGGTGTCTCCTGACCGCACAATTTTTTTTTCTTCTAAATACTGTTATTCAGTTTATTCATTTTCTGTAAGATATGTATTGATATTTCAAGTTACAAGTCTTCAAAATTTATAGAATTCAAATCTTATCTTTGCTATACTGTATATGATTTAATTGGAATGTTATGTTATTTAATTAATTCCTTTTAATCTGTTTAATAGACCTCAAAATTTATCATAATTAGGTTAAGGTGCTTAGTTGTACACTGATGAAAGATGATTGTGTAATTATTGATAAATAATACCTTTTATGTATGAAATAATTTGTTCTGTTCTTTAGGACCCTGGAGGTTATTTCATAATAAAAGGTAAAGAGAGGCTTATTAGGCATTTTGTTGTTCCAAAACGGAATTACGTAAGTTTTTTTGAAATCTATCTATGAAAGTTGTTTGATAAAGTGATAAATGTAAGTTCAGTCTCTTCCTTTCTCTTTATATACCACATTTTAACATGTGCATGAGACAAATATAAAAAAGGGAAAAAAATGTATATGTTTACTTATATGAATGTTGATTTTCTGATCAAATTTTTAATTCTATACTTACCTTAAAATTGCAATATGAATTTTTCTTTGTAGCCACTTGCTTTGTGTAGCGAGAAATGGCAGTCATACAACAGAAAAAAATACACAGAATACGGAATTCTCATTAGATCAGTAAAGGATGAGCACATTTTTTCAGTAAGTATAATTGCCAAAAATATTGAATATTTAAGTAAATGATGAACATATTTTTTTCAGTAAGTATAATTCCCAAAAGTAGGGGAGACCGAGGCTAGTTGGCATAGAGTTTGGTTTTTGATTTTTCTATTTTTTTGTGCAATACTTGGAGAGATTCTGATGAATGCAGCGGATAGCTTGACTCTTTGACCACAAAATCATGTAGTATCCAATAATTAAATCCGTGTTAAGTAACCCCCAAAACACTTTTCCTAAAAGTTTCCAACTATGCCAACTAACCCCGCACCCGGGGTTAGTTGGCATACCCCTAGGTGTAAGTTGGCATAACGTGATATGGATATGGATACTTAAGCAAACATAGCAATTTTTGAGAAGAAACATTTTATTTTATCAAAACTTGGGGTAACATGGCTTTTTCTTAATCACTCTTTCAACCGCGATTCTATTTTTGGTAGGAGTGTCTGTTAAAATAGCAGAAAACCTCCTTTTTCGGCCATGGTTGGATTGCTGTCGCGGCCCGGCTTTGGGGAAAGGGCGAATTTCCTCTGGGGTGATGTGTCGGGAAGATGATGGAGTGGCCACGAATGCCGGTGTACCTTGAAGGTCTTTAGTCGTTAGAGCGGGTTCTTTGAGTTCCCTTAACTCTGATTCATCGGCAGTTTGTGTAGCCTCTGGAGCAGGGCGATCGGTGACGAAAGATGGCAAAAAGTCTGAGTCCTCAAATATGTCTAGGTTGAATGGACAGATCCCACTCACTTGAAATCCAGATGTATACGGAATCACAGATGTTAGACGTAATCACAGCTGATTGAAAGGCTGTTTTCACAATTGCTGGGATATTGTATATGGTTAAAGTTTTGCCTGGATGTCTGGTCATCCAAGTGTCACAAGCCATGTTGACATATTTTTTAAGGGGTCCAAATACAGTTCTGTCCAATGGTTGCAATTTATGGCTGCAGTGTGGAGGAAACGATAGGACAGTAACCCCATTTCCTTTGAACAAATCGAGGGACTAGATGGACAAATGTGAGTCATGGTTATCAAGGAGAAGCAGCACAGGTTGCACTTGTGAACATCTTGTAAAGTGGATAAAATGTTGGGCAAACTTCACAACATTGCATACAGCCATCCAACCTGTCTTGTTGGCATCGCCGCTGGAGCCCTCTGGTCTGGATGGCACGAAATGTTCATTGAACTTGGCTCGTGGAAAAATGCAAAATGGAGGAATAGCACTTTTCTCTGGCTGAGACACAAATAGCCAAAGTAACAAGGTTACCGCTTTCAGCACAGGTGATCTGTCCAATTTATTTAAAACCTTTCCGTGCTATTACCTTGTCTGGCTTTTGAACGGTTGTAATCCCAGTCTCGTCCATACTGTAGATGTCCTGTGGCTCGAATCCATGCCTGTTCAGTAATGTTTAGAGCAAAGTGAAAAAGTTTCCGACGTTAGTCGTTGAAACTGATGGCTTGAGCTAGGCTAGTGGCCTCAGGTGTTCGAATAGATAAGGATTTGTTTCTGTTCATAAAATAAGAAAACCAATCAGGTCCAGCCATCATGTTGAGCCAAGCTTTTGCCTTCAACACTGTGAGCTTGAACGGCCTCGGTCACCCTCTCCATTGGTCGATTTGATCGGTCTGTTTCTCTTTTGTATATAGCTATGCCAACTGACCCCATACCTAACTATGCCAACTAGCCCCACAGGGAAATCCAAAACAAGATGGATACCACACAATCCCAAACATCAGGAACAAAAGATTATGATACATGCATGTAACCACAGTTAACTACTCTTGCAAAAACTGTCATCAGCAGCACCTCAATTTGATATACAGGTTCACCAGATCAAAAAAAGTTACGATGAAAAAATTTACTCACCCAGTCAGAAAAAACAATAAAAACAGGGGTCCTTCCTTTGTAATGCTTCAAGCAGACTGAAATTTCGGTGGATGGTGCACCTTTACATACACTCCCTACTAGCAAGATGACAGCGCTCTACCTCCATGGTGGCAGGAAATAAAAGCAGTGTGCCAACTAGCCCCTTATGCCAACTAACCCTGGTCTCCCTTATTGAATATTTATTCACATGCTCTTCAGTTGTTGTAAACAGTTAAATTCAGTAAGAAGACCTTTTTTGAAATCAAATGCTTTTGATGCTGAAGAAAAAAGAATTAACTCTACTTTCACAAAAATATTTTCAGTTCATATGTTTTTTAGCCCATTATCTTATATTTAAGTTTTATTTTGAAGTTGACATGTATCTTGGAAGAAAAGTCTTTTCACCTTGCTACAGTTATTTTGTTTATTTTGTATAACTTTTTTATAATTACATTCATTAACTTGAATAATTCTTAGGAACATATATTATTTATAAGTAACAAATATATCATTTCATTAGAAGTTATTGAGTACTATGTATCAATTTTAATTTGGAAACAGGATTTTTCATATAGAGCAGGCTTAGATTTACATTATTAACAATGAATGGAGTTGCTGATATAACTTACCTGTGGTAGTATGCATCCCAAAATAAAAGTTCTATTGTATTTTCTTAATATCAAATTAATCAATTATAATTGCAACTTTGTTGGAAAAACTTTAATATGTCTTATGTAAGGTATTAAAAAAACTGTAAAACTGAATTTCAGGTCTTATTTTATGTGTGCATCTTTAACACTTTCCTTTTGGAGTTTGTTTTTTAAATACTCTTTGCTAGTAGGGGCAACAATGAGAGAAAATTGATTGTGCTTTGTTTCTACTTGTTAATCTTTATATTTCACATAAAATTTTCTTTTAGTCATTGTCAGTATTGTTGAGTTAACCAAATAACACTATATTAAAATCAGCTTTAAAAATGCAAAGAAATGGTATATTTAATTCTATGCACTTGGATACAAATAACCACTTGAAAAATTTACTACTGTCTCAATGGTTACGTAAGTTGAATCTCATATTGTAGTGTACTATGTAGATTTTCGATTTTCTCACAATCTGTGTAAATTGTAAGGATGGTACTTTTTTCTTTTTCGCATTTTATTGTTTATATTTGTAAACAGTTTAAATTTTAGCCGAGTAGCATTTATATTTTTCTATGCATGGGTAATTTCTGCTTCTCCTGTGAATGTATAGTATTGATATTCGCTTGTGTTTTTATCTTTTTCTGTCTGCTGGCAATACTTTGATTTAGATGTTTACAATGTTATTAAAAATTTCTCTTTGCATTCATTTACGCTAACATCTCTCATGAAGTTCTGAAGTTATAAAAAAACAATTTAATCTGTATACGGAGTAAAAGAAAGTTGTAACTGATAATGTGTGGTGCAGTATTCTGTTTAGTTCTTCCATGTAATATGTATTGTTCGTATTAATAATTTTTGAAGTTTAAAAGTATTATTTAACAAGCTATTAAATAATATCTAATATTTTGAAATTACTAAGGTTTAGGGCCCATAGATTTTTTTTTGCTAATGTTTTATTTTGATGCATTCAAAATCCATGAATATTCTAGCCTCATACTTGTACATTTTTGACAATTTTTTAACAATTAACATCCCCCATCCTTTTATGATGCATTCCCTTAGAATATATATTTGATGTATAGTGTGTGAAATTTAAAGTTTTAGCACATTGAGTAGCAAATTTTACTAACCAAAGTTTTTTGTTCTTAATTTAACATAAAGTATGGTTTTATGACAGCGACACACACATGCATGCACACATGCACGTGTGTGTGTGTGTGAGTTCATTAATTCTAAAATGGTTAGCATTGCAATTTACTATTCAATAAAACTTAAAAAAGACTAAGAATTTAATTACACTTTGAAAATATTTAGCATATAACTTATGTAATGTTTATATTTTGATGAAGATTTAAAACATATTTATAAGAAGTAGATAATTTTATACATTTTAATAACTTATCTTAAACATTAATTTTTTTGAACTGTGTTTATATAGCCTTTAAACTCTAAATTTAACAAAAATATTCATTATTATACATTCATTTTTAAGATATGTTGTAAGTCTTCATAAAACAGATTTCGTATGTTTCTAGAAAAATGGAATACCAGAAGGGTTATTTAAAGTTATGGATAAAAAATAGATGGAATGTATATAATGTTCATAACAAAATAATATTATATTCATTTTCTCTGCAGTGATTTTTCAGCCAAAAAATCTGTAACATAACTGTAAATTAAATGCAAAGGTTGCAAAACAAAAGTAAAATACTGAGAATTTTATCCAAAATAAACTTCTGACAGAAAACAAAATGTCTAGAAAGTTTTCATTTTATCTGCTTTTTTAGTTTTATAAAAAGTTAATGGAGGCATGCTCATTTTATTTTATTCACCATTGAATACTAGAATATAATATATTATTACTCTTCCATAAAATTAAAGGTAAAGAAGCAGTGCAAAAGTTACAGTTATGCAGTTTTCCTACATTATATACCATTAAAATTTTATCCAAATTCTTAAATGGCTAATGTTAAAAATTGCTGTTTAATGTTAAGGATTTCGTCGATTTAGTAACGTAATTCATAATCTACCAAAAGCAATGTTATGCCTGTTCTTATTCAGACATTAGAAAAAGTTTAACTTAATTTATCATGATATATATTAATTCAATTACTTAAGTTTAATTAGAGTTTAAGTATTAGGGAGTAAATTTAATAGTATTTAAGATGAGGCGCGTTGTGATTACCTCAAAGTTAAGAGTTTAAAATATTACCGCAATAACCTACGACAGATTCAATAAGGGAAAAACGACAGCTGAAAGAGAAACTTAACTTTACTCTGAAAAGGAAAATTTAAACAAAATAAAAGTCATTAAGCTACGCTTTTAAAGAAAGGACGAGACACAAATTTTAGGGGTAATAATTACAAAAGTTTATTTATATTTTAACATAAATTAAGTTTTCTACATATCTAACCAGCTGTCATACAAGGCACAATTCCATAAAAAAAATTAATCACATAAACAAATTCTAGTATTACACATCACAATAAAAATAGACTGAAATTATATTTGATTTAGGTGGCTAATGAACCCATTATCTTATAAAAAAAAAAATTCTTTAGTTAACTCAAAAATAAAAGGAAAACGAAAATCATAATTAAAATTGTACTTTACCGAAATGACTGCAGTCTAAAAAAAAAGTAGAAATCTAGAAACAAAGGGCATGATAGGAAAGTCGGAAGATTTAGCATTCGGGAATAGGACATGTCCAAGAAGGGGGGGAACTTATCGGTGAATGTTGCTCTTCATAGCTGCCGCTGAATCGAAACAGGATTCTAGTATCATCCTCTGTCTCCTCTCTTTCGAATATCCCATCGAAACTTTTTGTTCGTTCGGATCTTCTCCGCCACTTTGCCTCTTTTGTTGTTCCGCGTGAAAAATAGACCTTCTCTTCCTGGCTTCTCATTGGTTGATTTCGTGGTATCTTTCCGCCGCGAGACATCAACAAACTCACGGGGAAAAATTCTCGGAAAAGGTCTGGGTGGTAATTACGACGTGTGGGGTAGACTTTCTGAGAAACAATGATAAAATTGCGATGTTTGGGGAGTCATAAAGATGTCAATATCTGTTTTCCATCCCTGGGTTGATGACATTTGCTTCTTGAACGAAATGGCGCAACTATTTTGTATCGTATTACCGTGGGATACCAGAATGAAGAAGAGAAATAAGATTGCTTAGAAAATGGAAAAGTTTTAAACAAAGGTATTAGATTTTATTATTAAAAAAATTAAAGGTCCATCAGCCAATAAAGAAAATACTAAGCCACCTATATTATTATAATTATTAATAATATACAATTAAACATCTCACACATATATTTAAATTTGCTGGAGTGTCCATGTTGGATTGGAATCTGTTCAGGAATCTAAATATCAGCACAACATTATACTTCCCCCTGATGGAAAAAATTTTTTGTCACAAAAAATTTTATGGATTTATACAGAACCCCATATGATCTTATTATAAATAAGAATAACCCTTGTATACATGAATACGAAAGAAAACTTGTCGAGGAACCAACAGGTGTTACACAGTACCACTTGAGTACACAAAAAACAAAACAACAAAGGAAATTGGTTTGGCTACAAAATGATTCGTGATTGTACGCTGAGCCGAAACATAAAATCACTACAAAAAAAAACTTATAAACATGAAGAATCATAAAATCACAAAACTATCATCAATTACATAGATATACGGAAGACGCTTGACACATTGTAGTACCTTGATAACAAAATTTTCATGATCCTATGATGGACCAAGCCATAAGCACATTACCTAACCACAATAGAAAATGTAAATAAACTTCTAATATAGAGGACATTCTTTGCTATCACCCAATAGTTGCAAAGTCTTTCGCAGAGGAATCATTGGCACAGTAAAACAAGAACACTGTGATCAATAGTGTTCGATATCACGTAAGAGAGTTCTTTTGGTCGTAGACTTTAGTCGATGTGACTGAACCATTGATCATTCATAGCACCCCGGCACCCCACTCTCTGACGTGATGAATTGCAGCTGCAGGTAAATGTCAATGAACTGTTATAAGGTGTGAAGGTTGATGACGGGATTAAATACTGTTGAAACTGGATGAACATTTCTCCTCTGCACACTCCCGTAGATGTCTCCGCCAGCGGATCTTTCTAATCCTGGCCAGGTTGAAGATGTGGAGATGAGACCGGTTATCCATTCATAACAATAATTGAAATGAATCATGAAGATGAATATTGGTAAAAGGACTTGACTAGAGTGGGAGCCGTGATACAGTGAAGGCCAAAGCGGTTCGTCATGAGAGTCCTTGTGTCCTTGTTGAAAGGTTTTGTGAAGGATCCATGACATGGCAGCCACGAGGATTCTCCCTCGTAATATGTAGCTTTGCACCAACGAAATGTTACAAATATTTAAAAAAAAAAATAGCATATATATATATAAACAAACAAAAGTTTCATATATGAAAATGTAAATTAACAACACATTGTACTCATAATATGAAGCGTAATTATCAAACAGCAAAAAAAAATATTCTACACATACAAGGTATAATCGATAAAAAAACACATTTTCATTTTTTGCTAATTTTCTTCACGAACCCATTACTGTCCCTGGCCTTAAATTGTAGTAGTATTTGGCAGTGGACTTCGTATTTTTACTGCGTGTCACAATTTGGGAGTTTGTTGAATGATTATCTCTCGAGTTAACATTAGACTGCACGTTATCATTTACCTAGTATCCTGAACCACTGAAGAATTACTAAATCACTATTATTGTCTAGAAAGCGGACATCAGATATTTCAATATCTTCTAGAGCATAGGGAGAAGCTGGTCCATTAGACATCATTACTAATAACATTGTTTTGGGTTAGATTATCGGTTGTAGAAAAGTTTGGCATAAGATATTGATAATTTGGTCTACGTCCTAAGGGGAGGGAAAAAAGGCAAAGTTTCTTGATCAGCTACATAATTGACTGAGATTCATCTTGACTTTTAACATTTACTTTCGGAGAGGGAGGGGAAGTTGTTACATCTGGGATTGTTAATGAAGGAAAAATTATTCTATCTGGAATTAAAGTTAATCTATCTACATGTACTGTCTGTTCATCATTGGGAGCAGTAATATTAACAATTTTAAATTAACAGGACCAGTTTGTTCCTTTACTCTATATGTGCCCCTATTGAATTTAGTAAACTTTTTTGATTGTCCAACCTTAGTGGCTGGGGTGAAACAACATAACTAAATCGCCTACTTTGATATTTTTATTCTTACAATTTTTCAAACGGTAACTTTCCTGTCTCTCAGCTGCTATAATTAAATTCTCTTTCACTGTTTTAAAAGCTTCTTGCATTCTTAAAGTTAAATCTTCAGCTAAATCTCTTTGATCTGCATATGATCTAGCAGATGGAGAAGTGAGAAGGGTTAATGCAAAGTAAGATCCCTACCATATACCAGATGTGCGGGTGTATCTTTTATGGCTGAATGAAAAGCCGTTCTGTGAGCGAGAACTGCAAAATGCAGATATCTATCCCACTCATTTACGGTGGAGTCTACTAGATGTTTAAGGGAGTTAATGATGGTAGCATTAACCCTTTCCACAACACCATCAGTGCTAGGATGATAACTCGTAGAACAATGTTTGTTTATCCCATAACTTTTCATATACTTTTTGAATGCTATGTGCTAAAAATGAAGACCCCCTATCTGTTATCATGTGTTCAGGTATACCATGCGTGCAAATAAATTTTCTAATATAGATGTTACTGTTTCAGTCTTAATGTCAGTTACTGGGTAAGCCTCAACCCATCTAGTAAAATAGTCGCTAATGACCAGAATGTATTTGTTCCCTGCTTCAGTGATCGGTAGAGGACCAACAGCATCCATACCTATTCTTTCAAAAGGTCTACTAGTTATTTGAATTCTTTGTAATGGAGCTTTTTGTTTGGTTTTAAAAACCTCTCCTTTCAAGACACGATACACAGGATAAAACATAATTACTGATATGTGCATACATCCCTGGCCAATAATAATTTGTCTCACTCGATATAACGTTCTCTAAGACCTGGATGTGCTGAAGTTATGGAATGTGGGCAAGAGCAAGTACCTCTGATATTAAAGTTTTTGGAACAAATAATTTTTCAATGTTAAATTTCGACTTATTATATTTTGGAATGCAATATAAAATATCATCTCTTAAAAAGTAAGTATTACCCTTAATATTTAATTCTGAGACAGTCTTTAATTGATCAATTAAGTTTTTACATTACCATCTGTCTGCTGCATTAATTTAAGTCTATTATGAGGAAAAGGGTTAATTTTAGTGTCAACTTCTTGAACTGTAGCTACGTTAACTAACCTCGACAAAACATCAGCTGGTACATTGCTCGTCCCTGGTACATGTCAATATCAAAATCATAATTCTGAAGAGCTAACACCCATCTAGCACACGACCGCTGTCTTTGAGTTTGAGTGCATAAGAGAGAGCTTTTTGATCCACAAAAACAATTTAAATTTTCTGCCATATAAGTACTGTCTGAAATAATTAATAGCCCAAACTACTGCTAACGTTTCCCTCTCAAATACACTATACCTTGTTTCAGCATCATTAAGTCGTCTACTCGCATAAGCCACTGGGTGATTCATACCATCCTCTCCCTTTTGACTAAGAACAGCACCAATCGCAGAACCGAAGCATCAGTATTCAAATAAAATTGTCTTTACATTTGGTAACATTAAACAAGGATAAGATACTAAATTTTCTTTAAGTTCATTAAATGCTACATCAGCTACATCTCCCCCATTCAAACGTGACTTTCTGTTAGTTAAATTTGTTAAATGGTATGGCAATATGAGCAAATTTTTTGATAAATTTTCGATAGAAGTTGCAAAGACCTAAAAATGATCTACTTGTTTTTATTCTTGGTATAGGAAAATTTCCTCACAGCCTCCACATTACGTGAATCTGGGAGAACTTTGCCATCTACTACCTGGAAACCTAAATATACAATTTTATCCCTGACTAATTGACATTTTGCTGGATTAACTTTTAAATTATGTTTACTTAGACGTTTAAAAACCATATCTAATTTCTCTAAATGTTCGTCAAAAGTTTCTGAAGCTATTATTAAATCATCCAAATAAGTATAATATTCCACTCTTTTAAACCTGCTAAAACCCATTTCTAGTAATCTTTGGAAGGAGACGGCAGCATTCTTTAACCCTGTGGTAACCTATTCCACTGATATAACCAAGTCAGTGCAGAAAGCAGTCTTGTGTCTTCTGCAGGATTTAAGTTCATCTGCCAATAGCCTGAACACAAAATCGAGAGATGAATAAAATTTAGCCCCATGTAAGAATCTAATAAATCAGTAATTAATGGCAAGGAA
Organism: Dolomedes plantarius; assembly: GCA_907164885.2. Classification (NCBI taxonomy): domain Eukaryota; kingdom Metazoa; phylum Arthropoda; class Arachnida; order Araneae; family Dolomedidae; genus Dolomedes; species Dolomedes plantarius. The sequence goes on along the minus strand of OU015497.1, from coordinate 132,708,616 downwards.
ATGGAAGAGGTTGGGTTTTCACATTTAACTTTCTATAATCACAAACTAACCGGTAAGAATTGTTTTTCTTTTTGACTAAAAGAATTGGAGAAGCATAGGGTGAATCACTGACAGAAATTATCCCTGAATCTAATAATTGATTGATTTGAGTCTTTAATTCATCTTTCAATGCATGAGGATCCTGTATGGTTTTTGCCTAATTGGTACTTCATCAGATAAATAAATTCTATGGGAAACAGTGTTGCAGCCAGTCAATTTCTGCACTGAATCTGCAATACATCCGAATGTTTATGCTAAAAGAGCTAACAGCTTAGATTTCTGCTCCTCATCTTGTATATGTGCCAAATCAAATTGTCCTCCAAATAATTCAAGATCTTCATCTATTGATTTTCTCTCCTATCACATTAACTTCTGCATTTTCTACTTTAGTCCTACGATTGGCTCTACACTTACTAATCTTGTATTTTTGTTTACATGTAATCCTCATCTGAAAAATTTGCTACTTTAACTAAATATTTATTCCCATTATTATTATCATTTACTGAATGGAAAACTACCCATGGATTGGCTAGAGAGTGTTTTGATGGTTGAATTAAGACAGTATTGAATCTAACATTTGTTGCCTGTATGCACCCATACTAAAGTCTGACCTAGGAGGTATAATATGCTTAATTAATGTTCGCCCTATCACACTATTATCATGAAACTGCATGTGATCCTACTGATATTATCATATCCTTACCTATAACATTATTCTTAGGTACATTAGTTACATTAATATCACTATAAGTGTAGAAATATTGTTATGCCTGTTCTTATTCAGACATTAGAAAAAGTTTAACTTAATTTATCATGATATAATATTAATTCAATTACTTAAGTTTATTAGAGTTTAAGTATAGGGAGTAAATTTAATAGTATTTAAGATGAGGCGCGTTGTGATTACCTCAAAAGTTAAGAGTTTAAAAATATTACCGCAATAACCTACGACAGATCAATAGGGAAAACGACAGCTGAAAGAGAAACTTAACTTACTCTGAAAAGGAAAATTTAACAAAATAAAAGTCATTCAGCTTACGCTTTTAAAGAAAGGACGAGACACAAATTTTAGGGGTAATAATTACAAAAGTTTATTTATATTTTAACATAAATTAAGTTTTCTACATACTAACCAGCTGTCATACAAGGCACAATTCCATAAAAAAAATTAATCACATAAAACAAATTCTAGTATTACACATCACAATAAAAATAGACTGAAATTATATTTGATTTAGGTGGCTAATGAAACCCACTTATCTTATAAAAAAAATTCTTTAGTTAACTCAAAAAATAAAAGGAAAACGAAAATCATAAGTAAAATTGTACTTTACCGAAATGACTGCAGTCTAAAAAAAAAGTAGAAATCTAGAAACAAAGGCATGATAGGAAAGTCGGAAGATTAGCATTCGAGAATAGGACATGTCCAAAGAAGGGGGGGAACTTATCGGTGAATGTTGCTCTTCATAGCTGCCGCTGAATCGAAACAGGATTCTAGTATCATCCTCTGTCTCCTCTCTTTCGAATATCCCATCGAAACTTTTGTTCGTTTGGATCTTCTCCGCCACTCTTGCCTCTTTTGTTGTTCCGCGTGAAAAATAGACCTTCTCTTCCTGGCTTCTCATTGGTTGATTTCGCGGTATCTTTCCGCCGCGAGACATCAACAACTCACGGGGAAAAATTCTCGGAAAAGGTCTGGGTGGTAATTACGACGTGTGGGGTAGACTTTCTGAGAAAACAATGATAAAATTGCGATGTTTGGGGGAGTCATAAAGATGTCACTATCTGTTTTCCATCCCTGGGTTGATGACATTGCTTCTGAACGAAATGGCGCAACTATTTGTATCGTATTACCGTGGGATACCAGAATGAAGAAGAGAAATAAGATTGCTTAGAAAATGGAAAAGTTTTAAACAAAGGTATTAGATTTTATTATTAAAAAAATAAAGGTCCATCAGCCAATAAAGAAATACTAAGCCACTCTATTATTATAATTATTAATAATATACAATTAAACATCTCAAACATATATTTAAATTTGCTGGAGTGTCATGTTGGATTGGAATCTGTTCAGGAATCTAAATATCAGCACAACAGCAATGCATTCTAGGATTGCTTCTGGGAAGCCTTTTTATTACAGGCTCTTAACCTCCTCTTTCTGTATGAAACATTACTTCATGTTTCTTTTGCTTTCTTCGTGTTGAAGATGTTAATAATGTTCTTTCATTGTTTCATTGTTTAAGGTTGCTTTGGTCTTTAGGTAACTTTTTTTTTAACATAGGATTACATTCCTCAATAACAGTCCATTTCGGTTTGGTTTGGTTTTGGAGTGCTATGGTCATTTTTTGTTACACGAGGGCTAATTAGACCGGGACTTACTTCTTTAAGCCAATTCTGAACGGCTACAAACATCCATGCCAATTGTGGGACTCAAACTCACAGACTCTGGTACCAAAGGCCAGTGCCCAGAACAGTCCTTCGGAGAGAAAAAAAATTGTCCTGCGTTGCGAGTTATAATTTTGGACAGCATGCCAACCCAGTAACAGTTAACAGTTAAACAGAAAAGTACCAAAATGCGTTTAAAAAAAAATAATTTACAAGATAAAAAGAACTTTTTATATACCATGTTTTTAAATTTTCTGTGAATCATATAAACTTGACAATTCTATGTATTAATAAATACTTAAAAAATTTTTTTTGATGAATTATACCATCAACTTGAAAGAAAATGATCAAATGCGTAATAAACAGGTATCAGTTGCATTTAACTTTTCGTTCCCGTCCCGGCCGATAGATGGCTGCAAAATTCTATGAAACAGAATTAACTGAAAATGAATTCAGTTCTGCTTAAAGATGGCTAAAGTATCAAAGAATGCATTGTCATCATGTCTTGGGCTATTCTAAAAGTTTCAAATGTCTAGCTAGTCGGGAAGTTAGTTAAAATCGATTGCAAGATTCATACTGGACAAACACACACATAAACAACAAACAAACAAGAAAGCGAGTTAATAAAATATGGTAAAAAAGATGAGGTGAGCAAACAATAAGTAATCCTATGTTAATAACCTGTGGTAGATTTGGTAGAGGATACTACCTGAAATATTTTTTTACATTCTATTTGTCATCCTTACATAAAGACGGGGAAATGAAAGTTATAAATATAAACTGAAACTTTTAGTCTTATGAGCTAAATGACTGGAGTCTAGACAATCCATTTTGTATTTAAAAAATGCTAATATGCATTAGGATTATTTGTTTTATTCAGGTGTTATGTATTCTCAAATGAATTCTACAAAGGAGATGGATTAAAATGTAAATATGCCCTTGAAAACATCTGAGAATACATTTTCCCCCTTTTTAAAAAGTTGATCTCTTTCTTGTGAAATTCTTTGATGGCTAATGTTGAAATTTACTGTGTAATGTTAAGGATTTCATTGATTTAGTAACGTTATTCATAATCTACCAAAAGGAATGCATTTTGAGATTGCTTCTGAGCCTTTTTATTGCAGGCTCTTAACCTCCTCTTTCTGTATCAAACATTAGTCCATTTTTTCTTTTGCTTTCTTCATGTTGAAGATGTTACTAATGTTCTTTCAGTGTTAATTTTTCATTTGGTCTTTAGACAATATTTTTTTTACATTCTATGGGCATCCTTACATAAAGATGGGGAATGAAAGTTATAAATATAAATTGAAACTTTTGGTCTTATGAGCTGGTCGACTGGAGTCTAGACAATCCATTTTGTATTAAAAAAATGCTAATATGCATTACGATTATCTGTTTTTATTCAGGTGTTATGTATTCTCAAATGAATTCTACCAAGAAGATAGATTAAAATGTAAATATTCCCTTGAAAACATCTGAGAATACATTTTTCCCCTTTTTAAAAAGTTGATCTCTTTCTTGTGAAATTCTTTTAATATAAATGCAGTGTAGAAATTTAAATTTTGTAATTTTTACACAATTTGAAACAGGAAATATGTGCATAGTTTTAACCTTTGGTACAAATGTGTTATTTATTTTTACATGAAATGTATCCTTTTTTTAAAGCTTAATTGTGTTTTTTTCCACTACTATCAGGCACTATGTCTGCATTATTATATATTTTATTTTTAAAATATTAAAAAACTATTAATTCCTAGTATTGCTTATCTTTTTTCCACTTTTTTAGAATGTTTCATTACATTTTTTGACAGGATGGCTCTTTTGAAATTCGTCTCAGGTATAATTATACTGCATATTATGTTCATGCCTTGTTAATTATGAAAGCGCTTGTGAACAAAAGTGATATATCTCTTTGTAGAGATATTTGAAGTATTGCAAAGACTTTCCCTCTCAGAAGTAAGTTTATTCATTTTGTGCAGTACAATTGTGATTAATTTTTTGGGATGTTTGAAATTTGTCAGAGCACTTCTTATTAATTCTTGTATTTTTCTACAGCATTGTAACTACCACAATTGTGTTAGAACTATTGATATTTTATTTATGGGCTTTTTCATGATTATTATGCTGCATTAATATGTCACAAATTTTAAGTCTAAGTGCAGTGGTTGCCATTGAATGAATATTTTTCCCTAAAACAATTGTGTCTTGTAATTTTGATATAACTGATCAAAATTCCTTTTTATATGAATGTTTATTTAAAATGTTCTAGAAAAAGTAAATTGTTAATTGTTTACTATACACAGTAATTCATTTTTTATATCATTTATTATTATGAAATTAAAAGGTATTATCTTGTCCATTAATTTTCACTCCTGAGACAATTATATTTAACATTTGAAATGATAATTTTCAGACGTAAAATATTTATCAGATTAATTCAATGGGAACACATAAAGGTAAATAGTATTTTAGTTCATTTCAGTATTTTAAGCTAATACAGAAGCTGTGAGTTCATTTAGATTTTCATAGTTTTTGTGTTGTTAATATTTTAAGTATCTAATATTTGATTACTTTTAAATATATTTACAACTGTTATTGTAATTAGTTGATTTCATTGAGAGTATTGGATCATCCCATAAATAATGCAGTATTTTTGATTTGGGTAAAAGGAATGACGCGGTAATGTGTCATCGTGGTAGATAGGTGGGAGAAGAGTTTACTGCTGTACAGTGCAGACATGATTTGACAAAATATTACCCCCCTATCATGAATGAGAGCTTCATATTAGAAACGTTTTAGACACTAGTTTCTCTTTGTAAACAGTTTATAGTGTACACTATGTAATATATTTGCATACTTATAATATTTATCAAGATTCACTCATCTCTCAATTTTTTCACCTACGTCGAGAGACAGTCAACAGACCATAGCTCTCCTCTAGCAGCCCAACACAAAGTAGCTCTGTTAGTAGTAAATCTATAGTCCTTTAAGAAGGTCACATCATAAGATGATTAAAATTCATAATGTCTCCAGATGAACAAAGAGGACAGTCAGGAGAGTTTACCATGCGGTAAAGGTGGGAAAATAAAAAGTCATGTGAACTGGTGATTCGAAAATTGGCAGTGAAAATATGTTGAGGCAGATCCATTGGATATAATCTTCAGTAGTTAGCTCCAAATCTTTCCGCTAGCTGCTATATTGTGGAAATATTTAATTTTATTAGCAATGCATTTGGCAATAGATTTATTTTGCTGAGTGGTAAGACACGGGAAAAGTTGGTATCGTTTATATTGCAGATGTTTTTAAGTGCTTGTTAAACTTAAATTTGCAATATATGTAATCTTTAAACTTGTAATCTCTTTTCTTTAGATTGAAAAGTATGCTACAAGAATTTGCACAAGAAAGGTGTTCATAATCAAATGGATGCAAAGATAAAAATAGGGAAATTGATTTACTCTCGGTTAAATATTGCTCCTGGCACATCATATTCAGATGCTAACAGATTATTTCCTCAGTAAGCATTTCATATCATACTTTTTGTATTTTGCTTTTTTTCTATTTTAATTTAAAACTCCTTTTCTTTAAGTGAGGAAAAGTTAATTTTACACCAAATTATAAATTTCTCTTTTTTCACAGAGTCCATTAAGCTCTTTAAAAATTTGTTTCAAGACTTCAATTAACCATAAAATTTGAAACTGATATTTAACAAGTCCCAGTTATGGTTGGTTTGCTTTCTCTTGAGGAGGAACTGAAGAAAAGTGGAAATAAATATTGAGTACCTCAAGTGATCAATTATCTAATATTTTGTGAAACCACAACAAGATTCCCTACTAACGAGGTTTTTCCCTACTAATCATTTTTTTAACTTCCTTTGATTGCAACATTAGCCTGAAAAAGTTTTTATTGCATATTAGTTTTTTAGAGTATTGTTTGTTGTTATTAAAAGATGTACTGTCTTAAATGAACTAATATCATTGCTTTGAAAGTGTAACACTGCTCCAAATTGGCTATTCAATGCTACAAAACTGTGACACCACTGTTTCATTTGCTTTTTGGCTGCTCCAAAGGAGAGTCCCTCAAAAGTCAAGAAAAATTTACAAAATTGCTTTCAGAAACTCAGTATGCACTTGTTATGTAATCTCATGAATTAATCCTGTGTTACAATAATTGACCATTTATTTCACTTATGAAGGTAATATAGTTTAATAATTACATGTAAGAAAAAAAGCCTTGCAAAATTTCAGACTTTGGGTTTGCTGAAACTCTGATAATAATTTGGGATGTTATTATATACCAATAAATGGACTATCACTGAAAATCACTTACTTCTTTGAAATTATTAGTTATTAGAGAAGAAGGTCCAAATATAGGGTAGGGTCTAAAAATGGCTAGTTGTTGAATTATATACAAGAAGAGTCTGCCATCTGGCAGCAAGGTCATCAAACAATCGCATTTGGTAAGGAAGAAGATATTAAACAGATGATACATCTTTGCCATTTGCGTATAAAGTAGTTGCCATCTTTTTGAAAATCACATATTTTCAGACTTTGAAACTTTATCAGGTAAGTGTATTCGAATTTCTGTACATTTTAATCCATCACTATTGCATGTTTTGTTGTTACCACGTTACTGATAAATAGTAAGCTATGTTTTGAAATAATTAATCAAGGGATATCTTTAACTGATAATGGCTGCCTATCAGTGAAAGTTGAATATACTGTTGGTCTAAAAACGGGCTAGCAGAGTCAGTCTAAAAAACGTGCTAGCTCATATTTAGACCACTTTCCCATGTATAACATATCTTTTTATAATTTTTTGGCTTTTTATTCTAAATCTAAATTATTTTTTAAAATTATATATTTAAAAAAATTATCTATGGGTGTTGATATTTTATTTTATGTAATTATTTCAATTCTGTAATTGCTACTACTCAAGGTCACAAATCCTCAAGGCATGTCTTGTGACGGGCATACCCTACCGGAACGGATTCACTTGGTCCTTGTGCAAATCAGCACTAAAGAAAACAAAGAAGAAGCTGAGTCTAGGGTCTGTAAGTGATGTAGAAGCCGTAAAAAACAAAAAACTAAACCTAAAAATGGGCAAACTGGAAGTGGTACAAAGAGGGCTACCAATAATCAGCCTTTTGACTCTGAGGAAGAACATAGTAAACCCATGTTTAACGATAGTGACACCGATCTGATCCCCACTAGGACGTTACCTGATACCAGAGATGCAGCCTGTATCTTTTGAAAAGGACTTTTTTCAGCTGACACTAGAGGAAAAATGTGGGCTGCAATGTTTTCAGGTCAAATGTGGGCACACTCAGAATGTGCAGGGGCAGACAAAAGGTTATATATGTGTGCGACTTCTGCAAATAAAATTAAAAAGTAGCATTTTACCGATTTTTGATTGTTTTTATTTATTTTTATATTTTTTTTTACCCAAATGTTAGAGGTAGTCCATATTTAGACCACCATTTGAAAAAACTACTAATTTCCCACCTTTGCAATTAAATTTATTGTAAAAAACACAGAATGTTGTAACTTTTTTTACCATTCTGTCTGATCCTTACATGTTTTAGGTTGTATTAACATATTAACATCTTGAAAATATGAACATATAGCTGGCCTGACCTCAAAAGAAACATATAGCCCATATTTGGACCTTCTCCTCTAGTATTATCATGGAACTCTTAAATCCTATGTTGTGTTAACATTATTAATGTAACTGACCTTAATTATTATTTTAAATAAAAATAAAACTTCTGAAAATATTACTTTGATATAAGTAGATATTAAGCGTTACCAAAAACTCATATTCCAGAATACATTTTATGTACAGTAAAAAAAATTAGATAACTAAGTATTCACTCTTTATAAGCACAAAAGTGGTTCTAAATTTCGTATATGATTTTTATAACTACCTTATGTTACTGCATAAGGAATACTGAAAGAGACTGGAAATATATATGGGACTAGAAAGTGGACAAAGATCCTAAACCTTTCATTTAAAAATACAAGGTGTCATGATGTTGCATTAAAAGTTGTAAAATGCATGGATTACTTTAAAATGATAAAAAGAGTCATAGCCTTCCTATCAGTGATGTTTCTAGTGACTACTCCTCTATGCATAATGTATATTGGCCCAAAATCTAATTTTGATAATTGACTTCCCCTAAAAGCCTCCTTAAAGATACTCTTAATGGTCAACTCTCTGGAGGTGCACTACTCTGTGCACTTGTCATCATTGCAAATTATATGTAATGGCTGCCCCAAAGAATGCATGCTGTTGTCATTTTATAGGAGGAATGATTTTTTTTCCTGTCATAAATGTTTTTAAATATCTTAACAATTACTATGCCAAATTATGACCATGTTTAAATTGCCTATACCTTCAAAATCACATTGCTCTTTTGAACAAGAACATACTAGAGTGATTGCAAAACCAGTAGCAGTCAAGAAGATGCTTGTTAAAATATATACTTGTAGCCCATCATCCTTTAAAAAAAGTCTCTTCTCCAAAAAAAAAATTAAAAAGATCTTATTCAATTGGTGTGAAAGGTGTGTCAGATATACAAGCTGAGTGTTAAAAGAGTTATTTTCATAGGAAAAACTTTACATGTACTGTGCTGATGTGTTTGCCATAAAAGCAGTGAAGAATACTACCCAAATTCTATGATGTCCTCAGAGAAATTCTTCATCAGACAAATGATCAAGGGGTGGGAGGATTTTGTTTGCACAGTATGTGTGCAACTTGTTTGCTATAAGTAGTTTCCTTAGATGTCTGACTGGGGAGCAGAAGCTAGCACCCTTCGAACTACCTACATTTCTCTTGTTAGGCCAATACTGGAGTATTGGTTTTCCCATCTATTCTTGTGCTTCCAATACCAATCTGAATAAACTTGAAAGGGTACAATTGAGCGCTGCTAGAATCATTTCAGGACTTCGACACAGTTGTCCAAATGACATTGTGCTCTATGAAAGTAATTTACCTCTTCTTTCATTGAGAAGAACTTATCGCCTCTCAAAATATTATAACAAGCTTTACAGTTACAATGATCAGCATAGAACTTCTGCATACCTTCATGCTTGGATTGACAACCAGCATTTGAGGAAGCATAGCCCCTTTTCCTTTGCAAAAATGCTGGGTCTGCCTTCTGCTAATGTGGAGCCCCACTCTTTAAATCATCTGGGCGTCGGTTTGAAACTTGATGGGATCCATTCCATGAGGGTCTCTTACTAGTGTTATTAAAAACTCTGAGATTCCGGCCCTCATCAGACAATTAGCTCTTGAGACTATCCATGGAATACCTCAATCTTTTTTGAAGATATATACCGAGGCAGCAGGGGTGATGGGGGAATTTCTGGTAGTGGAGTGCATATACCAACTCCTACTGGTGCTGTGGAATTTAAAATTAAAAATCCAGATTTCAGTTCAGTATTTAGATCAGAGCTTATTTGCTATCAGGAAAGGTTTGCAGTATGCGTGTCAAGTTGAGGATCAATTTCACGATGTCTGGATTTTAACTGACAGCCGTGCTTCAATTCAGCACCTCTCTAATTGGACTATTATTGGGGACCAGACTAGCCTGGACATCTTAGATCTTCTTGACAGGCTTTCATCTGGACACACTATTCATTTTCAGGTGGATCCCTTCCCATGTTGGGATCGACGGTAATGAAAGGGCCGATAATTTTTTAGCCAGGACTGTGGCGGAGGAATACGTGAGTCCTTGTGAGGCTCTTACTTTTAGAGAGATTTACTCCCTCATGAAGATCAAACAAAACCATCTTTGGAGAACTCCTCCTTGCCACCCATGGTACTTTGGAGAAGTCCGGGTGGTCTTTTCAGATCAAGCCCAGAAAGTATCAAACGGCATTCTCGCGCTTCATGAGTGGTCATATTAAAGCACTCACTTTTCGGCAGGGACAGAAGATCTTCCTGGAGTGCCACTGGTGCTCTGCCGACATAGCCTCCCCTGCCCATATTTTAAATTGTTTGGGTTTTACTAAGGACGAGGTCCTTCTGGACCCCTCTACTGATTTTAAACCTTTTTAGAAATTTTGGTTTATGGAGATTGTCTAGCCTTGCTAGACAAATCTGGGATTAGTTTAAAGAAAAAAAAGAAGATTACTGTCAACCATGTAGAACCATTTAACCAGACAAGTACTTGAATTTTTCAAGATAGATAGCTTTTTATCATAGTTAAAAATGTTGTCAGCAGGGACTTTTTTTTTTTTAGATCCTTTAGCTTCATTTTGCATATGAAGGTTCAACAGTAAGGAGCTTACATTAGTTACAGTAAAAAAGTGGAAAGCAGTACATTAAAGCACATAGCTAGAAAGGAAACTGTCTGGAACTCAAGTCTTATTTAGCCTGTTGACTGTTGGTATTAGTGCACTTTCAATTTCTAAAAAGAAACCAAAAATCCTAAGAACCCAAGGAAGCCATAATACTTGTTTTGGAAAGCTCAACCTATTAAGTAATTTGTTATCTTCAGAAATTAACCATGTCAGTGCCTGTATAATCTGCTGCTTATTAGGTGTAGAGGTAGTTTAGTCAATTATTATTAATTTATGTTATGTGAATTGTTACTTTTTCAGCAATGGTGTAATGCAATTTGATTTCTTCTGATAAAATTTTTGGCTTTTAATGTCATGTTTACGTAAGCTGTTAGTTAAAGTTATAAAAAAAAATTTTTTTAAATACTTTGAGATCATTCTTTAAACTTTAGTTAGTTATACTATAACTATGAATCATATTTTGATTGTATGATTTTCTGATTGTAGTCAGTATGTTACTGTTACTATTAAAAATGGAAATTCCTCATTGGGGCTTCTTCTGTAAACAGTATATATATATCTTATATATTATATATATATATATATATATATATATACTATATATATATATATATATTTGTTTTTAAATTCTGTTTGTATTCATTCATTAAAATCAAAAGATAATTCTTTATTTTTTGTTTCATTGATAAAACAATTGATATGTAAACTCAATCCTTATATGCTAAAAAACTCCTAAACCAATATTGTACATTACATTAATTAACAAATATTGTTATTTTTAATCCTGGATTTACTATATAACTTAATTTTTTTATTAAAAAAGGTTTATACTTTTTGTAATTAATATTATAGGTTGTGGGACAAGAGGGAGGGGGTAGAAAAATCGTGAGTTCAATTAGAGGTTAGTGATCAAACAGTTTTTTTTTTAAACTTCAGTTAAAATTGTATAAGGTTTGCTACAGATTTAAGCATTAGTGCCCCAAAAGAATGTTGCTACATCATAACATGAAAGTTTAATCTAATAAGAGGTGTAAGCTTTTTATGTATCGGAGATATATGGCCTGTAAATGCAATTAATCATTTACTTCTATCAGATAAGAATTTAAGTTTCATTATTCACTGCAGTTTTAATTTCTGATTTTAATATCTGTCATTAATTTAATATTTTCTTTTTTTTCTTCATTTAGAAAATCTCTTCTTGTGCATTTGGATAAATTTGAAGATAAATTTGAATTTTTATGGTAAGCATTCCTTTCAGATGATGTATCCAGCCATGAATCAATAAGTAATGACAGTAGTCTGATTGACAAGTGTTCCAGTTTTGTTACTTGACTCGGTTCAAAATTATGGGAGCGATATGTTCAAGGTCAAGTCAGTCTTCAGCCCTAGTGGTACCTTGCCTTAAAGTGAAGCTTCTTACTACCTTTCACCAAGTACCAAAGTCCTTTGGACTTGGTGTAGGCTTTTCTCCACCAAGGGGATTGGAAACAGTGCAATTCAGTTTTATGAGTAGAGAGAGAGAGAGAAAAGGGAAAAATGGTTTTTGTATTTACAAATAATGCAAATGATAAAAAAAGTATCATTGTTTTATATTTTAAGAATTAATTGTTTTGTTTATATTTATTAAAGTATAAGAAGACCAAACACTATGATCTAAAGTAGTGTTGCACAAACTATGGGTCACGACCCTCAATGGGGATTACAAAGAAAATTTGAGGGGTTGCAGGTAGTTGAAGTAAATTATATCATATTGAATTATTTAGTTAAAAATATGCTTCGCATTTTTTATAATTACATATTTCAATATTTTCTTTTGTACAGATACATATTAATATTTAAATATGATGTTTAGTTGCACTAGATTTGCCAAAAACAAGTACAGAATGCAGGCAACACATTTTTTCGATGTTATAATGCAAAGTAAATAGATATCCAAAATTCATTGATTTTAAAATAGTTTGTCAAATTTGCTTATTCTGTCTTTATTTTTTTTCTTTAACATTTTCTGAATTTTGGAAAAAAAATTGCTATGGACTGAAACATCTTTGCGGTTGATGATTTTTTATTTTAAGAAGTGGGTAGTAGTTGAAAAAAGTGTGCACTTGACTGTTCTAAATTACCCTATCATAGGTAACTTCAGCATAAGGGTAATTGAATACAATATTTGTATTTTTGATTTCGTTTGTTAATTGAGATTTGAATTATGAATGTTTTAAATATTGCTTTAATTTTTAGTTTTTTCTCTGTGCAAGCTACATTGTGTTGTTACTAAGAAATGCAGACTCGATGACTTAGATAATCCTGTATATCAAGAAATCTTATGTTGTGCCCAGTTATACTTATTAATGTTGAAGGTGAGTTTGGTGAATCTTTATAGGGGTAATAGCTTTATAAGGGTAATAGCTTTTTTCCTCTTTGAATTAATTGCTTTTGAAGCTTCCACAGGTCACACCAAGACCCAGGGACATATGACTACAGCAACATCAACTTCCACAACTTTGTCATTTTGCTTGCAACAAGTCTTGTTGTGATATTAAACAAAAGTATATCCTGATGGAGACTTAAATTTTGAATTATAAGATATAAGATTATATTTGAGTTAATTATAAATTATGAATAATAGCCGTATTAATAATTTTTAGGTAATTTTAAATTATTCAAACTAATATCAAATTTTTTCATGCAAAGGCTATTTATTATATGCTTACTTCTAACGTGTAAAAATTTGGACCAAAAGGTAATGCAAAATAAAAGGTTTTACAGATAAAAGATCTGCAGGTTTTTATTATTTTCTGCAGGCTTATATTCTTTATATGGCCCTTTGGTACAGCTCGCTGGCTTTAGGTGCTGGGGGTGCTCGGATCAAATCCTGGCATCATGCCACTAAAATACCTCTATTGTGTCGTCCCTTTATAGGGGGTAATGCTGATCCGCTTTTGGTGCCCCCATTATAAAATGGCCAGCAAACTGCAGTGAATAGGCAAATGTTAACACGACACATGCCTCTGCTAGAAAAAAAAATATATATTCATAATATGTGATTAGCTTAATGGTAACATATTCTTAGTAATTTTTAAACCAAGATTCATAAAAAAATTAAATTGATAATTTTTATGGGGCATATGCAATGTATTCTGTTGTTGTATTAGGTACTAAAGTTGGTTGCCATGATGACTATTATTATATACTCTCCCACTGCATATGGCACCATGATGCTGATTTTTCATTATTGTTAATGGTTATGATAAGATAGTGCTTGAAAGTCTTCCTATCGAAACCAATAAATATTTAAAATTTTCATAATATCATATTTTAATATTATGCTTAAATATTGCACCAAATCTGTTTTTGTTATTTGGAATTTTCTTTCACAGAATGTATCTGGTATTGGACATCTATATAGCTTCTTTATAACTCAGAAATTAATATTTATCATTTAAAAAATCTGAAATATTACTATTTTAGTTAGCTGTCATCTAAGCAAGTTATATATATATATTTTGTTTTTTTACTTTGAAATACTTCTTGCACATTTGATTTTTTTTATTACTTCTGCCTTTATTATTCACATGTTTAAAAATTTTACTGTAGGTGAAATAAAAAGTGAAAAATAATGTGATTACAGTTAATAATTTATTGTGTCTCATAAACATATATTCATTCTCTCTCTCTCTCTCTCTCTCTATATATATATATATATATATATATGTATGTGAAAATATTATTAATAATCTTTAATTACCCTTATCTGAACTTTCTAAATGTGGTAACCTTCTGACACCTTGGCGAGATGCTCTGCCTTTCCATATACTAACTCTCTCTGTCAATTCCTGGCAACCCCTCTTTGACCTAATTCTATATTCGCATGCAACGAGAGATGTGGGTTGGCTTCGATGCAAGTAACATGTCGCTGTTGTTCATGTAATAACTTCAATTGTTCTTTGTGACTTGGAAGTGCATTTAATTTTGGCCTCGATTGTGTTTCTTCAAGAGATACCCAATTCGGGTCATTTCATATATATATAATATCAGCTCAAATCTGTAACATTTTGTACCACATTTTTATATAATGTTTATTTGAAATGTCATAAGAAGCTTTATTATGTTATCAGGGTAATAATGCAGCTTATAGACCTTTGTAGTTTATAGCTATATAGAAAATACTATTACACAGAAGGAAAAACAATTTGCTCAATTCTAATTTCATTATATCTTTTTTAATGTTTGGCATTTTTCTATAATGTTTACATAAAACTAGTTGAATGTTCATGATAAGATCATATAGTTTTTATATATATATATACTTTAAAAGTTAAGAAAGTCAACTAGTTTTAAACTTAATACAGTACAACCTCCCAAATCCGGACCTCCCAAATCCGGAAACCTCCCAAATCCGGAACGTTTCATAAATGGCCAATATTACTTTTCCATTTTACCGATAGATGTCGCTACCAAAATGATCGGTGAATAGGAGTCCCGATAGCGGAAGAATAAGAGGAAAGATGGTGCTCAGACGAAAATAAACCAATCACAGGCGTTAAAAATGTTAAAAATTTCGTTGCTAATTGTGTGGAGGTTTGTCATTGGTTAAATATATTTCAATACTTTACACTCCGCTACCGGACTCCTATGTGAACATAAGAGCGCTACCCTAAGTCATAACACTTTGCATTACTGTTCGTCAGCACGTGTTTTCTTTCTGGTTCCATTTGTATTTTAGATCATTTATTTAATTTTCATTCTTGCGTTATTAAGTAATTATTTTAGTGATTATGTCAGCTACAGTAGCAGGTAAAAAGAGAAAACATATTTCTCTTTCAATTGCGCAAAAAGTTGAGCTATTAAAGAATATGGAAAGGAACGTCAGTCCAGAATCTGTGCATGAATTATGCAATTGGAAAATCTACAGTGTATGATATCATCAAACAGAAAGAAAAATTATGCAGTTTTACAGTGGAAAGCGTCGCAAAAGTAGAAATGAAGAAGAGTAAAATATTACGACCGTCAAATAATGTTGATTTGGACAACGTTTTGATCGAGTGGATTCGGCAGAAACGAAGTGAAAATATACCACTTACCGGGCATATGATTATAGAGCAGGCGAAAATGTTTCATGAAAAGATGGAAGTAGATTTCTCCATGCAACTATTCGTCTGGATGGCTACATAAATTCCAAAAACGACACGGCAATCCACCAATTACGTATATGCGGAGAAAAAGCAAGCGCTGATGACGAAGCCAGTGCATCATTTGTAAATGAATTTTCAGAAAAAATACTTAAAGAAAATATTTCCCATGAATAATCTATAACGCCGATGAAACATCGTTGTTTTGGCGTTATGTTCCCCGAAAAACATTGGCAACGGCAGAAGAAAAGAGTGCCACTGGATTAAAAGACATAAAAGAAAGATTGACTGTTTTAGCTTGTGCTAATGCCTCGGGAAGTCACAATTAAATTATTGGTTATCGGCAAAAGTAAAAAACCTCGAGGCTTGAAAGGTATTACCGTATATCCCGTGATTTACCGAGCCAACAAAAGATCTTGGATTACTAAAGATATCTTCCAAGAATGGTTTGACCATTATTTCGTACCCCAAGCTCGAGCCATTGGTCGCAAAAGGACTTCCCAGTGATTCAAAAATTATCTTAATTATAGATAATTGTTCTGCCCATCCTGATTCGGCAGTTCTAAATAAAGAAAATGTTGAAGTTAAATTTTTGCCACCGAATTGCACATCACTGATACAGCCTATGGATATGGGGTGTTGAATGGTTTGAAATGCCGGTATAAAAATGATTTTTTGCGAAAAATGTTAAACCACGTGAATGGTGGTAAAACTCTAAAAGATTTCGTTAAAGAATTTAATGTGAAGGACGCATTGTGGTGTATTGCAAATGCTTGGTCCACTGTAAATGCGGAACTTTTAAAAAATGCTTGGCATAACTTGTTGCCTACATTGGTTTTCGCCGATTATGACGATGATGACAGCAGCGCTTTTGAAGGCTTTCAAGAGTCTGGGAAAGAAGCTGAAATAGCAGAATTAGTAGAATGTGCAAAGAAAGCAACATTAACTTGGATAAGTCGGACATACAGGAAGTTTTAGACATCGACCATAATGTGCCGCTCGTGGCTTCTCTGAGCGAATCTGAATTATTGATAGTGTGGTAAACAACAAAGGTTATGATGACAGCGATCATGAAAGTGATTCGAATCCCTCGATAATGAAAAAATGTCAACGGAAGACATGATAAAATCGTTAGATAAAACAATATTAGGCTTAGAACAGCGGAATTTTATCTCGGAACATGAAATTATGCAGTATATCGAATTCGAGAAAAATAATTCTAATAAGTCTCAAAACTAAAGCAGCAACAATGACTGAAATGTTTAAAGTATAATCTAATTATATGTTCTCTATTCAGGTTATTTAATAATTAAATCATTTTATATGTTATTGTTTTTTAAATGTGTTATTTTTATTTTTTCCTAAAATTTTATAATGTTATTTAGAAACCCTCTCAAATCCGGAAAATTCCCAAATCCGGAATTGCCGTGTCCTGAACGATTCCGGATTTGGAGTTGTACTGTAATATAGTTCTTCATCAGAATGGGGAACATTGTATGTGATTGTCTTGATGGGCAGTTCACTAATGCAAGATCATAAAGTTTTTGATATAAATAGGGGAAATAAGCAAAAAATCTAGAATATTGTGGGAATCAGTAGGTGAAGCAGAGAGCATGTGCTTTGTCTCTAAGAGAAATGGGGAGAGAAATTTTATGACTACAATAGCATGCAAAGAAACCCCCTCAAAAATGAAATATCAAATAAAGCATGATTTTGTGAAACAGGTAAGACAATAGATAAGGAAGAGGAAATTATGAATAAAGGAATAAAATCAAAGTATAATAAACAAAAAGTAGTAACTTAAAATTAATTATTAAAAACATTTTCACATGCAAAACATTTCCACGTAAAATTACACAGACAGGTCATTATAGATAACAAAATTTTTCTAGAAAATCTAATTCAGACGGAATAGATTTTATAGTCAGATCCTAAATATACTTTGTGTAGAAATGGAATTGGCTTTTCTTTCTCGCTTTTGGATTATGAATCTCTTTAAGTCATTCAGATTAGCATATTTATATTTTTAAGATTATCCCTAATTAAGGCATTAAATGTACTTTATCTTTCACTAAAACATGTCTCAGGTTGTTATTAAAACTCTGTAACAAAAATATCTCTATTAATTGATTACTGATTTAAAAAAAATCTTTTAATGTTTATAATGTTAACTCTTTAATAGGCAGAAAAAATCTAGCCTGCCTGAAGTTAATACAAGGAAAACAGGCAAGCTGACTGAGTTAGGGCTTTAGGCCTGGCCCAAGACTGTGCAGTTTTCTTAACTCTATGTGATTCAATGACTCTTATATGAAGTTTTCAAGCATTCAGTAATCAGCAAAAAAATTGTGTTAATAAATAATTCATATTAATTTTTTTCTGTCTTTTTCATGAACTTATTATTATTGTCCTGTGCTTTTTAATGTTAATAACACTGTAAAAATCTCTTCAAATCAATATGTCTTATTTTTTTCTTTTAATTGTATACAAACCTCAAGTAGCCATTTCAAAAATAATTTATTTTATCTTTGTATGTGGACAAGAAAGTTTTCTATTTTTAGTCTTGTTGTCTCATTGTTTTATTAATATTTGTACAAATATTTTTACTGAATGTAATTTAAACTTTAACTTTGTGTTTTTATATTTTTGTTGCATATATTATAGAACTGCCTTATTTCAAAATAGTAAATGAAGTTCTTATCCATCATGTGTTCATGTAGTCTAAAATTAGTATATATATATGAATATGCAATTTGTATATATGTATTAGAAATTATAGAGTTATTTTTAGGGGTATTAGCAGAATTTTTAATCTTAAACTGAAAGTTTTATAGAAATTATTAATTGATTATCCTATTTTTTATATGTTGTTCACAGAAGTTCTATTACTCTTAAGTGTAACAGAATGGCATTTCTTTTATTTTATACTATTTTTTCACTTATTAAAGAATTCCTGGATACTTCTTGTTATAGTTATATTGTTTACTTTGACATTTTTTTTCATCTAGGTTAATGCCATAAACTTTTATTTTAAAGAAAAATATTTTTAGGATGGTATGGAAACTATTTAAAATCTGTGAAGAACTATGTTGGAAAAGCTCAAAATGAGTAAATTTGAGTTTAAGAAAGGTAATATATATTTATATATATATGTATACGTCAATGTTCAGTTTTTAATGCATAGGAAGTATCATCTATGCATTAAAAAACTACATGGTTACTCAAAGAAAAATTTTATTTTTCAGCTACCCTTCAAAAACTGTGTAATAGAGCCATATGTCTCAGAACACAAGTTTCTACAACATTGTCGACCGGTAATTTTAATGGGAAGAATTTTGGCTTGTCTAGTAATACTGGTTATACAATTTCTTTGAAGCGAACTAATGTATTTGAAATAGCTTCACAACTAACTGCTGTTTGTAAATTTCCTGTTCCCCACTTTGCTAAATATGGACGAGATTATTACCCAGAATCATGGGGTAAGTTATATAATTTAATCAAAAACCCTTACTTATTTTTCTGTTCATTATATTGTCTTAAATTAAATGTTAATGATTTTTTACTTACAGTGTCTTCCAGTTTTTTGTTTATATCTTGGAGAGATTTTCTCTAAGAATAAAATTTTCATTATTGATTGTGTGTTCTTAGGACTTATAAGAATAATAGTTTACTTCAACTGAAGAGCATATAATTTTTAAAAAAGGGTCTTTTTAAAAGTTAGATTTAAAAGACAAAGAATGCTGTTTTGAGTATTTATTGAAAACTCCCTTTTATTATTTGTTTCATTATAATGATAACCCATTTTCACCAACAGAATACTCAATTGTAAAAGTTAAGAAATAGTTTGGACAACTCCATCTACTTTTATTTTCATTCTGATAAACCATATAGTAAGCTTATGAAAATCCTAATAAAGTTTTGGACCTCAATTTTTTTTCAACTATCTATATGATCTTATAAATTTTCTAAAAATGGTCTTGTTTCAAATAGGTAGTTTTCTATGGCTTATTTACTTATTTTTCAATTTTGTTTGTTTATTATTGTGCAGGCTTTTTGTGTCCCACCCAAACTCCGAGGGAGAAAATTGTGGCTAATTAATCAGTTAGCATCCCAGTGCAAAGGTTAGGCTTTATCTATTTATTAATTTGTTGTGGAATATTTTAAAACTATGTATACTTTTAACAATTGAATTTCTGTATAATCAATATATACTGTGTAAATTGAATTCTTTAAAAAATTGAAATATATATTTGAGGGTTTGATTGGGGGGTGGGGGACTTTTTTAAAAATTATTTATTCCCATGCATTATCAAAAGGGAAAAACGCTCCTGAACAGGAATAAACACAGTGAACATATTTTACTATTTATTATGATGGGGATTATTTTCAGTTGTCTTTGAAAGAAAAGAGGAAAAATGAATGTCTTTTAAAAAGACATTAACAGCTTAACTCTCAGGAGTTGGCCAAACCCTTGAATTCAGGGGAAGTTGGGAAATGGTCCTTCATTCACAATTAAATCAAACTCTCTCCTAGTGGATACTCCTTCTTTATGGGCTAGTTAATATGATACACTGGATAACATTAAGCATCACTGTATTTTAAACCCTGCTTCACCGACACCATTTTCTTAGATCACTTATATTAAAATTCATCTTGTCAGGCTATTATATGAATGCAAGATATCTCTGAATTTCATTTACAATAAGAATAAATCACCTTAGCAGGGCTATTATATTAACCATTAAAAAATAGCAAGTCATTATTATACTAAGTGTATTCATGCGTAGTGTAGGGATAAGAAATTTCTTGAAATATTGTAACAAAGATGCTTCTCAAAGTAGAGTCATTGAAAGGATATTGGATGTAAAATTAGCAAGGAATTTATAGTAATTTCATGTGCATTCTACACAAATTCAAAGATGGCATCATTTCAGGGTGTGATCTAAGTCAGGGGTTCTCAACCTTTCAGGCTCTGTGCCCCCCCACCTTTGAACACTGATGTGAGGTCACGCCTCCTCGACGACCACCACCATATGTGGTACACAATACAAGTATTACAAATGGAATTTGAAACTAGAGGTGGTTATTAAATGAAAATATAGAATAGATAATTTCATACACAAAATTTAATATTACTACAAATATCTTAATTTAGAAACATATGAAATCAAAGAATCAAATACAGATCAAATATATTTGAGGTAATCCAAGGATCTAGGTGAGGTGTTTACTTTTAAATTACAGTTAATTTTACTTTTATTTCAAACTCACGGCCTCCCTGGAAAGTCTTCTATGCCCTCCCAGGTTGAGAACCGCTGATCTAAGTAATCATGTAGTATCATGTGTGTGTGTGTGTGACTTATTCCACCCACTCTAGCTGTAGGCTAGACCAGGTCCAAGAGGCCAAAAGCTGCAATGAAAATCAGAAACAAGTAAAGAGTCTCTATAAATATCTTCTTTGGTGGGCTTGTGGTGGCCCAGGGTACAACGTGCTGGTTTTTTGGTGTTGAGGATGCTCGGATTGAATCCTGGCGTCGTGCCACGAAAAAATGCCTCCGTTCGTGTCCGTCCCTTCATAGGGGGTAATACTGTCTGCCTATATGGTGCCCTCACAATGAAATGGGCAGTAAAAATTGTGGCATAGTATAGGCGAATGTTTGATGACAAGTGCCTCTGCAATGGGGGAAAAAAAAATATGTATATATCTTCCTTGGCAAACCCCAGGCCGTTTAAAAGATGGTCTGGAGAGGCTTCTACAGTATTGCATTTGGAGCAAAAAGGGTAAGATTTTTTACCTCTGATTGTAAGCAAGACATTTTAGGTATCCACTAGCAAATCTGCTAATGGTGGTCTGCATCCTTCTGTTGCCCATGACATTAAGGGCACCGCCAGGAGATTTTCGATCATACCAGTCATGTGTCGAAGGGGTCTTCCATGAATGCTGGTTTATGTCTTTTTCTTGAGTAAATTTCAAGATAGGTCAAAGTATCTCAGGAAGAAATAGGATGTTTGGCTCCATCCTTAGCAAGAACATCAGCTGTCTCCTTTCCAAAAAGTCCTATATGAGAAGGCACCCATTGTAAATAAATCTCTTGTTGTTCAGAAAGATCTTATAGGATTTCCAGTATTGAATGTGAAGCTCTATCTCTGACTCTTGTCCAGCTGCTCGGAGTGCTGGATGCACTACTCCTATCAGTTAGGATCCAAATGTCCACGGTAAGAGGTTTCAGTTTTAATAGTTTTCAATACCTCTTCAATGGCAATAAGTTCAGATCTGAAAACTAATTAGTAATTTGGATTCCTAAGCTTGTATTGATTTGAGTAAGTAGAGGTCTTGATAAAAACACCACTGTCGCAGGCATTATGTTCATCTTTACTGCCATCAGTATTAATCTGAATAGCAGTAATGATGTATTATCTTAAAAATTACACTTAAATTGTTATGATGCAATATTTATATCACCTATTAAACTGGACTTTTCTGTTTTTGCTCTTCCCATAAAATATACTTCTGTTAAGTGAATACTTCATTGTGGGAAGAATTTCCAAAAAGAGTTTAATACTATCCTAGAGAACAAATGTGGGTGATTTTAGCTAAAGGAAAATTAACCAGGCCTCATGGTTTCAAAGGAATTGATATAAATCATCTATCAGAATGAAAGTCAAATAAAAATTTATGAATGACGACTTCTCAAGTCTGGCTTGGCCAATTTAACAAGAATTTTGGAAAGGAAAAGAAAAAGAAAGCTCCATTGTTCATGAACAATACACACATTGAATATTCAAAAGATATTCAGCTGCTTAAGACATGTAATTTTCTGTAGTGCTCAATACAATTTCTAAGTGTCAACCCAGTGGATGTTTGTATCCTTCAATTACTTGAAGTGCCTTATTGCCCCATTAATTTTAAAACACAACCCAAAAAATGAAAGTGAATCAGCCTTGGTTTCATTGAAACTGTTATCTGTTTGAATACCATTAAATATGAGAAAATTAACTTGGAATCAAGGAAGAAACAAAATGTTTGTTCTAGAAAGTGGGTTAAGAAATAATGACAATGTAAACAGTTTCAAACAAGGATTAAAAAAATTCTGTAGGTTTTTTTATGCAAAAGGGGGATTTCATGAATATGACTTTAGAAGACTGATCTCGTTAAATGATGCTTTGGTGACTTAAATAAAATGCAAAAATATATGACATCAGTATTTAAATTTCCTTTGTAGAGAAACAATTGCAAGATAGAATTGGGTAATCAGAAGAAAGAATGAAAAAAATGGATTGATGCAACAATGTTAACTTTGTCAACTGCACTAAAGCTTTGAGAGTATTTGATATCTAAAAGTGCTTTTATTTTAATACAATGATCATTATTACAAGTTTCAATAATATTAACAGAACATTTTTTCTAAGACAACAAAACAGTCAAATGTACATGGTGGACAGAAAAGTAGATCTATGTATTTGATTTAAATACATTTGTCTTGGACATAATGAATGTTATAATTAACTCTGTTTAGCTACAGTAGTGCTGTAGTGGGAACCTGTGTAATTCGGTTTAACTGTGTTCTATAAAGCATAGTTTATGGGAAAGTACTATATGAGTTCATACCACAACTAGTATTGTATGTTTATCAATCATTTAAGTGCTGAAACTGCAGAATAAGCTCCTTACAAATTAAAGCGTGCAAGCTTAGGGAATTGTTTGTATAAAATCTCTTGTTAACTAGATACATATCTAGTAATACAAGTGTGATGCCTAAAGTTAGCTGTATAATGTAAGTTATCCACCCCTTAGATGCTAAAAATTTATATATTTTTCTACTTATAAAAGAACAAAATAAACCTATATATTCTTTTCAATTAAGAATATCTTATATCAGTATGCGACATCAGTATTCATGTGCTAACTGAAGATAATTGAAGGTCAAATTTCATTTACTTGAACTCAATAAGTATGATCTTCTGTAGTAGTTGTTTCAAAAATGTGTGTTAATTCTGATAACTTGTTTGAAAAATTCTACTATTTTATCTTTTAACAGGCTTTCTGAAGATATATTTGATAGTGTTAAAACTGTTTTGTTCTTTATTTCGCACCTTTTCATTACATATTTTTTAATGTTTAAAAGCGTTTTATTTCATTTACAGATTACTGAGTTGAGTGATAAAAGAATCAGAGCAGATATAATTTTAAGTTTGGAGCGGTTCCATTAATGACCCTCATGTATACTACAGTGATCACTATCTTCCTGTTATTGTGGATGGTAGAGTAAATGGATGGGTGCATGAAGCTATAGTAAAAAGCTGATTATTAAACTGAGAGAGTTAAAAGTTTCAGATAGTTCTGAGGTATGTGCTTAATTTCATTATGAATCTTTCTGACATTGAAAAAAAAAAAGTTTGTGACAGTAAAATGTATTTCAGGTTACTATTTAAATGAATTGTATGTTATTATAAGAATTCATACATATCTAATACAATCTATTTATATATATTTTTTCTCAAGGTGTTTTTTTATTTTAAATCCCTTTTTCTACCTCATACTTAACCAAAATGGATAAAGGAGGTACCATTTTAATGAGTCAAGATCTCCGCTTCATGCGAAGTGTTAATGTAGAATTACACATCTTATTGTTTGTTTAAAAATCGCAAGTATAAACATTATAAAAATTTTTTCTTCCCCTAGATCAGTCATTCCCAAAGTGGTCTATATCGACCCCCCAGGGGGTTGATATAGACCCTGCAAGGGGTCCATGGCAGTGAAAAAAGAAAATTGGGAGTGCATGAGATGTAAATGGGGGTCCACCGAGTTAGACAGGCCGTCACCCAAAGTACAGGCTTTACATAAATGTAATAATCTGCTTAACACAGATAGTACCTATGGAAGTATTTAACTAATATAAGTACTTTCTTAAACAGATAGATACATTAGCGCACCCAGGATGTTTTTGGGGGGGGGGGGGAGCGAGATGAATGGATAAAATATTTATAATGCTAATGCATGGGGGGAGCCGAGATGAACAGTAAACATAATTGTATGCAAAATCAATATTTCTACTTCTTGAGGGAGTTGCAGGGCCCGGCCCTGCCCCCCCCCCCTAGACCCTTTAGATGACCTTTCAGCCTACGTCAATATTTAACACTTTCGCGATGGCAGTTCCGATCACGCAGCGCTTTTCCCTCTGAGGCCGAAGTTTTTCTCGTGAGCATTCCTCCAGGCCTGGCAGACTTTTAAGCGCTAAGCCTAAATTTACGAAAAATTCCAAAATAGTAACATTTTACAAACAAATCTATTTATTTAGCTTTATATGGGTTACTTACACATTCTTTTATTATTTTTACACTAAAAATTTTTGTTATACAGTTTAAAATATTTTTCGCTGGGACATAATGTCGAAATCCTACTCTCCCTTTCCACAGTAAGACACTTTCATCAACTGATATATTCCCTATCAAGAATATATCAAGAGTATATCCTAATATATCAAGAACTCTGAAAGTTTTGAATGATTAAATCTAAAAAAGGTTTAATTTTTTCAATCTTTTTGGGCATCAGAAGAAGTGAAATGCCAAGTATCGAATAATTTCGATGCGTTGTCCCGACTCATAACCTTACTGAAAAAGGTGTTGCAATCATGGGATTCGTTGAGTAGTACTCTTAATTTTCGGTTTTTTCATGATACCCATTAAATTGTCAAAGCAAATTAACAAACCTTTCTTCTTTAGTTACCAGCAAAATACTTCGAGGATGAACTCTGTTCACTATTCCGAATTTATGTACCTCCCATACGCATTAATTTGGTTAGTATAATATAATACGCATTAATTTAGTTATAAATCCATTACAGTTCATCTAAAAACATCTGAAATAATCCATTCATTTGATACAGCATCATCGACTTTTATTCCGCATGCCACGGTGAATGTTAGTAGAGTTAAATCCCTTACGTGAGAAGACCACAAAGAAGTACCATCCCGCGATATACTTAGAATAAAAATATCTGATATATCTTCATCATCACTCTGATCTCGGCGTTCCAAATAAACAGATTCACCTGACCAGATTTTTTGTATCACTGTCACTACTTTCATAATCACTTTCAGTTTCAGACACATTTCTCATCAATTCAGAAATTTCGTCTTCTGTTAAATATTTTCTCCTTTTCTCCATATTAAATCATCAAAGGAAAGAAATCTCACTGCAAACAGGATCTGATTCTGACTCAAAACCCATATACCCAATGCTACAATCCCACCGCAAAAGAAAAATAAACAAAGATATCTCGTAAACAAAGACCACATGCAAAGTTTAAATGCCCTACCCACTGACAGCCAAACGCAATACATCCATTCCTCCGTTTGTTTACATAAACGATAGACCGCATGTGATTCATACTAGTCTTGTTTTCGAATAGAAGGTCCCAACTCACGTGTACTCCAAATTTCATAGACATGCAGTGCCATCTTGTGCCCCAAAAATTAACTAATAAAACATTTCGAACTATTGACACATATACGTGACGTTTGGCCAGAAATGCAGATAGCTGCTGGCACGTATATGTGACATTCGCCGCGAAAGGGTTAAATGTACTTCACACAGACTTTGAAATTAGGTTTGAAGATGTATTGACTATTGGAAATACCACATTGGATTATCAATGCATACGGTGACATTGAGAAGACACGAATGTCATGTTACAAGAACTGATTGGTATTAACACCAACCAAGAACTTAAGGTGCAGTTTAGAAAGGGATATCAACAATTCTGGCTTCAGAGAGATATACTTGTTACATATCCTGCATTATGAACTATCGCGAGAAAGTTTTTGATAACTTTACATCTTCATAACCTCGTGGAAAGGGGTTTCAGCGTGGTGAAGGCAACAGATTAGAAAT
Source organism: Dolomedes plantarius (assembly GCA_907164885.2). Lineage (NCBI taxonomy): Eukaryota > Metazoa > Arthropoda > Arachnida > Araneae > Dolomedidae > Dolomedes > Dolomedes plantarius. Next base: position 132,681,872 of record OU015497.1, on the reverse strand, counting down.
CACTCTCGCCTAGGAGATTTGAGGTTAGACCTGACTAAATTGAAGCCGAATATTGAAATTTTGCTATCAAAGCATCAGGCTCATCCCTCCCATTAAAAGCATTGATTTTGCTGTGTATTTATTCTATGTAAAAATGTTACTAGATTTACATTTTGTGTCTTTTTAATTAATAAATGTATAACTATAAAACTTAAGATATATTTTTTTTAATTTTAAAATTTTTTACTCTACAGTAAACCCTCTCAAAGTAAGTAGCTCTGTGTCAGCTTCAAAAACACTTTTAAAGTTGATGAATTTGTAAAAAATCAGTTTTAGGATAGCAGGGGTTCTACCCAAAACAGAAAAAATCGGCAGGGGGTCTACAAGACAAACAAGTTTTGGGACCTCTGCCCTAGATGGTGCGCATGCTACCTTTTACCATTATCAGTCGCACTGAACTTTTAAATTTAAAAATTGTTTGCTTTTATTATCATTCTGTGATTTCATTAGTGAGTTTTTTATTGGCAACATCCGTGTAAGTGTAAATCATTCTTTTGCATAGAAAAACTATATATATTATTTCTAGAAGGTGATTTTTTTGTCACTATCCCTTTCTGTCCCTTCATACTTAACCAAATCGATAAATGATATACCATTTCAAAGATTAATGATGTACCATTTCAAAGATTAAGTTTTCTGCTTCTGACAAATTGTTAATTCAGAATGACACATTGTATTGTTGTTTATAAATCAGGAAAAATTGTCTTTTGGCCCTAAAGTTCTTTTCCTAGGTGCATCGAAATAGCACAATCAAATAGTGTGCACAATGAGATTTGTAATGTAAATATCACATTTTCCATGAGTTGTGTCATATTTTACTTTTACTATTGTCTTCAAAGATGTTTTGACGTGTACATATGTCATGTTCCCCTGTTTTGCCTTATGCTTCACCTCCAATATTGTAGCCAAAAGTGTTTTGTAATTGGTTTTGTATTATTGTTATGCACCATTGTTATTTGACAATATACAATTGCTACAAATGAACAGGTTTTTTTCTCATCCTACTACAAACCACCAACCTCAATATAAATTTATTGTATTTTAATCACATGCGAAAGGGTCACATGGGCCAACTAGTATTAATATATATGAAATGAATGTATTAGATATGTATGAAATGATATACAGTTGATTCTGGTTAATTGGCTCACTGGTTAATCAGACCAGCTGCTTATTTGGATCGAATCCTGTCTTGTAACATAAGGCATGTTCGTTTAATCGGACCAGCCGGTTATTAGGACCAAAATGATCGCGTCCCGATGTGGTCCAATTAACCAGAATTGACTGTACTTAATTCCATTTTAGACTACAAATTTTGCCTTTTATATGTATGTGTAAGAGAAATGTATAATAACAGTTTCGGTTTAATTGCCTTGATGAGTCAGTTTAATTCTCTAGTGAGTAGATGAATGTCTTCATTGTGTGTGTCTTAATTTTCTTTATTGTGCAGGTGTTAATCTTACATATGCCTTTAAAATACCGTCAAAGATCATAAAAATTAATACTCAAATGCAGACTCCTTTCTTGCCTGTAGTAGAGATATAGCTGCTAGGATGTGCACTGTTTATATTGATGGCATACTACTTCAATAAATACTATAAAATATATGTGAGGAATAGATCTGTATTTCCAATCAAAGTTGATTAAAGGTTTTAAACCTACTTATTAAATTGAATTTTTTTATTAGCATAACTTGAGGTAGCATAAGTATATCATTTTGTGCTTCAGTGATTATTTCCATATGAAATATATTACATTTTGTAAATCTAAACAGAAAAAAAACAGTATAACAGTAACCCTTTTCTTTGATAACTTAGTTACTTTGTTTGACATTAACATATAGAAAAAATATTTGTCATTTGTCTTAACAAATTAAATTACTGTAATAATCATATACATATCATTGTGTTTATTTTATCTGCTGAGTGTTTTTAAATTATATACTGTTGCATGAACATAACATATTGTTTCTCTATGTTTTCATTAGGTACCTCATCACACAGAGATAGTTTTAATTTCTAAGGATCTACTTCTCTTTCCTGGCCTGTATTTATTTACTTCATCTTGCAGAATGGTTCGAAAAGTTTTTAATTTAAACATTTCAAAAATTGAGTTTATAGGAGTTTTTGAACAAGTTTTTCTTAACATAAAACTTTCTGGGAGTAAAAGAAAAACTAGTTATTCTGAGACTGAAGATGCTACTGGGTTTTTGAGTTTATCTGCAGCTATGATTCCTTTCTTTGAAAACAATAATGTCGTTCGCAACATATTTTCTAGTGTGGTATGTATATCTTGTTTTTTTTTTTTTTTTGTTAATGTATACAGTAATGTGTCTACTACACTAGGGCCTAGGGGAAAATTCTTTTTATAACTTTCAAGAGAAAGTTCATCTTATTTATAGGACATGCTGAGAAAGTTTATTTTTTACTTTTGTATAGTAATTTTGGATGTTTATACTAGTTTAAAATTTCAATTCTGTCATTTTTTTATATGCTTATATAGCTGTTGCTAGTGTTGGAAATTATTATGTTTCTCTGCATACAGTAACTAACTACTTGACTAAATGTTTTAAAATATGATCCTTAAGAAGTGCAGATGTAAATATGCCATTTTGGTTGAAACACATCATGGATTTTACATTCTTTCTGATAAAGTATTTACATAAGTCTCACAATTAAGTTCAATTCTGGTATGTGTTCAAGCTTTTCATATCATCACAATATTTACATGATTACAACTAATTTTCCATAGTTGCATTTCATGACTCAGCTGAGGTAACTGTTATAACTGCTAATTTATAGATAGAATTCCTGAATAGAGAAAATATAGAGAGGATTTTTAAAATTATTTTAATGTGACTGTTAGCAATATAATAAGAACTCTTCATTAGAATTATTAACCCTTTCGTGACAGCAGTTCCAATCACGCGATTTCCTCTGAGGCCAGAAGTGTTTCTCGTGAAATCCAGGCCAGCGGACTTTTAAGCACTAAGTCTAAATTTATGAAAAATTCCAAAATGGTAACATGTACAAACAAATCTATTTATTTAAGCTATATATGGGTTACTTACACATTCTTTTATTATTTCTCCACTAAAAAATTTTGTTATGCAGTTTAAAATATTTTTCGCTGGAACATACTGTCGAAATCCTAGTCTCCCTTTCCACAGTAAGAGATATATATATTCCTATCACAGTAACTGATATATTCCTATCAGGAATATATCAAGAACTCTGAAAGTTTTGAATGATTAAATCTAAAAAAAGTTTAATTTTTTCAATCTTTTGGCATCAAAAGAAGTAAAATGCGAGTATCGAAGATTCAATGCACTAGTCCCGACTCATAACCTTACTGAAAAAAGGTGTTGCAATCATGGGATTCGTTGAGTAGTACATCTTAATTTTCGGTTTTTTCACGATACCCATTAAAATTGTCAAAGCAAATTAAACAACATTTCTTCTTTAGTAATATTCCATTTCAAAAATTTAAACATGTTTAGCAGAGTAGTGGAAGAACAATAGCCCTTTAAAAGAATTATAACATTCAGCTTTTACTTAAAACAAATGTTTATTAAAAATCCTTCAAGAAACTTAAATCATAAAAAGCATACTACAAACGAAACATCAAGTACGCGAGAGCAGTTCACTTTCGGCCAAACAGCCTTTATTATATACTACAAACATATTTGCATAAAACTGCTCAGTAACTGCAGCTCAGTTTACCTCACGATTAATCGCCTGAAATTACACTGCCGTCTGGCGGGGAAAAACACTGAGCGGTCAGGCGAGAGATTAACCAAGGAGGAAATGCGGATTTCCCTATCAATGGCCCGCCTCTCACGTATGACCAGAAGCTAGAAACCTTGATTTATTTTAACGGTTCTTTACAAAGCTTCAAAGAGCCTAAAGTTTTCTATTATATCTTAAAAAAAAAAGATTAGTATAAGGTAAACACGCTGCAGTTTACAATATAGCAAAAAAAACATTGGTATATTATTGACACTTAAATATACTACTCAAAATGGGTGTAATTCACGATTTGTGAAAAAACAGTCCATACTTATACACCTTTAAGATTAAAAACATTTCAAAATTCTTCTACTTGAGGAAAAAAAATAACATTAAATAACAACTCATATATGTAATCTTCCGCTTTCAACTAATTATATACTTATATAAGCATAACACAAATACTTTCATGTATTTACTTAAATATATGACTTTACTAAACAGATGTTAAAGTCAGCATGAATTTTCAATCCCCACCATTACCAAAAAAACTTGCCATTCAAAATGAGAATGCATTTATATTTAAACGAAAATTCTATTAGTTAACATTTTCAGATCCAATTTTAGGCAAAGGTTTTGTAAAAATATCTGAAATATTTACTTTGATGTTTACGTATTTCAATTCGAATAGGTTATCTAAAACTAAGTTTCTGAGGAAATGATATCTTATATCTGTATGTTTCGTATGGCTATTCTCAATGGGGGATTTAGAAAAGTTAATGGCTGCTTGATTGTCGCAATATAGAAAGCTAGAAAATTTTATATCTAATACATTCATTTTAAAAGTTCATTGAAAATGCGAATTACCCAGACTAACTCTTTAGCAGCCTCAGTTAAAGAAATGTATTCGCTTTCCATTGTGGATAAGCTAACACATTTTTGTTTGAATGTTCGCCAGGTAATTGGTACGTCATCTATAAATAAAACAAATCCACCAATTGATATGCGGTCATCCCTATTTGCTGTATAGTTAGCATCACTATAGCAACTTCACATTACAATTAGATATTTTAGACAAATTTAATTTATATGATTTTGTATAATGCAAATATCCTACAATTTTAACAATGTATTCCAGTGAGTTAAACCAGGATTATTCTGGAATTGTGAAGAATATTTACAGCATAACATATGTCAGGAGGCGTGTTCTATTTGCTATAAATGCTATAGAACCAAGGATACTGCGATATGGAAATTTGACATCATTTTTATTTCTTCAATCAGTACTAGGACATTGTTTTTGGATAGAACTGTGCCTACTGCAATGGGCAAGGGAGGTTATTGGATAACTAAACTCTTTAAATTTCTCGCATATTTTGTCAATGTAGTCTGACCTGATATATGTATAAGTCACTGCCTTTTTCCTCAAATTGTACACCAAGTAATTTACTACTTGTTTTGCCGAGGACTTCCAGGTCAAATTTCCTTATTAAGTAGACTTATGACATATTTTATAAAATCTTGAGTTTTAGAAAACAGAATAATGTCGTCAACATACAGAAGTAAAACAACCCTTTTTCTGAAAAATATAGACACAGTTTGCCCACTGTAGTTTTTGAAAACCAAGTTCTTCAAAACTGTATGTATTTCCTAAAAACCACTCACGTCCTGACTGGTGTAAGCCGTATAAAGCCCTGTTTAATTTGCAAACGTAATTAGGTTTACTTTCATCTAAAAATCCCTGGGGTTGGTACATAAAATGCTTTGAGTTAAAGGGGCATACAAATATGCACATTTAATGTCTAATTGACAATGACACCAATTTAGTTTGCAAACTAAAATTGAAAAACAGAATCTAATGAATGAAAAATTAACAACGGGGCTAAAAACTTCGTCGTAATGAATTCCCTCCTTTTGTCCAAACCCCTGTGCTACTAGTTGCGCCTTAAACCTAGCTATTTTACCTTTTGAAATCGTATTTTACGGTGGTAAACCCAGCGACATCCAATTATTTAGCATTAGAGGTTTAGAAACAAGGTCCCATACTTTTCGGTCATGCATGACCTTCATTTCTTTCCTCATAGCTTGATGCCATTTCTCAGCTTGGGGAGTTTTCACTACATCATTGTACAAGTGGGGATTTTAATTTCTAGTCATGCTTTTGATATATTGCATTCATCTCGTTTAACCGGCCCTGAATATAAATTATTCCCACTGAAATTAAAAGTCTTTTTCATATCCAATATTATGTAATTTACAATAGTTTTCTGCATCGTTATCAGACCTGATTCTTACATTTGACCCCTCAATCCTATAGTAAATATCTGTTCGCGAACCGATATTTTCGTGGAACAGCTTGTCTTAACCATTTAATCATGATCAATGGGAATTGGAGTTTTAAGCTCCGTATCGGTGTTCGATGTCTGATCCATTCGTCAGTTTTAGTGATAATCGTTTTATCAGTTACACCAATATTGAACTCATCTGATTCAGAATCAGTTTCTAGTTCAGTATTACCTGCTACAGTTTTCTGCTGAGGGTCCAGCATAGCTCCACTGTTAACTGGTTCTTCACAAATGTACGTGATAGTTTTCTACTATTTTATGCTTCAGAAGGAAGCCAAATCCTTAACCTTCGTTGTTTGAGCGTAACCCTACCATTATGCCTTTCTTGGCACGCATATCAAGTTTACGCCTCAGTTGCCTCGGCACACTACAAAGCAGGAGTACCAAAAGCTTTGAGGTGCTTGACTGAAGGTTTACGGCCCCCAAACAACTCAAAGGGAGTCTTTGTGAGGTTACCATGACAAACCGTATTCCATACATAGGTATGGCAAAATAAGGCTTCAGCCCAAAAACCATTCCTGAGTCCGCTGGATTTTAACATTACCTTTATTGCATCGACTGCAGTATAGTTGTAATGCTCAGCAACCCCGTTTTGTTCTGGGGTGTAGGTGTTTGACCTTTCGGCTCGAATTCCTTGCTCTCCTAAAAAGCCTTCAAATTCTGAACTACAAAACTCCAATCCATTATCCGTTCTAAACACTTATAATTTTAGAATTCAAAAAACGCTCTACTCTTTTCTGATAACATAGTAAAACATTTAACAAGCATCTCGGTTTTCTCCTTAAGGAGTATGTAGTGACTTTCCTTGAAAAGTCAGCTATTATAGAAAGAAAATAGTCTATAACCACCTAGGGCTACATTAGGAAAGGGCCACATAAGTCCATGTGAAGTAGCTCGAGAGGTTTTTAGAAACGAATTGTTATGCCTGTTCTTATTCAGACACATTAGAAAAAGTTTAACTTAATTTATCATGATATATATTAATTCATTACTTAAGTTTAATTAGAGGTGTTAAGTATTAGGGAGTAATTTAATAGTATTTAAGATGAGGCGCGTTGTGATTACCTCAAAAGTTAAGAGTTTAAAATATTACCGCAATAACCTACAACAGATTCAATAAGGGAAAAACGACAGCTGAAAGAGAAACTTAACTTTACTCTGAAAAGGAAAATTTAAACAAAATAAAGTCGTATGTAAGCTTACGCTTTTAAAGAAGGACGAGACACAAATTTTAGGGGTAATAATTACAAAAGTTTATTTATATTTTAACATAAATTAAGTTTCTACATATCTAACCAGACTGTCATACCAGGACAAGTCACATTCCATAAAAAAAATTAATACACATAAAAACAAATTCTAGTATTATACCATCACAAATAAAATAGGACTGAAATTAAAGTTGATTTAGGTGCTAATAACCCATTAAGATCTTATAAAAATAAAAAAAATTCTTTAGTTAACTCAAAATAAAAGGAAACGAAAATCATAATTAAAATTGTACTTTACCGAATGACTGCAGTCTAAAAAAAAGAAGTAGAAATCTAGAAACAAAGGCATAATAGGAAAGTCGAAAGATTTAGAATTCGGGAATAGGACATGTCCAAAGAAGGGGGGGAACTTATCGGTGAATGTTGCTCTTCATAGCTACCGCTGAATCGAAACAGGATTCTAGTATCATCCTCTGTCTCCTCTCTTCGAATCCCTCCTCACTTTTTGTTCGTTCGGATCTTCTCAGCCACTTTGCCTCTTTTGTTGTTCCGCGTGAAAAATAGACCTTCTCTTCCTGGTTTCTCATTGGTTGATTTCGCGATATCTTTCCGCCGCGAGACATCAACAAACTCACGGGGAAAAATTCTCGGAAAAAGTCTGGGTGGTAATTACGATGTGTGGGGTAGACTTTCTGAGAAACAATGATAAAATTGCGATGTTTGGGGAGTCATAAAGATGTCAATATCTGTTTTCCATCCCTGGGTCGATGACATTTGCTTCTTGAACGAAATGGCGCAACTATTTTGTATCGTATTACCGTGGGATACCAGAATGAAGAAGAGAAATAAGATTGCTTAGAAAATGGAAAAGTTTTAAACAAAGGTATTAGATTTTATTATTAAAAAATTAAAGGTCCATCAGCCAATAAAGAAAATACTAAGCCACCTATATTATTATAATTATTAATAATATACAATTAAACATCTCACACATATATTTAAATTTTCTGGAGTGTCATGTTGGATTGGAATCTGTTCAGGAATCTAAATATCAGCACAACAGAATTTTGCCAATTGGTTTAAATGATTTTCTGCGAGTTTTCGCTAACTTACAAGGTTCACAATTTAAATGGCTGTTTTTAAGAGTAGGGATACCTCTAACACTTTCATTTTTGCTTGTTTGAACAATATACTTACTATTTATGTGACAATACTTGTTATGCCAAAGATCTAAAGGATTAGTACTAGTGGTATTGAAAATTTCACGCTTTACATTTTCAGCTGGGTATACTGGATATACACAATAAAGCCCGTTTAAAAGTTTTGCTACAAATTGCTTATGACCATCTTTAGCATATACAATTATTTTCCCGTCTTTCCCGATAAATGAAGCTCCACCTTTGTCAAGTAGTGGACCTGACATGAGGTTTCGCCTCAATTTCGGCGAATATAAAACATTTAATAAATTTACAATTTCTGACTCACCATTATTAACGAATTTCAGACGGACTGTACCGGTTCCTTCAATGTTGCAGTTCACACCATCAACAGCTACGGCTATCGATGTTCCCAGTAATGGTTTGTAGTCTAGCAGGAGGTCTTTATTGCCGCAGAAGTGCGAACTGGCAGCTGTATCCAGAATCCAGGCGGTGTTTGCATTCCCCTCTCCAGCGTTGGCTTCGGCTATGTAGCTCGTTTCCGGATCTGGAGTTCTTTTAGGCTTGAATTTTAATCGACAGTTTTTACTTGCATGTCCAGTTTTGCCACATTTGATGCATTTTACATTTCTTTTTATGTTTTTGAAGTTCTTAGGTACTATAATGTCCTTTTTACTTGAAGTTTGTAGGGCAATAGTTTCTTGATCTTTTCTTGTCTGCTTGAGTCTGGATTCTTCTGCTAAGAGTTCTTTTAAAATCTTATCAACCTTAAAATCGTCGTCCTTCCATCTATAAATGCTTTGGACGATACCGTTAAATTCCTGTGGTAAAAATCGGATAAGTTGAAACGATTGATACCATGGCGAAATAGGCTTTCCAGTATCTTCTAACTGTTCAGCTATATCTTTAAGCCGGGCAGCATAAAGTCCAACATCCTCATTTTCATTAATTCTGCAGCTAAAAAATTCGTCTGTCAAACCTATAGCTCTAGCCCGCGAGTCCGGGTGGAAATGCTCTTTAATTCTATTCCAGGCTTTCAGTGGGTCCTCTATATCCGATATAAGGCACCTGTACTCCTTTTCTAAGTTCATGTAAATCAGACTGTAAGCTCTTTCAGTTCGGTTAATAAAGTCTCTTTGCTGCTTGGTCGGAATAGCTTCACCTTCTTTAGGAACGACGGTATCCGCTGGTTTCGTCTCCTTTCCTGTAAGTATCCACCAGCAATTTCTTTCCATTAACACGACTTTCATATCACATGACCATGTAGAATAGTTATTGGAGTTCAACTTCATAATAACAGTTGCCTCTGTCATTCTTCCGAAAATAACTTACTGGCCCGCTGTCGATAAAAATTTTGAAATGCAGGTGAATCTTACAACATGCTCACAAGCTTGACTTAAAGGCTGATAAGGGCTAAGGGTTAGGACACCTGGGCCCATAACCGTATAATATTCCGTTTTTAAAAATTTAAACATGTTTAGCAGAGTAGTGGAAGAACAATAGCCCTTTAAAAGAATTATAACATTCAGCTTTTACTTAAAACAAATGTTTATTAAAAATCCTTCAAGAAACTTAAATCATAAAAGCATACTACAAACGAAACATCAAGTATGCGAGAGCCATTCACTTTCGGCCAAACAGCCTTTATATATATACTACAAACATATTTGCATAAAACTGCTCAGTAACTGCAGCTCAGTTTACCTCACGATTAATCGCCTGAAAATTACACTGCCGTCTGGCGGGGAAAAAACTGAGCGGTCAGGCGAGAGATCAACCAAGGAGGAAATGCGGATTTCCCTATCATTTAATTCAGGCAAAAATACTTCGAGGATGAACTCTGTTCACTTTCCGGATTTATGTACCTCTCATACGCATTAATTTGGTTAGTATAATATAATATGCATTAATTTAGTTATTAAATAAATCCATTACAGTTTCATCAAAAAAACATCTGAAATAATCCAATTTATTTGATACAGCATCATCGACTTTTATTCCGCATGCTGCTGTGAATGTTAGTTGAGTTAAATCCCTTACGTGAGAAGACCACGAAGAAGTACAGTCCCACGATATACTCAGAATAGAATGTCTGATATATCTTCATCATCACTCTGATCTCGGTGTTCGAAATAAACAGATTCACCCGACGAGATTTCTGTATCACTGTCACTACTTTCATAATCAGTTTCAGACACATTTCTCATCAATTCAGAAATTTCGTCTTCTGTTAAATATTTCTCCTTTTCTCCATATTAAATCCTCAAAGGAAAGAACCTCACTGCAACAGGATCTGATTCTGATTCAAAACTAAACGGTGAACACATATACCCAATGCCACAATCCCACCGCAAAAGAAAAACAAAATTGCTCATAAACAAAGACCATGTACAAAGTTTAAATGTCCTACCCGCTGACAGCCAGATGCAATACATCCCTTCCTCCGTTTGTTTACATAAAACGATAGACAGCATGTGATTCATACTAGTCTTGTTTTCGAATAGGTCCCATCTACGTGCACTCCAAATTTCATAGATATGCGGTGCCATCTTGTGCCCCAATAATTAACTAATAAAATGTTCTGAACTACTGGCACGTATACGTGGCAGTCGGCCAGAAATGTGGATAGCTGCTGGCACGTATACGTGCTGTTCGCCACGAAAGGGTTAAAGAAATCTGTTGAAATCTGAGAAGTTCAGCTCTTGCTAAGAATATCTTTATCAGTCTTTAAACAAGTAAAATATTCTCTGAGATTATCTTTTTCTGCATTGTATAGCATTATTCTAAATTATTTTTTACTTATATTTGAATTGTAAGTTTTGTTCTTGCTACTGGAATAAATAGAAAAGAGAAATTAAGCAGTTTTCATACACACACCTGTACAAAAGAAGTTTTTTACTTTTAATTATTAGACTATGTTTCAAAATTATATGTACAATATTTCAACTGTTTATAGCAGTTTTTTAATAGCTTTGTTACTTCTGATTCACTGTTGTGAAAGATTACCCAGTGTCTGCTTGAAGAAAATTTGTAATTTTTTAGTGAGCTAATAAGCTATGCATGGGTCAATATGTAATAAAGTGTTAAAGGTAACTGCAGATTTTTTTCAACTTTTCAAAAAAGGATTTTCCTCCTTCTTTTATATCGGGATTATAAGCTGTATTTCAATTTGATTAAACAAAGTTTAGGCAGAAGTGGACAAATGTTTAAAAATAATTCACAAGAAAATTACATTTCATTATCAAAGCAATTAGTACAACAAATATTTATTTTTCATCTCAAATAGAAAATAAATATATCAGTAAATACATTGTTGAACTTCCTGCTTATGAATTGACTGTTCACAAGGTACATGTGAACAGTCAATTCATAAGCAGGAAGTTAAACAATGTCAATACTTCCTACAGTCATTTCATGTTTACACATGAATTGACTGTTCACTGTGACAAGGTACACTAAAAGGAACTTGATCTGCAAACTTAACTGCTGCTGAAATCAGGAACAAACTATTCACAAATAGCTGCAGTTTGTTCCAGTTAGAAGTGTACTGTAGCTAATTTAGACTGTAGCTAATTTAGACGTATTATAGAGCCATTTAAAACCTTAGCAAAGAACTAAGTTTTGTCAACATGTTAACTTTATGAAGCTAACTTGAAATTTTAACTAGGATCATTTACATGGTCATTCTACATATTGATTATGACACAATGTTTGAAAGCATTCTTAGAATGGGTGATTCATGTTTATAAGATTTGAATTGGCTGCCCATAAAGAAAATGAGCTAGAATTTGAAAAGAATTTCAGAGAAATAACTTGTACTAAAACAAGAAAAGCCTGGGCAAGTGCTATGTGTGTTACTTGGCTTTAGAGACTTCAAAAGAATGATATAGCAGAATGTCCAAATATGTTCTAAACAAAAGCAAGTTCAAGTTTTTGGTTGCTTGACAAGCTGCTTGTTGTTTTAACAAAGTGAAATAATAGTTGTTGTAATTATTATTATTTTAATGGAAATACTTCTGGATCTAGCTTCTTTGTAATCATAATCATGACAAGAAAACAAAGAGTTTGTCAATTTACTATTTTATTAAAGTGGTTTTTACTTTTTCAAATGCATGTATACCAGATGTGTACTTTGACTATTTTGTATAATTTCATTGAGTTGCCACATGTTTTTAAAAATGTTTCGCCTAATTTAAAGGATTTTACTTATAGAAGAACAAGAGAAATCCATAATTATGGCATTCAATACACTTGTTTAAGTTTTTGTAATAAACTTTTAATCAAATTCTTCGAGACATATTCTGATGTAAAGTATAGAGGTTCCTTAAATACTTAAATCTGTTTATCAGAGTTTAAGGTAAATAAATTCTGTTTGGAGTTACAAAAGAAAAAAAGCATATTACACTTTTACTGTGAACTTAATACAAGACACTCCAGCCACGATAGGGGATTTGAAGTATTGTTCTGTCTAAACCTTATAATATTCCACCAAATGTGTGTTACTTGGCTATGTGTGGCATCAAATAATAATTATTGGCAAAATTAAATCCCCGAATAATGATGAACTGAGGATATTTTCAATCTGGTGTCAAAACTCCATACTTGGTTTCAGTCTTCATTATAGTGTTGAACAAAGGATAAGACGTGAACGAATTTTTAAAAATATTTGTGCCTGTTACTGTAAAACTGGCCTTTCCCCTTTTGAATGTTAGGATTGAATTATTATTTTTACTAGAACTTCTTCTAAAAGCAGTGTCTTGTTGTTATGCAAAACTGATTATTCGCTGATAATTTAAAAAACCAAACATAAGGTTTTTTCATTATTAGTTGATTTAAGTATATTTCTTGCATTCTTAAAGCTAACATATGCTTAATGTTTACATTTATTTTTAGCTTGAATCACAAATTCTGATAAAAGTTCTTGTTATAAGATAGATACTTACAGATAGGGCATTTTGAATTCAGCAAGTTTTTGTTTTTCTAGATATAAAAAAAAATTACAAGAAAATTTATTATGCAATGTAAAATCAAATAAGTCTTTCTACCTAGATTATTGCACTTAATTTTAAACAAAAAGCACAGTTACATTATGTAATCAATATAATATCTGTGTGTAAGAAGAGAATGTGTAATTTTTATTCATAAAATTAAAAATTTTTTTTAGAAAGTAAAGCAAGCACTTGGAATTCCATTTTACAACTTCAGTGGACGTTCAGATAGCAAGACTTCTTATCTTATACACAGTCAATCTCCTATAGTCTCAAGTAATATCTATTCAGAATCAAATTTTGATTTATACCCTCATGGTACAAATATCATTGTAGCAGTTCTGTCATACTCAGTAAGTAGTTCTCGTTGTCATTATTCTTTTGATAACATAGTAATGTTAATTTCAGTGATTTTCAGCAGAGCTTGATTTACTGCTATTCTAATTTATAGAGGGATTAGTTTGATCTTGCCAATCTTTTTTTTTAGTGTTTTATTCAGAAAAAAATATTTTACATGCTCTAAATTTTGTTTAGATAATGGTTTGCAATCATTTTGGGGAACTTCAGAAAGTTCCAGATCATAGAGAGCAACTGCAACCCTTTTCACACAGGAAATATATTATTGGACTTACTGTTTTCAGTTTTTTGTTAGTAATTGACCACACCACATGAAATCACTTATGAATTCTACAAAGAAAGATCAGGCACCACTACTTATTTAACAATTAGTTATAATTAATCAGACTTTGTATTTCTAATCAGAATACTTAACTCTATTAATATGTTGAATTTTTCTGTACTGCTTAATATTCTGAAGGCTTTTTTTTTTCCAAATGGGTTTGTCATGTAATTACATTTTTTAATAACACAGATGTAATACTTAAGCTTATTCTTCATGGTATGCTCTGGGCTGGCTACCGTGGTAGTGTAGTGGATGCAAGGAGGCACTTAGGCTGTGGCCTCTACAGGGCCTGCGCCCCAAAAAAGGAAATGCAAGAATAAATTTCAGCATCCAAGTAGGCATACACCAATTTCTGATGTCTGGCTGTCACAATAGTGGCTGCTCTACTTCGGACCCTCATGTCCAAATACCCAACACAACTATCCTCTGGCCAAAATAATGCAGATTGAAATTGCTAAATCCACTTAATCAAATGCACTCTACTTTTTTTAGAAAGTAAAGCAAGCACTTGGAATTCCATTTTACAACTTCAGTGGACGTTCAGATAGCAAGACTTCTTATCTTATACACAGTCAATCTCCTATAGTCTCAAGTAATATTTATTCAGAATCAAATTTTGATTTATACCCTCATGGTACAAATATCATTGTAGCAGTTCTGTCATACTCAGTAAGTAGTTCTCGTTGTCATTATTCTTTTGATAACATAGTAATGTTAATTTCAGTGATTTTCAGCAGAGCTTGATTTACTGCTATTCTAATTTATAGAGTGATTAGTTTGATCTTGCCAATCTTTTTTTTAGTGTTTTATTCAGAAAAAAATATTTTACATGCTCTAAATTTTGTTTAGATAATGGTTTGCAATCATTTTGGGGAACTTCAGAAAGTTCCAGATCATAGAGAGCAACTGCAACCCTTTTCACACAGGAAATATATTATTGGACTTACTGTTTTCAGTTTTTTGTTAGTAATTGACCACACCACATGAAATCACTTATGAATTCTACAAAGAAAGATCAGGCACCACTACTTATTTAACAATTAGTTATAATTAATCAGACTTTAATTACCGATGTATTTCTAATCAGAATACTTAACTCTATTAATATGTTGAATTTTTCTGTACTGCTTAATATTCTGAAGGCTTTTTTTTTTCCAAATGGGTTTGTCATGTAATTACATTTTTTAATAACACAGATGTAATACTTAAGCTTATTCTTCATGGTATGCTCTGGGCTGGCTACCATGGTAGTGTAGTGGATGCAAGGAGGCACTTAGGCTGTGGCCTCTACAGGGCCTGCGCCCCAAAAAAGGAAATGCAAGAATGAATTTCAGCATCCAAGTAGGCATACACCAATTTCTGATGTCTGGCTGTCACAATAGTGGCTGCTCTACTTCGGACCCTCATGTCCAAATACCCAACACAACTATCCTCTGGCCAAAATAATCCAGATTGAAATTGCTAAATCCACTTAATCAAATGCACTCTACTTTTTGTCCCTCACAGCCCAAGCCACCCTGTCATGTCTTCCAATCTATTTTCATAGAAGCTAACCTCCGAACTTCATCTTAAACTAATTAGCAAATATTATTTACTATTTTTACAGATAAAGTAACCCCTAGTTCTTTATTATAATTATTTTAACTCATTTATTTATTTAATGATTTTAATTTAACTCTATATTTATCAATTTTACTGCTCTCTACAATTTAAGTATCTGCACCACAGCAACACTAATTATTCTCTATCACATCATTTGCCATTAGTCTGTTAATTACTGGCACCCCAAAAAAGGGGGGAAAATGACAAGGACAATTTTTTAATTGATTAAAATTAATTTTATTTCACAAACTGAACCTCAATTTCACACTTTAAACAACTGGCAATACTACAAAAACATACCACAGTTGTGGTTATGGTTACCATACCATTGTATGTAAGGACTGACAAAAGAGAGACTATACTCAGAGCAAGCCTAAGCTGACAGTACTACAGAAGGTCGTTCGCACTTTATGGAAACAATTTTGATAGTTAAGTAATATGTATAAATGCTGTATTTTTTTCGGCGATTTGCTTCTGATAGCCATGGTTCTTGACAATGGCTCTAGCTCAAATTTTCCATGATAGTAAAATTTTTCGTAGTACTGTCATGTCAATTTTACCCCATTCCTCTTGGACTGTTTTCCAAAGTCCATTCAGTGTTCTTGGATGCCGTTTTCCTAAGGCTCGTTTTAATAGACCGAAAGCGCAAAAGTCCAGTGGAGAAGTGTCAAGTGATTTTACATCTATTTCATTAAATGGGATACACTTTATTCCTGTTTCTGATTCTTTCTTTGGTAAATAAGCGGTAGTTGATTTAGACGTGTGACTAGAAGCTTTGTCCACATGAAGCTCAACTTTATCAATGTCCTTTCCATATAAGGCTAGAATTTTTTCTTCAAAAATTGGTTCTAAAATATTCTTCTGACAGTAGAGTGAATTAATTTTGGCTTTTACTTGAAACTTCTTTGATTTTTAATTTGCCGTTGTAACAAAATTGTGCAACTATCATGAATCCCATTTAGAACTATTTTGTACACTGACGAAGCCATTCCGTATGGTCATTTCCGTCAGTTGAGCAATAGGAAATTGATCTTTTTTTTATTACAGTCACTTAAATACACCCATACTTCATCGAGCATTTCCACGAATTTCCATTTTTCAGCAGCTAGGTGTTTTTCATACAATTTTGTACAATTTGTTTTTCTTTCAGCAATATGCTTTGACAAAAGCAGATGAACTTTAGGTTTAAACATCTTTTTTAATTTCAAATCTTATGAATGATTTTACTTACAGTGCCAGAAGACATTCCTAGTTTCGATGCAATGGATCTTTGAGTCGGCGGATTTTCTTTTAGGATTAGAGACTTCAATTTGTTGTTATTTACCTGCATTCAAACAATCATAGGATGAGGTTTTGTGGTCATTTTTTTATTGTTACTTTCAGTTAGACCTTTTTTTCCCTTTCAAATTTAATACATTATAAATACCTTTTTTTGAAATGCCATAACTGTGATTTTTACACCGCTTTATAATTTGTTGAAACGAATATTTCTCCTCGGAAAATGCAGTTATGTAACCTTCGAGACATCTGTCAATTTTAGGAGCCATTTTCAAAATAAATCTTTTATTTTACATTCCAACCAAAATAAAACAGTAGCAGACAATTATTCTGAAATTGCCAAATTTTTATCTCAAATGCAAACGACAAAAATAAATTGCAAAATCATTACCATAAAGTGTGAACAACCTTCTGTATTTATACTACAGCGAACAATTTACACCCACAACGCAAGTATCTCTCCGCTGCTACAAAATACGGATTGCCATATTTGGCCTTTTATCGCCTATTGCAGTTTGATTTTTCATTGGTTGCTTTCCAGCAAAGCGGGAGACAGAGTTTTGTTTTCACATCACAGTTTGAACAAATTTTCTTATGTTAAAGTACACCAACATAAATTTTCGAATTGTCTTAATTCCAATAAAAATTGTTTCTGGTTTATTTTTTGATTTCAAATAGTATGTGGCTTTCACAGAAACCACGCATTCTTAAAAATTCTTTGCCCTTTTTTTCCCCTTTTTTTCTTCTTTTCTTTTCTTTTCTTCCTGAAATATGTGAAAAGGAAAGAGAGAGCGAGGGGGGGGGGGGGGTGTTACTTACTATTTCTGGGGGTTACATACTATCTGCTTATTTCCCTAAGTAATGTGAGGGAGTTTCAGAAATACTCAAAATTTTAAGTGATGTTTACTTTTATAAATGCAGGATCATACAAAGATTTATTATTATAGATGCAGATTTCTGGGTATTTGGGTTTTTGCAATTGTTAGATTTTTTTTTTCCCTCTAGCAGATGTGATCTGTTTCAGTAAATTTTTTTTCATTTAAAATAATAAGTGTGGCCAGTTATATTAACAATTGATGAAAATATAAAACAAATGGGCTATGATGAAAATATAAACCAATGACAGCACGAATAAATGATAAAAACGACATTACTGAAGTGTGGTTTCTAACTATAGATTTTTTTTCAATGCATGTATTGTACAGAGTTGATTATTATCAGAGTTTTGGCAAATTCAGTTTTTGGATTTATGTTAGGCATTTCTTACATATCTTATTTTTTACAGAATTTTGTTTTTATTTGGGATATAAGAGGTTTTGTCTAGAAATGAGGGATTAAACATAAAACCATTATATAAGACCGTATGGAAAAAGTATTTAAGCCAAATTTAACAAAAATATCTATAAATAAATAATTCTAGATTTTTTTTATCAGCAAAATCATTTATAATTTGATCAAATTTTAATATACTCATGCTCTATAGAAAGTATTGCAAGACTGTTTAGCCTCTAGTGCGATATTGTTGATCTCATGTATGTTTAAATTAATTTTAATCTAGAAAAGCTTCTGCTTCCAAACCCTATTTGGAAAGCCAGCAGCTCTGTCATTCACAGTGAGGAATTTTAGAATTTTTATGGGTTTCAGAAATATTAAGATGGAAGAATATTTTAATACTTCCATTCCTCCAACCAGCATATCGAGATATACATCTGCATGTTTTACACACTTCGTTTGGTCATTATTCTGAATAATTTTTACATCTGTTAACGCAGTTTTCTTTTAGACATTTTTTAAATTTTCCTAATCTAAAGATAAGGTGCAAGAGATGATCTTGCAGCAAAATGAGGAGTTCAAGAACGTGTAGGTTATCACGTTTTTCAAGTCAAAGAGGGGCTGGAATTGGATATTACAAATCAAAGGAGAGACATATCAAAAGATAAAACAGCTAAAAAGAATAAAATTAGGCTGGATGTGTCACAGCTGGAAGTACAATAAACCTACAATTTGTTTCAACTGTTGGAGATTCGGTCATCTTGGTAGAGACTTCACAATTTGAAAATTTGCAAGAAATGTGCAGAAAAAGAGCATGGCCAAGAGCCATGAAAAAGAGGGCAGGTTTGCACTAATTGTGAAAATCATCAGAAAAAAACGGGAAAGAAAATTGACGTGGCGCATCTCCCAACGGATCGACAGGTGTGGTCGACTTATATTGGAAGAAGAACGTTGAGGAGAGGACGACCTTTTGGTCGAAAGAGGAAGATACGGCTTCAAGCGACATGGATGATGAAGAGTTCTATGGACTTTTGGAAAAGATCAGGACGGATCGGCAGAAAAGCCCCAGTAGTTCTACATTAAAGGACCGATCTTCGAGTTGATGTCGGATTTTGCACAAGTGGTGCTTTTGAGTAATTGTTTGTTGAATTACTTTGTTATTATGTTTGTAAACGACTTTTGTGCTCGTGTGGAGCAAGTTTTTTGTTATAGTTTTCAGATTGTGTTTGTTTGGTTGGCTGCACGGGTGGTGCTTGTCTTTGTATTTATATTACAATAATAATTAGGTGAATGATATATTTGGCAGAATGGTGGCTGCGTGCTTAAAAGGAAAATTAATTTTATATTGGATGGCTCTAACTGCTGGATGATCTGCTTGTAGACGGCATGGATGTGATCGGTTGTCATGTGGCGCTGACTAGACAGCTTGGGGAGTGAAGTGCTCGTGCTACGGCCCGGACTTTGGGTCGTGAATGGACTTGTGGAGCCTAGGTCGAGCGGGTTGCCATCATGGCGACTAGTATCAGGAGTTAGATTTTTTTTAGCTGATACGCGTCTAAACGCGTGGGGGGCCATGGAAGGTTCAGAAATTTCCTAATCTAAAAGGTCAAAATCGGTTTAAAGCCGGTCCTGCACTGTAGTTATGATGATGACTATACTAATGACCTCTTGTATGAAAAATCCATACATTAATTTTTTCAACACTTTATAAATTTTCCCATTTTCCTGCCAATTTAACTAGGAGACTATTTCATCAACTTAATTTTCATCCTCTGTGAAATATCTCCTAACTGGTTTTTGTTAGCCATATTTTTGCCTACATTAAAAATTAAAGAATGTGAAAGATTTTTGGCTTAGTTAACAATTTTTGACTTGGAAATAGACATAAGAAATCAGAGTTTAAAATTTCAGAATATACAGCAAAACACAACAGTTAATATCTAAGAGGTATAGTGTTGAAAATTCCTTTCACTTGTTGACTGCAGATGGTATCCTTCCTACTGTCTCTTGCAAACACTGCCTTTTCTTAGGGTAAACCATTACCCATTGGCAGAAACCACTGTTTGACTCTTCCTTGGGGCCAATACATTATTTGGCGAAACGTGGAGGATGTTTGGTGACAATCTCTTCCTCTCCCATTGACCGTCGCTTTTGACAACCTTCCATCCCCCTCATCGAAAAAAATAATAATACTAAATAAAGGGTTCTCGAGTGAATACTTTTTGAAGGATCTTCTCTTTGGAGGAGACCTGGGTTACCAAAATTCCACATCACATTGAACGCCAGATTCTCCCACAAGATAACGAAGCCTTGTGAATGGTCAAATTATTCTATGATGTTACATTTCTCTCACATGCTGTATTGCACATTATTTACTAAATACATCAGAACACACCACATTTTTGTTGCCCAAATATGTCTACGCTTTATCAGTTTAATCATTATTTTAATGATTTATGTCTGAAATGTACTTTTTATCAACTCTGTTAATAGGAAAAAGTGCAAAACTATATGCAATGGCGGAATCATACTGCTCTAGTGTCCTGTCTATATTCAGGTAGGTATTTCCTGAGTATAGAAATTTTACTCATTTTGTATGCATATTGCACTGTAACTAATAGTGAAAATGATAGTCATGACTTGAATATGAATCCAGAGTGATACACAGATTCACTGATAACACAGCGCCCATCTTTTAACGAGCAGAAATACTCTTCTTGGTGAATAAAGTGTTGTGGTGAAGGGGCTGTATCCATATTTAAATGGTATGCGCACCTCTTAGGGGCACAAAAAAATCATTAAAAATTAATTTAAAAAAAACTTATTGACCCCTAATTTCGTTTTTTCTGCGTTAAGTTTCTCGGGTCCTAAACATTTGTGCCGAATTTGGTCCCGATGGGTGAAACAGTCTATGATTCTATAGCGGACAAACAGATGAGCTCTTTTATATATATAGATTCTCAAATTATTACTTCTTAATTTTCTATATTTTAACATTTTGACCTAAGGCCTGACTTCAATCCAGCTATAATGATGCACACTTCTAAAATAATACCGTACTTTTTGCTTCTGTCCTGACTAGTTGCTGAAGGTCAGAGATCTCGCTTTTTCAGGCCGCTCAGAATAAAAGTTGTAAGTCCCCTGCCTACAAACATCCTTTGTCAGCCAATATCTTCAGTCTAAGTAGTTTATTTCCTTTATTCTACATTTCTATAGCTATACTGTGTGCATTTTCCATTTTCACAACTTTAAATTTATACCAATACACTGTAACTAACTTACTATATATTGTATATATTCATAATCAGTGTTTTTACTTTTAAATTTTATGTTAATTGTCTACAGTTTCATTTACTTCATGTCATAAATTTTTCACCATTTTATGCATTACTATTTTGCTTCCAA
The DNA here is from genome assembly GCA_907164885.2 of Dolomedes plantarius. Lineage (NCBI taxonomy): Eukaryota > Metazoa > Arthropoda > Arachnida > Araneae > Dolomedidae > Dolomedes > Dolomedes plantarius. Next base: position 132,660,165 of record OU015497.1, on the reverse strand, counting down.
GTATTTCAATGTGATAATCAACTGTTATGAATACTACAAAATTCATTGTGATACTTTTTAAACAGTTCCAAATTTAAGCTTGGAGATGTTCACTTGATCACATTTTTTAAGCAATTTAAAAAAAAACCACATGCACCTTGTTCACAGCTCTTCTCATATCTAATATCATGCAAAACATTATATACTCACTCTGATAAGATGCCAATGGCCTCAGAAATTTTTTTACACTTTTAATCCTCTATCCTTTATTACCATATCATGGATTTTTTTCAATAATCTGGTGTAGTAACCTCAGCAGGATGACCTAAAACACTCAACACTTATAAATTATTGTAAAAGGTGTAGACTTGGCAAAATATTTTTTTAGCCTGCATTTAGTTTCTTCCACTGTTTTGCTTTTAATAAAGTAATGTTGTATCGAAATGTGAAACTTTGTTTCTCATTTGTGTGAAGTGATAAGAGCTGATTGACTAAAATGGCTGTCATGAGCTACATTGGATCTCTTCACAGTTTGACATGCATACCTTTGCAGCATGTTAAATATGAGAGTGCCAACATAGCAGGTCAGTGGACCATCCCTAAAATTTGTACGACTTAATAAACAACACTATAAGCCTAGATTTACATATGCAAAGTAATTTAAGTGTTTTTTTAAATTTTTTGCTTTGTGCTTTCATGCCTGTTTAATTTTTTATACGTTGCTATCTACACTTTTTGTTAATACCTCTTTATGATTTCTTTCAGGGTTTTGACATGGAAGATGCTTTAATTCTGAATAAGTCTTCTGTTGAAGAGGATTGATGCATAATATGGTGTATAAAACAATCTGCTATGATCTTAATGGAGATAGCGGAGGAATTTGAATGCACACAATCAGAACTTGAACATTAAACGAGATGAAGGAGCCCAATTTCTTGCCTATATCCTTGATGAAGATGGCTTGCTTTAGTGGGCACAAAAGTACACTATAATAGTCCTCTTTTAAGGTAAAAATAAAATAATTTGATTAGTATCTTATCTACAAATTTTTATATTTGAGGATATGGAATTTGGAATCTCTTAAATCCTTTATGAACGTAAGTCAACCTTCAGAACTTTTAGCAATTTTAGTTTGAGTGGATTTTTTAGTTTATTGTGTAATTTTAATCCAAATTTTACATCTGGTTATGACATACTTTTCAATTTTAATATCATGGAATTGGTCTATAAAATGTTTCGATCATTTCAAAGTATTATAAATTGTTTGAATATGAAATATAGATAGATAGAATATAGCAAGAAATGTTTTCCAGACTCCCATATTTACCATCTAATTATAGTGTCTCATTTTATATACTCAAGATACTCTAAATAGTTATGTTATGGAACTATTTAATTTTATCATTTTAGAAAAATTAATGTGGACATATTAAATGTTTAGATGTACCTACGATTTTATATTTTTAGCTTATGTAGGTATGCCCAGAAAAGTCTTTATGGCAAGCATATACATTCAGTTTGATACTCTTTTTGTCTCCATGCATTTTAATTTTCCAGTTGTGTAAATAAATTACATCAGAAATTTAATTTATAATTTAATTAACTCATAATAAATTTAATTGTATTTTAACTAAAGACTTATTTTAAAAAGATATTTTAATTAAAAGACTGTATTTTTAGAAATTTATCACATTCAAATGGCTATATAAATTATATTGCTAGTAAAAACACATATTAATCTCTTGGTAGCATGAATAAAATTTTTTGCTGCTGGGACAATAGTTTATGTACTCTTGTGAATTGCTATTCTAGAATTACTATGTAAAATGCCTTGTCAAATGTTAAACCACGAATGTTGTAAATGCTTTATACATGATGTTTTACTATTCAAGTTTTTTCTTTTCAGTGTATATGTAAGAGAAAAGATCAGTTTATCCTAAAATTTATCCTGAAAGATATGATGCCTACATATATGCTGTCAGATTAATGGGTGATGTGCCAACTGGAAATACAAATATCCCAAAAATAGTAAAAAGATATCAATTACATACTGGCATAAGAGTAAGTCAATTTTTTCCTTCAAAATTAAGATACCAAATTAATATCATTTAAATTTAATTATTGTTTCCCTTCAGGACCATAGTGTATGATACTATGCAAGTCCTCCCTTAGCTGAAGATTTCATATTTAGTACAATTTCAAACTTTCTGTTCAAACATGTTCACAAGATGGTATTATACCTACAATTCTTGTACCAAGTTTGTGTAATCATGGCTTCATATGTTTGTGTTAGTTTGATTGTGATTATCCTTCAATTCTTAATGTAAATTACTATGCATTGGCCTATATTTTCAAGCAATACCAGATGATTTTAAGGATAAAATTAGTATCCATTCACTGTTTTTGATTTTTTTTTCTGTCTATTAGGAAAAAGAATATAACTTTTACATAAAGATAGGTGTGTAATAGTTCCAAGTGGATTTTTAAGAGGATTAGCATTAGCATTGTTTAATGTAAGTTTTCCCTTTTTGGGTAATTATGATTAAAAGAGATAAATACCTTTTCTAAAGTAGGTCATAAATGAAACAGGTTGTGGAACAGGGCTTTTGCATTAGTGATTTATGTGATTTTGATGACTGAACTGTGCAATGTTGTTGAATTCATGTTACATGCATGTAGTCAGTACTCTGTCATAAATAAAATAAAGGTGAAAACTGGCATAATTTGAATTCAAAATTTGAACTTATATCTTAAAAAATAAATAAATAAATAAATAAAAAATTGCTAAGAATTTGGAGCTAATATGTATAAATAAAGTAAATGCTATGTCTGTCATGTCACAATTCTGGGTGAACCGGGCTTACATAATAAATACTTTGAAATGTTCTGTGTGTTGTCCATTGATTGTCTGATATTTTCTTGGTTTAAGAGAAATGCATATATTGAAAAGATTGCACAAACCTAGTAAACGACAATAAGAAGGAAAAAATGCCCAAGATGTTCATTAAATTTGCTCTAAAAAACTATATTCTCAAAATTATAATGGTGATAAATCCATTTCATTAGGAATTGAACTTATTAATGCACTTAGTACATGCAGTGCTGACAACAAGACCTGGAGCTTAATGTAGTAAAAATTTATGTAGGAAAGATGTAGTCTGTAAAATTATTTCTTTATAAGGAAATTGCTGGAAACTTGTTTTTGTAAGTGGAGATACACAATATACAGCTGTGTGCAGAATTTCAGAATCATGTTTTTGAAAATAACTCAACTTTTTTAACCAGATTTACCTATTTATGCATAAGTTATAATGAAAGTTTTCACATTTGTAGCAGTATTCCATTACTTCATGTGCATATTTTGTAGATTAAATTATATTAGCCTGAATTTTTTTTCTGTATTGTAAAATTATATAAATTTTAAATGAGATTTCTTAAAAATCAAACACGCGTAAGTTGAATATTTGCAACTATATATCGTGAAACCCGAATTTTACATTTTCTGCTTTGTCCATTATTTTTCTTTGGTCCTGATAAATATTCTATTTTGATAATGTACTTTATTTACTCACGATCCATTTGTCAAATCTTATGTTTTCTCACATCAAACTTATTTTTTCCTTCTTTTATTTGAGGAGTCAACTTTTCATATAATTCCATGCATTTAAGATCAGTTTTATAATTTCTTTCACATATAGGTACTAGTTCTCATTCTTATTATAAGGTAAAACATTCATCCACATTTGTTTTTCATTTTGCCAATTTTCTTTTGGGAGCAGCTAGCGTATCCCAGTGGTATGTGTCCTACAGTTTAATGATAACTGATTTAATTATTTCTTAAAATATGTGTTGATACCGGGTGTCCCAAAAATGACTGATGATTTGAAAAATCAATTAAAGAAAAACGGAAGGTGATAGAAATGAACGGTTTGCTGCATTCTTCTTAGGTAATCAGGGGATTTATTCTCACCAATTTTCAAAATTAGTTACCAAGTTCGTCAACAGATGGAGCTGCTGTCTGGGGGAAAAACTATAAAACAATGTTTTCAAAATAACCACCTTATGCAACAACAACGTGGTGCAGTCTGAGGACAAAATTTGCAGATGCCCATGCAAACATTTCAGTTTAAATGTTCTGACAAGCACCAGAGATGTATTGTTCCAGTTCATCTACAGTTTGTGGATTGTGACAATACACCTGGTCTTTCAAGTACCCCCAAAGAAAAAAAATCGCATGGCGTCAAATCTGGTGAATAGGGAGGCCAATCGATGCCACTTTGTGTATGCTTCTCATAGTCAAGGGCAATGTCACGATCATCGAAATATTCACTGAGAAAATCAAACACTGCAGCCATTCGATGTAGCTGGGCATCATCTTACATAAACCATGAGCTATTGCTACCATCCTCCATAGCTTTTTGAATGGCCACAAATTCATTCAGGATGTGCAAATATTTTGCTGCAGTAATCATTTGGTGTCCATAGAAGGCCCAATAAATCCTCTGGAGGATATGGCGTCCTAAACCATGACTTTTGGTGGATGCAGAGATGAAGGTACGGCTACATGCGGATTTTCCGTTCCCCAAATGTGCCAGTTCTGCTTATTAACGAAGCCATCCTGAAAAAAAATACGATTCGTCAGAAAACCAAATGTTTCCAACATCGATTTCCCAGGCATCCAACTTCAGCAGCATAGCGTTTGCGAATATCTTGCGTGCATTAATGGCATCAGCATTCAGAGGTTGTTGTCTGGATCTTGTAAGGAAACAAGTTGTTAGAAAAAAAGCCGTTTTTCCCCAAGCCATTTTTACTAAGTGAGCCGTATGTTTGACGTCACCTTTACCGTCAATTGCGTCACCCATCGATAGCTATGATGCAATCACAAACTCAGTGACGTACACCTTCGTGATGGCAGATGCTTTAACCGGAACTTTAACCTCATGAAAATATTTGCATATTTCCACAGCCGAACGTGCCACCAGACTAGGGATGTGACATCGATGTCGATGTTTTAAACATCGATTTATTGAAGCCGATGTTTTTTAACATCGATGTTTTGTGCTCGATGTTTTTTTTTAATGAAAAATTTGCCACGTAGCATAATTTTCACACTCAGTAAATGTAAGTCTGAATTCTGAAAAGTACGAATACAAAAGGGGGAATGATTCCTTAGCAAACAGACAAATGGCAATTAACAACCAATGAACCAATCAGAGCGCTTGGAATGTTCCTGACACTCCAGAACCTTCCATGGGGTTTTATTTTACAAATAGTATATACATGAGTGCATCCATTTAAGTTTTTGTTTCGTTCTGGTTTTATATAAGTTGACGTTAATATTATTAGTAAGATGCCTCCCAAAAGTACTGTTTGGAAATATTTATACAAAACCTCTGACAAATTGGCAAAATGCAATATTTGCCTTAAGTCCCTTAAAACTTCTGGCAATACCACGAATTTATCTGGACATTTGAAGGCAAAACATGGCGGTATTTACAACGAGAATTTTGAGTCATCAATGTAGCCCAAAGCAACCACGTTTTTGTCATTTATGTCTGCCCAATCAGAGAGTAAAATTAAATCACCCCCTCCCCCCACGACTAACGGAAATAACATTAATGTTAGAGATTACTAAACCAGTTTTAAAAAATGGATGTTCTAAAACATCGATGTTTAAAAACATCGATGGTTTTTGGGCGATGTTTTAATATTGAATATCGATGTTTTGTTATCGATGTCGCATCACTACATCAGATGGCGACATACACACTAATCGTGTATAAAAGCTGCAGCAGCTAGGCAGCTGTGTAGGTTGGTAGATGGTCGTTGGTCGGTATGTAGATGGTTCGATGGTTAGCTGGTAGGTAGTTAATTACCCGAAGCCAGTGACAGCCAGCAGTTATGTGCTAGGCAAAGGCACTCTCGATGTACGTAATGTGAGGAAGCAAAAAAAGCAAGATAGTTTACAATGCGCTTGGTGAACCACGTTCTGCTACCAGATCCTATCCAGGCATCTCCAGAAGTCACCCAGCTCTCCCACATAACTAGACTTCTGCACGGACGGATCTCCAGCTGAGCACCAGCAGATATTTCCAGAACCTTTTGGGGCCGTGTCCAGGCAACTAGCATTGGAATTTGGTATCTGCGTATGTTTACCCGCACAGAGATAAAGTACATAAACATCAACCAGGTTGTACTGAACTTTTAATTTTTACTTCACCTCCGTTTAACTTACTTTAAGCAAACTTTGATGTCAAGGAGCTTTACCTTATGTTATAAACAAGACTTTTACCTTTATTTCTGAATGGTTTTTTTTTTTTTTTTTCAGTGTCCGCTAATGAATAAACGTTAGCTTATTTTTAAACTTATTTTTGCTATTCTTGTATGTTTGCACACCACACACTATTTCTGGCTAATATAGCTACTTTTAAGAAACTTATCGGGTTATCGTCCACCTTCCACTGCGAGCCAATACGACTCTGTAATCCCAAGCCATAAGTGTGAAGCTATTTGCACTTTTTGCCATATTACACGAGTAGGGATTCGGCATTCCTGCCAAATTCCCTAACACAATTGAAGGCTCTGATGCATGATTCGGTGTGTAGTCATTCGTCATAGTCCAGTCTGACAAGCAACACGGACAATGGAAACTCGGGGTCACTGTTGGATGATCTGCTGCACGACTGCAGCATTCGCCTCTGAAACTTCTGTGCTTGGGTGGCCGACATTTCTAGCACGGTCGTCATTGACGTTCCCAGTACGCTGAAATTTTTCGAACAGTGGCAGTTGTTGAGATTTCAAAGAACTATGCGTTCTCCTTTCTCCTCTAAAATCCAACTTTATTAAAGAAACACACCCACTTTTATACACTCAAAAATACTATCAAACATCGATGTTTCCACCACCGACAGAGAAACTTCTGCGTTCAACGTGCAGTTACATTTTGCGTCATGGAACAAGTGAGATGAAAATCAAAATCAGATATGACGTCATAACAAGTGAGATGAGAATTAAAACAAGACATGAGGTCATAACAAGTGCGATTAAAACAAGAATGACGTCACAATTCTCCCACCTTTTGATTAAAAGATAAAATAATTAATCAAAACAAACATATCACAATAAATGGAAAAGTTCAAAAGATAAAATTTCTAACTAAACAGTTCCGACTTCAAGTCGTGAAGGAATCTTAACAGTTCTACCAAATCTTGTCACAATTCCTTTAACTGGAAAATCAGGGACGAGACTCGTTACATCAGTAGAATTTTCCTGTTCATCTGTTTTAAAATACAGTGGAGAGGACATTTCAAGAGGAAAATTCTTTGAATGGGTCGAATCATTTCTCCAGAAGTTGTTTTAAGATGAACTACTCTGATATTGCCATCTTTACCTGGATACACTGTAATCACTCTGGCCATTGGCCACAATATTCTTCGCTTTCCCTCATTTTTGATGAGAACAATGTCCCCAACTTTCACCTCATGACCCTTTCCAACTTTCGAAGGGCGTTGAACTAGTTGACCTAGATACTTGCTTCTAAATCATCTTCGAAGAGTGTCCCTTAATTGTTGTTGCCGTCGTAATCTTTTATTGAGATTTACTTGATCGATATTATCCAAATCTGGTATGCCCACTTCAATGTTCTCCCCTAAAAACATTGCGGGAGTCAAAGGATTGAGGGAATCTGACTCCTCTGAAACATATGTTAGAGGTCTGGAATTTACTACTGCTTCACAGTCACATAGTACAGTCATTAATTCTTCATAATGTAATGATGACTGCCCCAAAACTCGACGTAGAAGCTTTTTGACCATCTGAATCATTCTCTCCCAAAATCCTCCCCACCAGGGAGCAGCAGGCGGATTAAAGTTCCATTGAATTCTATTGACGGATGCTTCAACCTCCAATTGCTTTCCAGTCAATACAGTTCAAGAGATTGGTAGCCCTATGAAATTGCTTCCATTGTCGCTGTAAATAATTTTCGGTCATCCCCTTCTGGCAATAAATCTGCGGAAACCGAGTAAAAAACTTTGAGTCGAAAGAGACATGATCAGTTCCAAGTGTATAGCTCTGTATACAGCGCAGGTAAATAGGATAATCCATGCCTTCTCTCGCCCTCTTAAAATAAGTGGTCCAGCTAGATCTACTCCTGTGATTTCAAACACAGAGGCATCGCGGACTCTGTTTTCATGTAGAGCAACTGGAGTGCTCTCTAATCTTTTTGCTTCGTATCTCTTGCATTGAAGGCAGTTCGAAATTACTTTCCGAATTGTTTTCCTAGCTCTCAGTATCCAAAAAGTTTGTCTTAATTTAGACATTAGAATATTTATGCCAGCATGCATCATTTTTAAATGAACATCTTGGATCAAACAACTTACAAGCTTGTGTTTGTTCGGCAGAAGCAGAGGATAAATAAAATCCCTTTCATCTTTCCTTTCGGCAAGTTTGGTCCTTACTCGGAGTAAGTCTTCTTCATCTTTAAACACAGAAATAGACTTCAATTTCTTAATATCTTCTGAATTAAAGACTTCTTGCTGCACTAATCTTATGATAATTTTCTCTGCAGCAGATAGTTCAGTCACTTCTAATTCTCCAATTTCCCACTCTTTGTTGCTGTTCCGAGCGTTTTGAATGAATCTGTTCATCCAGGCTACCATTCTTATTATCTTACTATAGCTTGAAAAGTAGGCTGTAATCCAGGAATCCGCAACATTGCTGCAATTAAATGATGTTACTACAGTCTTTCTCTTTCCGGCAGCTATTTCAGTTTCATTCTCAATGGGGTTAGATTCTGGCCAATCTCTTCAGGTTTGTCAGCCAAAGTGGTCCTCCCACCATCTCGATTCTATCAATTTTGTTACAGAGCATCCTCTCGAGGGAAGATCAGCTGGGTTAGCTGTTCCATGAATATGGTGCCAATTTCCGGGTTCGGTGAGACGTCGGATTTCTTTCACCCTATTATTGACAAATGTTCCCCATGTTTCATTCTTCTTAATCCAACAAAGAGCAGTTGACGAATCTGTCCAAAAGTATTCTTTTGAGATTTCAATCTGAAGTTTACCTTTGGTGAAAGAAAACAATCTGGCACCAATACAACAAGCTAATAATTCAAGTCTGGGAATTGTGGACTCTTTCAATGGAGTAACTCTAGATTTAGCCTGAAGTAAAGTTGTACTTTACTGTTTCTCGTTCTCACATCTTAAGTAAACAGCGGTTGCAAATGCATTCTTTAAAGCATCACAAAAAACATGCAGGCTATAAGAGGAACAGTTATCCATTGTTGCTTGTCTATGAATCTTTACTAAGGACAACAAAGGCAATTCACTCAACCACTTTAAAAATTTCTTCTTAATATCAGCAGGAAGTTCAGAGTCCCAACTCAATTTCTTTTCCCAGCTCTTCTGCAAATATAATTTTGGAAGGAGGGTGACAGGACAACTAAAACCTACGGGATCGAACACCTTTTGCGTAATTGACAACATGTTCCATCTTGACACGGGCAGGTCTCTCAAACTTATAGAGAGAACGTCACAAAAGAGTGTGTCTTCGTGTTTGTCCATCACTTTCACAGGCTGAGTATTGTCATTGACGATATCACTTCCTGACCGGTGCCATCCTCTTAAATCGAAACTCGCTTGAGCCATTATCTCAGTGGCCCTTGCCCTGAATAGTTCTGCCTCTTCTATTGAATCAACAGAAGTCCCACAATTATCTATGTAGAATGATGAGCGTAGCTTCTCAGCAATACATTTGTGAGGAGGCCCATATTGTCTTAAATGAAAGTCGATCACTGCTTCTTACAGAAAAGGGCTACAGTTCAAACCAAAGATCACCCGACGATGACGAAATTCCTTAATCTGTCTTTGTTCTGGATCATTCCACCAGAGGAATTGCAAAACATCTCGGTCCTCTTCAGTTACAGATACTTGTAGGAAAGCCCTTTTTATGTCTGAGATAATTCCTATTTTCTTTTCTCTAAAATTGAGTAATATCGTTGGTATCAACTCTAGCAAATTTGGTCCTTTAGCTAAGCAATCATTTAAAGATTGAAAGTTCTTCTGCTTACAATGAAGCATCAAATACTGGCCTCATTGCTGTAGTTGAACCCTCTTTAAAGACCGCTCGATGAGGGAGATAATGTACAGTCCCTCTTGCTTCATTTTCTGATACCTTCTTCGATTATTCCTGATTTCAACCAGTCTTTCAAATACTGCATTATGTCTTCCAACTTATTTCAGATTTAAGCTTTCTTGTGGATGAAATTAGTCTTTTTTCAGCTATATCTCTATTGCTTGGCAAATCGCCACGGTCACTGATCCACGTAAGCTTACTTCATATCTATTTTCATTATCTCTCTTCAAAGTCCTATGGAAATGATCATGTACAGCATTTTCTAATTCTTGACAAGACTTATTCTCACTGGGGTCTGTTATACCCAATGCTTCTAATTTCCACAGTTTTCTAAATTATTGTTAATGGACCAGCATCGAGGTTATCATGGTTGAAGTATTTTCAGTTGAGATACAGTCACTTATTTTGCCCATGATTACCCATCCTAACAAAGTGTGCACAGCCATGAGGCCACTATCTAATTTCTGAAGTTTTCCAGTCAAAATATTTCCAACTGTATCAGCACCTAAAAGAATTTCTATTGGCAGATTTTCCCGTTCTGAATCTGTAACGTGAATATTTTTCTGTATAATTTCTTTCATCCAAGGTCCTGGCGGCAAACTTGGTATAGAGCCACAAATTTTTGGTTGATCTATAGGTGAATATTGCAAGAATAACTGTATCAATGCTACTAATACGCAAAACTATACATTTGTGGCCTTCTTTTCAAGGTAACTCCACCAAAAAGTAGAGGTACTAATGCCTCAGATCCTACTGGTCTACATCCCATTCTTTCAACAGTGTCTTTTAATATATATGAACGCTGCAAACCAGTATCAAAAAGGACCTTACTCTTTGTTTCTTTCCGTTAGCATTAATATTAACCAGTAAGTTTGAAGAACACATCTTTTGTGCTACAAGAATTAGCTAAAGTTACATCTTATCTTCCTCAGAATTTTCCTTTATTCATTCTTTGTATTTACGGTAAGTTCGGGGCCATACAACAACCCAGTGTTTTTTAGAACAAATTAGACAGCATACATGTGTCTTACATTGTTTGGCTCCCGGGTGTCCTACCTTTAGGCAGACAAAACACCCCTTTTATCTTTAATAAGATTATGCTTTTGGTTAAGATCCATTTTATGGGCTGAAAAACATCTTTAGTCTCATGATGTTTATCACAAAATAGACAATTAGTTTCTTTATTTCTACTAGTTATTTTCTGACCAGCAAAGAGATCATTTGCTGTAGGAACCGAAGCTTCTTTACATTTTCCCTCTTTCCACAACCTAGTTTCACTCAATTTAAATCCCGATTTTGCTAGAGAAATCCTTTGCTCCCCTTCTACTTCGTTTCTCAAGAATGTCAACAGCTGTTTTAACTTATCGCAATAAGAATTATCTTGAGAACTAATTGCAGCATTTCTCAGCCAAACTCTTAAAATTTCTTCCGGAATACACGATTCCACTAATGGAAAGAGCATTGCAGCGTATTTATCACTAGTCATGCCTATGGATTCTAATGCTCTTAAGTACGATTCCAATTTATCATATAATTGTGCTATATTTAGTCTCCCTCTCTGAACCGTAGCATTTTTTATTACGAGACCTAGCATTTCCCGAACATAAAATTCGATTAACAACTCCTCTCTTCCAAACCTATTTGTTAAACACTCAATAACTTTATCATAATTATCTGCAGTTGCAGGAAAGCTCTCTACTATATCCCGTGCTCTAGTACCATGTATAGTTGCTTGTAGTAAATAATGGAATTTATCTTCCTTTTCAAGTAATTTGTCATCATGTATGCGCTTAAACTGACTCCAGAATGTTAACCAGTCTTTAACATCACCTCCAAATTGTTTCAGTTCTATTTTTGGCAACTTTAGTTTACGTTTATTCAAAGTCGGTGATGTAATTACCGACGCAGAACAATCCGTTGGCGCCATCTAGCCAGCAAAAAATGTTTCTGTTCTAACTCGTATTACGTCCATTTTTTCTTTATATCCTTCAATACACTCAAATTCATTATAATAATCTTCGTCTGTTTTGTATTCTAAACTCAAAATTTGGGTATCCCAATTACTAAGTTCATCATATAAGCGATCTAGGGTAGCGATTTTTGTTTTCACTGCTTCAATATTCGGCGTCTCTAAGCCTAATTCCCCCATGATAGCGTTAAATGTTTTCGTGAACGCTGTTCTGACTGGCGTTCTTTGCCTCTTCAGAGCTTCCATAATTTAAAGAAATATTAAACAAATGAAATGTTCATTTACTTACGATAACCTAATCGCATCACGTCCTTCGGGTCACCAAATGTTGAGATTTGAAAGAACTACGCGTTCTCCTTTCTCCTCTAAAATCCAACTTTATTAAAGAAACACACCCTCTTTTATACACTCAAAAATACTATCAAACATCGATGTTTCCACCACCGACAGAGAAACTTCTGCGTTCAACGTGCAGTTACATTTTGCGTCATGGAACAAGTGAGATGAAAATCAAAATCAGATATGACGTCATAACAAGTGAGATGAGAATTAAAACAAGACATGACGTCATAACAAGTGCGATTAAAACAAGAATGACGTCACACCAGTATTGTACTGTTTGCCAGATCATTTCTGACAGTGAATTTCCTTTTAAAACAGCACCTCATTGCAACAAAACTGTGGTCCAGATGATGAACTCCAAAGCAATAAAAATACACTGTTCTAGCGAATAAACCATTTTTGAAGCATATGCTAGAATGTAGAAATAATGCCGATCTAAAAGGACGGAATGCATACAGAATAGCAGCGCCATCTATTGATGAGCTTTGTAACTAATTTTGAAAATCAAATGAGAATAAATTCCCTGGTTACCTAAGCAGAATGCAGTAAACCATACATTTCTATCACCTTCCGTTTTTCTTTAATTGATTTTTCAAATCGTCGGTCATTTTGGGGACACCCTGTATGATGTGCTTTGTGAACCAGGATGAATTGCGAGTAATCAAATTGAAATCTGTATTGAAGAGAATATTGAGGTTTCAGTCATGAGGGGAAAACACTAAGTCATAAATAAAGTTATAAATCTGCAGTTAATTGGTAAAACCTTTTGATGCTAACATATTCATAAGTAATTGGGAACCTATTTTTCCTACTCTCATGTGTTTAAGTTAACTGTATTTTACTAAAAAGTGCTAGTAAAACTATGGAATACTTTAGTATGTAAGTAATGAATAAGCAGTTTATGTGCCAAAACCTTGTGCAGCTAGCATATTTATTCATCATTAATTTAAGACCTGGTTTTCCCTACTTTTATCTTCTTAGTCATCTGTTTTGTTCTTTAGATCTGTAGCAAAACTAGTGGACACTTTTATTATAATATGCCAAAGATTTAAAGTTCTAGCAATTGATTGAGTCTTATTGTCCTCATTATCTGATCTCTGCATATTTTATCTCATTTACAGTTTTATTTTCTCTATTGAAAAATAACTCTTTGATTATTTTAATGTAGGCTATTTTTTTGTGAGTTTAATCGTTTTAAAGTTTGCAAGTATGAGGATGCTTGTTTAGGTAAATAATGTTTTTTTTCGTCATTTCTAGAAAGTTCCAGAAGCAGGTGATAAATTCAGTAATCAACATGGTGGGAAAGGAATTTGTAGCACTCTAATGCCAAGTGAAGATCTTCCCTTCACAGCTAATGGCTTAGTACCTGATGTTTTATTCAATCCTCATGGTATACCATCAAGAATGTCTGTAGGTGAGGATTCTTCATTTTTTCTTATAGTTCCTTATAATCCTTAAAAATTTACTAGCTTAAACTACCAGGTTCTTTGCTATTGTAATAAGGCCATTATTTGGCTTTGAAAATTCTTGCCTTGTCTTTTATTTATTTTTAACATTTTCATTAAAATTCAAAGGATAAATTTAAACAATAATGTTTATAACTGAAACTTGTCTTACACTTATAAAAATATATTTGTGATCACATGTATCAACATATTTTTAGTCATTAATTCTCTGTTCTAGTCCTGTAGGGCTTTCAGTGAATGGGTATCTTTTGAATTTAATAATGTGTTACCTTAGAGCTTGAAAGTTTCAGTTACCTGTAGCCGATGGCAATACATGGGAGCCACCTTTAGTTTATCTATTGGGAAAGTACAATGGCAGTAGTTGATTATTTCATGTTTGGGTTGTGTACAGATTAGTATTGTGTTAATGCAGAATTTAACTCAATTACGACAAGAGTAATTATGTTAAAAGGGAAAATGGGGTATAATATGCCCTTTTTGTGCATATTTTATTATAATTTCATAGTTCATACAAAGCATTGGTCTAAAGATTAGAGGTTTTTAACTTATGTCCCACGGATCATTGTGGTTTGCTGAATATATATCTGTGACCTGCTGAAACACTTTACATTATTTTAGGTTAAAATACAAGAAAATTTGGAAAAAGGCTAATTACTGTCAGACAGAAAAAGCAACAGAAAGAAAGACCAGCAAAAACTTAAGTCCCATGGATCATTGAGGTTTGCTGAATATATATCCGTGACCTGCTGAAACAATTTTCATCATTTTAGATTAAAATTCAAGAAAATTTGGAAAAATGCTAATTACTTTCAGACAGAAAATTCAAAAGAAAGAAAGACCAGCAAAAACTTTTGTCCCATAGATCATTAAGGTTTGCTAAATATATATCTGTGACCTGCTGAAACAATTTACATCATTTTAGGTTAAAATACAAGAAAATTTGGAAAAAGGCTAATTACTGTCAGACAGAAAAAGCAAAAGAAAGAAAGACCAGCAAAGAAAAATGGTAGTTGAACATTTCTCGTTCTGCTGCATAGTATTTTCTATCACCCTTAATTATAAGGTGTTAGTAGTGTGTTATTCTGTGGTTTTACAATCCTTCCCAGTGAGAGGATTAGATGTGTGTCTCTGAATTGTTCATTGTAATGGTTCTTTTTTTCTGGGAAAGAGAATGAATAAGGGAGACCATGAACTAGAAATGTTACACAATGTATTACAGTTTTATGGAGAATGGGAAGTAAAAGACATAGAATGTTTTAGATAATGACAGAAAAACGTGGTGAGCTTTTTGAAAATTGCTGATTGCACCTGTTTATATATCTTTAGTAAAATAAAATGAATGTCAATTTTTTTTCATGAATACTGCAATGTGAGTATCTGATAATAGATTTTGAATTTTTTTTATACAAATCCTTTTTTTCCTGCTCTGCACACTATTTTTGTTTTGATGAAAATTTTTTATTGCATTATTCCTATGATTATTTTCTACTTTTATAATAGATTTTTCTGAATCGATTGAAATCTGTCTTATTTTTTACCACACGGTTTGAATATGGCGAAAAAATTTAAATGTGGAGGGAAGTATATTTTTTGCAGGTGTTATAGTAATTATTTATGTTGAGTAAGATTTTTACTATTACAGTCAGCTTTAAAAAAATAATGAAATTGAAGTTTTTTTTTAAAAAGTTTCTTTTAATTTTTCTACATAATCTCTCTTAACTGTCACATAAGGTAAAAATTAGTCTGGATTTCTGTGAAACAGCTACAAATTGTGTTTTGACATGTTCACTCATTCATATTTTTGATCATTTCTTAGAAAATGTGACACCCATCCTGTTGACAGCGCTCTCATTCTTTAACTATATTTTGGTGCTGAAATACTTTAAAATTTCATAATAGATCTGTTTGAGTTAGCCTTACATGATCCCAGGTAGCAAAGTCCAAAACCATTACTTATGAGGGAACAGCAACCTGTTTACAATTCTTGTTAACTTGAAGAAAAAGTGTCTTGTTTGTTTATGCTTGTTTGGTTATGTTAAGTCCAGATTTTCGTTTTTCTTCATTTCAAGAATTAATTGCCATTAATTCCAAATTTTTTCATCAAAGGACTACTCCTTGTAGGAGTTGGTAAAATTTGATTTGCAAGTATTAATTTTTTAATAGATCCTAGTAAGTTTTAAAAAAGTAGATGTAGCATGCTATTGATTTATTGTGTAATTCTATAAATATTAAAAATCTGTGTTACATCTTGATTTTAAATTATGTATCTTTAATCCTCAAATACATTTTGATATTTTTCCAGAAATAAATTAACAAAGAATTTGTTTCAACACAGGTTTGCTTTTTGAAATGGCGACTGCAAAAATTCATATCACCAAAGGATCTCATTACATTGTTGAACCATTTCGAAAAAAAAAATCCAAAGAAGCCTATGAAAATACTGGTGAAGCTTTAGTGGAAGGTAATTTTCTCATTAACCTCTTCCTTCTCACTCCCATGAAAATCACAGGGTGAGTTTTCTCCTTCTATTTCTCGTGCCCGTGATATTGCCAGGCTGGAGTGTCCAAAAGTAACACACCAAAAAGATTAAAACAATACATTTCACAAACCCTGAAAAAAATTTATTTCTTATTTTGCATACCAGATGGCAGCACAAGACTATTTATAATGTAATTAGGGGATGTTTATTTTAAACTAAATATTACAGATCAAGAAATAAATGGACTCCTCCAAAAAAAATAGGCACTTTTATTACCGTTTTATTGAAAATTATGCAATTGTTAAGGGGTTGATGATTCATTATTTTCTTAAAATAGGTTATAAGCCACATTAAGGCATTTTTACCGTAGGAAGGATTTCATTCACAGATGTTTGCTTTTGTTTTCAATAAATATTTCCAAGAAATAGGAAAAAATGCTGTAGAAGCTTGAAATTTTATTAATAAACTGTGAATTTTGTCACCTCTCCATTTAGTAATATCTGTCTGTGTTTAAAAAAAAAAAAAAGGTTAATCACTAAGGAATAGAATTTTTTTTTTTTTTAATTATTATAAATTGTTTAACTCTCCCATTGATTTGATATAGGAACTTGAAATTTGTATTTGTGGCATTTCAAGTAGAGTATGAGATTTGATGATTATATATTTTTATATATTTTTGTGCTTTCCAAAATAAGAAAAAAATTTATGTCATAGATGATACTACAGTCGATTCCAATTAATCGGACCAGCCGCTTATTTGGACCGAATCATAAAGAACCAATACAAATCCTATTGCATAAGCCTAATAGGACATGTTCGTGTAATCGTGCCAGCCAGTTATTAGAACTAAAATTATCGCGTCCTAATGTGGTCGATTAACTGGAATCTACTATATTGAATGAAATGGTATGAATTTTACTTGTCGGTTTATAAACCTTATTTTTTAATGGGTTTTCTGTGCATTGTTGTTCCTCATATCTGTGTTCTTGGTGTTATTTAGTCTTTAATGCTTTTTATAAATTCTAATGATGGAGTAATTACGATGGTCAAGATATAATATTATAAAACGCTTTATTATATTTTTATATGGGGAATTGTACTTAGGTTTATCTCAGTTAGAGATATTACATTCATACTTAAACTGAAGTTTAATAAGTACTCGCGAGATAGCATCCAAAGGATAATTTGAATAATATTATTTTGCTATAGAATGTTGGATATCATGTGGTATGCTTGATATGAATCTCTCAGTATAGATCTGATTGCCCTCCTTTAACAATAATATTATTTCAGAGTCCTTATAGTGAACCTCATGATTAATATTTTCCATTTATATGTTCACATTTTCACTAAAAAGCCTTTATTTAATGTTAAAAAATATACCAAAGAATAACTTTTGGAGTATAGCTGCAATCTCCATAGGAATACTTATTAGCAGAGCCTGGGGGAATATTGAGAAAGACAGACTACCAAGCAATTTTGTATCTTTAGTAACCTGAAAGTAAAGTTCTTTTGCAGTTAGGTTGGTCAATGGTGGATGAAGCATTTGGGTGCCCCTAAATGCAATCTAGTTTGGAGGCCTTTGTTATAAATACTATTAATAAATATTATTTGTTACTTGAAGATATTGTCATATGGTCAAAAAGGAAAATTTATTAGCTAGTTATTAGGTAGTAAAAACTTATACTACGCTGTTTTTCGTTTGATGAATGACAAATTGTCTAGTTGAAGATTGTATCTTTGCCTAAGGTTTACAGAATGTATTTCTTTTGTGAAGCTGTTAAATTTTGAAGGTCCTTTACAATCAGAAGCCCAAAGTGTGCACTTCTTGCGCCTGTGTGATGATCTGCCACTGAGGTTCTCACTTAGATGCAAGGGCACACATCTAAGGCTAAACTAGATCTGACAAACCCGGTGACAATCTTAGGTATAGGGTTCTTAGACTGCAGATCTAATAGACTTTCATTCATTTCTTTGATTTTCATATCTACTATAAGAAGTCTTGGATAATTAATGATAAAAAAATTTAAATTTTGGTTTTAGTTGATAAAAGAATGATCGCTCAATCTGAAATTGTTTGAATATTTAATATTTGTTAAAGTACTCTATTCATGATTATAAAAAATTGAGATGTTGTTTATGAAGGGAGTGATATTGGTGTTTCTCATACTACAAACAAAACAAGAGAAGGAAACTTACTTCTCTGAAGAAAGCTGTACTTGAATGGCTATAGCATAGGCATTTATTAAGTGTTTGAATATTCTTAAAAAAAAGTGTATTCATTTTAATGCTAATAAAAGGAACTATTTTATTCTTTATTTTGAAAACTAAATTTCTAAAAATTTTACTCATTATGCGTACAATTTATTTTTTACCTAAACTGCATAAAATTTAATGAAAATATTATTGAACATGACAAAGCTGAGTTTTCAACTTTCATCTCATTTAGCTGGTTTTGACTATTATGGTACAGAAAAGTTTTATAGTGGAACATCCGGGGAAGAATTAGAAGCTGACGTTTTCTGTGGTTCCATATACTATCTCAGATTGCATCATCTTGTGGAAGAAAAATTTCAGGTGCTTATATTATTTTTTTCATGTTATAAATTTTTATGTAATTCTAACAAGGAAAAGACAAAAGGGTTCCATTTTTTTATTCATTGTAGGTTATCATTTTCTTCATTGTAAAGAGGCATTAATGGGGTGAAAATAAATTTATATTATTCCTATTTTCATTTTTTTCCTTTAAAACATTTGGCAGGATATTCTTGGACTCTGAAAAATTATAACTCATTGTCTTTCAAATTAAACATTAAAAAAAAATTAAATTACTTTGGAATTTTTTGTTTTGATATTATAATGACCTATTGTACCAACAGTGAGACTTCAATTCAGGAATAACAGTGGTATTATATTTTTGTAATTGCTTCATTTTTGTTATGGCAAAAATATATTTATGTTAAAGTTAATGAAAGTATAAAAAATTGGCAAATTTATTAGCTAAAGTTGCTCAAAGGAATATTTTCAGAAAGAATTATCTCATTTATTGGTTTATTGTGTTGTGCTGATATTATTGTAAGAATACATAATTTTTAATTTTAGTAACGTTTACAAGGACAATTTTTAATATAGTAACTCTGAATAAAAGATAGATTTAATTAAAGAATGTTTTAAGCCTCTACTGAATTTAAAGTGATTTAATGTTTTAAATATTATTGTAAAGTGGCTGGGGTGAAGTTATTCTTTGTTGGCTGGTGAATTTTACTTAAAAGTTTTTCTCTTGAAAGCGTCTATCCTATCTTTATCTCTTACGGGCTTCGGTCTGGTAATACGAAACCACGGATTTTGCCATTTTTTGCTTTTGAAATTTCTTGGAAACCCAGGCTTGGGGAGTGATCTTGCAGGGCCTTGGAATGCAGAGGGGGTCAACAGACATTGTCTCGGCTCACGAGAAAAGTTGTGGAGAGCGACACACAAGATTACATTTTCATGTAGATGACGGCGGCAGGGATTAATTTTAATGGAAAAAGTGATTGAGTGGAAAATCGGAAATAAATTGGTCTACAAACCCAGAAGTTATAATAGGTAACTTACAGCCTTCTTCCTCAAAGTTTTATATCCGAAAATGATGGCACCCTATCGGACTATTTTCTGTGGTACGGTGTCGGTGCAAGAGTACAAGGAGTACATCGGCGGACCTGGAAGAGTGGAAATTCTGATTGTGAACACTGAGTATGCAAGGTTTCGGCCGAGCCACCCCTGAGACAAATGATGCAGTCTAACCCCAGAGTTCCACATATTCGACGTGGGTGAAACCCACTTTCCTTCCTTTTCTTTCCTTAATTTCTACCTTTGTGGGTTTTTTTAAAAATTGTTTGTATGCTGTAGCAGGGTCCTTAAGACTCATTTTATTTTATTTTAATTTATTATTAATGCTAGCAATTACAATTAATGTTGCAAGGTTTTTTTTAATTTATTTATTTACCAGGTACTTAACTTAACTTTTTATGTCATTGATTTTTATGTAATTAATTGTGTCGAACCGATATTAGATTTGTGTTAACCAGAATAGTATTGTATTAATTAAAATTTTGATTGTCTGAATAATTTGAAAAAGAAATTGAAAATATGGGGGAGATTACTGTAATTTTTATAATCATTGTAAGAGAGAATCATCTAATGTCTAAATAAATTGTTGCTTTAAATTTTATCTGTCGTCTGTCGTTTTGGCCAATGTTAAGTTTAAATTATTTTTTATTTCAGCGGCTTCGAATATTTTTATTTCAGAAGATTTTAGTTAAGTTTTTCTTTTAGGAGAAGTAATTTTGTTTAAGGTGTGCTTCTATAATAGGGAAGTAGTTATCTTTAATTTTTCTATAATTTTGATTTAATTTAATTTTTATCTTTGCTCATATCCAGCACTGTGGAGTAAACAGTAAAAGAACCTGGTGTAAAGTTAATTATATGTGTTGTGTTATTGCAGATTAAAAAATTTAATATTCCTACTAATTGAGGTTTTCACAATGCGCATCAATCCTAATTCATCAAATGTACTAACCACTAATTATGAGTACTATTGCTAATATTGTATTTAAATTTAATTGAAGTAAGTGAATATATCTTAACTTTAATTATTAAATTTAATTAATTATGGCTGCTAATAAGTAATTTTAATTCACCCTATCTCCAAAGATTTTAGTTCCAACAATTGTTTATAATTCAATAATGTTGAAATATTATGTTTATATAGTAGGATATATTATATACTTTTGAAAAGCATATTTGCTTAAGGTTTTATTTAATTTCTCTGGCTAGTTAATATTAGTGTATATATATTATTACAGAATATAATATATATACACAAATATATACAGAATATTATATATATATATTATTCTATATATATATATATAATATATAATATATATATTTAGAATATAATATATATTACATTTTCTATATATCTGAAAAGTTTCATTATGCACAATGTTTTGAATACGTTCTTCTGCACTTTTGAGTGAATTTACCAAACACTATGAGTGGGCCATTTTTCAAACTCAAGATGTGCTACTCAGCACCAATCACTGTAGCCATGTTTAAATGCTATAAAAGAGGACAAAGCATGGAGTATTTAGCTGGTCCAAAATGTAAAATTAATCATTCTTGACAGAGCTGCCAATATAACTGTTTTTCTTCTAACATTTTACCTGTTAAAGGATAATTGAGCTAGAATCATAAGGTTTGGTATGTAAAATCTCTTCTAACCATATGACAATTCTTTTTTAATTTCTGTAAACTGTTTGTAAACCCAGTCATACAGTATGTCTAAACACTAATATTAACTTTAAGCGTAACTTGGAAAATAAACTATATTTCCTTGGGAAGATTTGAATCCTCAAACTCCTAATCACCCAGCTTAAATATGATTCTTGAATAGTAACATAGTCCAGTCAATCAAAGACATTAGAAGCATTTAAAGTGCACAGCTTTTATACTATATGCAGAAATATTATTTACTAATAACTTACATACATGAACTTTAATGGGCAACACAAGGATTACTATTTTTAATTTGGAAAGGTGAGAGATAACACTCATTTAAGTTGCCTCCAGGTATTTTTCTAATAAACAACACCCCTATTCAGATTGACTCTGAATATACCTTGGAGAGTTTGATCTGTCCACTTTGAAAATGACTTTGAAAGAATGAAAAAACATCCAGGCAGCACAATGTGCATAAACAGGCTCTTTCCACCTCATACTCTGAGGGTGAATTTGGCTTTTCCCACTCCTGTGCTCAATCTCCCTAAGAGGTCAAGGGATTAGATCAGGGATCAACCCTTTTCCTATATCAACCCCTTTTTAAAGAATGATTTTCTTCATAGACCCCTCACATTTTCCCCTATAATACTAATAAGTGCACATAAAAGATTTAAAGGTAACAATTTGACTAAGAATATGAACAAAAAATTTTAAAAAGGTGTTCATTAGGTTTATGTTTTATTATTTTTGTACTATTTTAATTTTTTATTTCACAAATATAAACAAGATTTTGGAAACCCAGATTGTAATTACACAAAGGTTTGGTTTCAATTAATGTGGTGGTTGTGCTTAATGCATCAATACAATTTTTTTAATGTTTTGCCTAAAATTGCTTATCATATAGTGTGTGTGTGTGTGTGGCTAATGTCCCTGGGGAATGACACCATTACATCCCAATCCGGTGTACATATGAATATAACCATAGAAACAGACAAATGACACAATCACAGAAGAATTTTATTGACAGACGATGACACCGGTGATGGACGATGGGTTGCAGCTCCCCTTTCTAGACAGGGTTCCAATTGCAGGCGGAAGACTGACCGGTTTCCCAGAATACATCCAAGTCTTATGCGGGAATCGAACCCACACCCCCGGCGTGGCAGGCTGATGCCTTATCCACTTAGCCACTGGGCGACGCTTATCGTATAGTAACAATAACTAACATAACAAATATAAATATATATTTTACTAAACAATTTTACTGACTTATATGTAATTATAATATAATTTCATTCGACACATATACAAAAACTTCATGACATTCGACTTAGATGCATGGATCACTTCGTCTTATGCAAATCTGTATTTATACATAATAAAATGTATATTATTATCTAATAATTACATTCATAAAAATTAAATTAAATTTTAAAACAGAAAATTTTTTCATTGACCCCCAATAGACCCCTGGAATACTATAGACCCTTTTTAAACTGTCACCGACTCCCAAGGGGTCCACCTGGACCCTGTTGGGAATTCCTGTATTAGAGCATAGTTGTATCCACAGGAATCACAAGTCATTCTCTGCTAAGAACTCAGAAAAAAGATGGGGATCTTGTGACATTACAGTATCTATGTTCAAAACAGAAAAATTCAAACTGGCAGGGTAGTTTATACATCATTAAAATCTCAAAATTCTAGCACAAGAAAGGAAAAAGGTTTTAATACTTGAGATTGGTGAATCAGCTTTCGAAACAAAATTTTATTATCCATAAAATTGTTTTATAGATCTGTATAAAATCCTCTATCAGATAATTTGCATTTAATCTTGAACTTGATACTAAAAATTTGAGACTTAATTCTTTTAAAATATCTTTTGGATAAAAGGAGAAACAACCTCCATATTTTGTTTCAGTGTGTTATGTTTCAACTCATAATTGTTGAATTGGAAATCTTATGTTTAAAAATATTGACAAGTTTTTCTTGCCTCTTTATAAAATAAAAAAAAGGTTCAATCAGTGGGACCTGTTGATGAGAGAACAAACCAGCCCATCAATCCTGGTAGATCTGGAGCCATCCGTTTTGGTGAGATGGAGAGAGATGCCATATTGTCCCATGGTGCAGCCAAGTTGACACTGGACCGCTTATTACATAATAGTGATAAGTGCACTGTAAGTTGTCTCACTTTAATAGATTTTCTGTGATCTGCAGTTTTTTATATTTATATTTTTTCAGTTTTTATCTGAAACCTATTTGAATTTAGCTGC
The DNA here is from genome assembly GCA_907164885.2 of Dolomedes plantarius. Lineage (NCBI taxonomy): Eukaryota > Metazoa > Arthropoda > Arachnida > Araneae > Dolomedidae > Dolomedes > Dolomedes plantarius. Next base: position 132,636,267 of record OU015497.1, on the reverse strand, counting down.
AAACTTCGTATTTGTTAAAACTTATCTAGATGTTGTAATATAGAAAAGGAATTTTACATTGTTAATCTTAACAGACTGAAACTTCATGAACTTGCTTGCAATTTATTTGTGAAGAAAAAATGAATACATATCACTTGAATATCATAGTCATGAAGAACAAAGTTCTTGTTTTATTTTAAGTATGAATCAATATAAACAAGTTTGGCAATAGCAAAATTTATTCTAAATGTTATGTGAGGCACTAACTAGGTTTAAAGCTAATTTTTTCATATATTGAAAATATCAATTTAACAATTATTGTATAGAAAAATTGGGAGAGTTCAACAACAGCCATAGATTAATGGTGAGTCAGTGCCTTTTATTATTGTCACATATAGTATGTTAAAGTACAAATCATATATCCTCTTCAGCAAATAAGTGATGAAAAATTTTAACAATTTTTGAGATCATACATAAAAGCACTGTAAAATCAAAAAGGTGTTATATTATTAAAACTTTCTGAAATTTGCTGTAACAATAAAAGTAACCCTTTAATTATACATCCTTAGTTATATTAACTGATTTCTTGTATATTATTTATTTATTTGCCAATATATACTTATATCTTTAGCACAATTTTCAGCCAGATTAGAGAATCCCAATCATGTGTAAAGTCACAATTTCCACATTTTAATAATGGGGAATTTTCTAATTCATACAGGATTCCATTTATATATTTAGAGAGAGAAATGGAGAGCAGTTTGTTTTGAAATTTTTTTTAAAAATTATTTTATACAGTATTACTTAACATTACAAAGACCTCTCACTATGATAAAAAATATATATTTAAGAAGAAAATACACCTAATTCTGTTTTTACACAATAGATACGTTCCTGAAGAATACGTGTAAAAAAAAATTCATGTGAAAAAAGACATCGTGTTTATGGAAGAAAAGAAGATTGTTCCGGATCTAAAAAATCAGTAAAAATATTTTTTAAAAACCATATAAAAATATTCATTTTAAGCTTATTATTTTATTTCAACAAAATAGCACACATGCAATAATATGTAATGAAAATGAAAAAAAAATTCGTCATGGGAAAAAGAGAAAAAAAAGTTTTACACAAATTTTTTTTAATTCTTTTTCATTTTCTGACAATAAACAGCACATATGTTTGCGTACAACTGGAATGTCACTGCTACCACTAGAAATGTTGTGGACATCATCTTCTTCCTCTAATGAAATTCTTTCTGTGATCTGAGCAAAATCAGCACGAGTCTCCTCTGGTGCTGATGATTCACGACCAGAAGGGACTCGAATGGTTTTATGAACAAATTCAGTTATTAAGGGGACTCACGACTGTTGTGTTCGTGTTTTGGTTAGGCCATTATATAATTCTCTGTACGAGGCTGTCAACAACTTCAGTTCACATTGAAACTTCCCAGCACATTCCTCATTGGGGTTATGTTTGACAAAATGATTTTGGCCAGTTCCAGACCTTCTATTATTAAATCTGCATTTCAAACAGGATCATTTTCTTTCAATTTCTTCATTTTGGTAGATTAAAAGAAAAAAATGTATTTGCAGACAGAATTCTTGGATCAAAACAGAACTGGATACACTATTGCCAAAAATAATACACCACAAATAAAATTTTGTTTTTTTAGAATTAGGCAAAAAAATATATATAGAAATTGGATTGGACCTCTCGTGTTAAATCAAATTGACTCACGTAAAAAGATAATGATATATTTTTTTAAATTCGTGTTAAATCAAATTCATGTAAAAAAGGTTTGTGCAAAAACAGAATTAGGTGTATAAAAATCTTCTGATTTCTATCTGTTTTAACTGTTAATCCATTTTATACAGTCAAGTTTGAAGTTGGCCAGTCGTATGTAATATATATATATACTTATCATGTTGTAAGTATTTGTTTTGTAATTATCTGATAAAAATAGCAGTAATTTTCAAATCACCATAAATCAAAGAGTCATGTTTATCTCCTCTAAAGATAAGTCATCGATCAAGTAATCTGCTGAAAATTTTTGTTTTCATTACTTGCATGGAATGGTCTCATAAAAATTGTTATATACACATAAGCCAATCAAAATGTATTCCTTTCTTTTGATTCAATTATCTCTCAAATTTCAATCACTGTACATTTACTGCTGTATTGTTAATTCCATAAAAGCATATACCTTCCATATTGGTCTCTTGGTCTGAGTGTTAGTTTATTAAATCACAGTTTTAAAAACTATGCAACAAAAGTAGGGCATAATGTGCATATTTTGTTTTGAAATTGAGAACTATGTTTGCTCAAAGCCCATTTATTAAATCTTGATTGCATATTAGCTATGGATTTAATGTTTGCTGAATATGGCCATTAATGTGTCAAAGAAAAATCAAATCTAGAAACTGGTTTTTTTTTAATATAAAGAATTAGGTTATTTTCAATTATAATCAATTGTAACTGTAAATAATGCCTTTAAATTCTTACTTATTGAATTGTTAACAATTTGCATTCCATAAATAAGAAATTTTAAATCACACTCTTAATATTTCTATTTAATCTTTTATTCCTAGGCATACTTGTGCACCAAATGTCACCAGATACTCCATCCTGTCCTAAACAATCTAACATGTAACAGATTTGAGAATCCAATAGAGATCACATTCTGCGTTATGTGTTCCCAAAACTCAAACCACAAAATAAGAATACCATATGTTCTTATTTATTTAATCACTGAACTGTCTGTGCTTGGCATTAAAGTTATGTTTTCTGAGAAGTAAGGTTATCATGTTATAGGAAGAAGTGTCAGACAATTTATGGGTTTGTTGAATTTAAGATTTATTTAAAGACATTTCTGTGTATTTTAAGTGAAGCTATCATCAGTCATTTCAGGTTTTACAATTGCAAATGTAAGAAAACATTTAATGTTCAGATTATTAATAAGATCATCATGTGACTATTACAGCTTCAAAAGATTTTAATGGTATTTTAACATAGGATTATGTTCCTCAATAATGGTCCTTTGGAGAGAAAAAAAATTTCCTGCGTCGCAAGTTATAATTTTGGCAACGCACCAAACCCAATAGCAGTAAACTGTTAAACAGAAAAGTACCAAACTGCATTAAAAAAATGTAATTAACGATAAATAATCCTATGTTAATAACCCGTGGTAGTTTCGTTAGAAGGGACTACCAGAAATATTTTTTTTAGATATCATCGTACCATCCAATTATTTATCTGTAAGTATCACAGTGTCTACCAGGTTATGGAAGTCTAAAAGAGCCATTATTTTTAAGAAGTAACTAAATGTCTCGAAAATCATGAGAATTTTTTTTTTCTCTTTCGTATTTGTAAATTACAAACTGACAGTAACTGAAGTATTTAAGTTTCACAGTAAGCAGAACATGAAGTTTGATAATCTTTAGAAATGTTATAATGTTTGGTATTTAGGGCAATTTTTCTATGAGTTTTAAAAGGAACAATATATTTATAAAATCTCCAAAGTAAAATGAGTAAAATTAATGATGATTGATTGTTAAACTAACTGTTTCTAAAGTATTAACATTCTATGATATGATTAAGATGAATTCTGACTCACGAGAGGCCTCGTGGGTTGTAATTTGGTGACGCTATCAGTTTTATTTTCGCTCCTGTGGTCAAATTTCTGAATTTTTTGGTCGAAATCTGCATTTTTGTGCATACGCATTCCTGCAAAGCTCTATAATCTTAGAGAGCGTCACGAGAGGCCTCATGGGTCGCAATTTGGTGAAGTTTGTATTGCATCATAGAAACGGTAGAAAGATTCTAAGTCCCGAAAATAACCAAAGTCCAAAAATTGCAACACAGAAACGCTAGAAGGATTCTAAGTCCTGAAAATATTCAAAGTCAATATAGTTATAAAAACTGCAAAGTAAAATGAGTAAACTTAATGATGATTGATTAATAAACTGACTGTAAGTTAAGTATTTATATTCCATCAGTGGCGCACCCAGGATTTTTTCTTGGGGGGGAGACGAGATGAACAGATAAAATATTTATAATGCATGGAGGAGGCCGAGATGAACTGATAAAAATATTTATAATGCAAAATCAATATTCATAATGCAATTTCTATTTCTTTGGGGGGGGGGCCTTCTTTCTAATTTCTAAATTTCACCAGGTGCTCTTTAAAAACTCATTTTTGCAGAATGTTTTGGATTTTCTATATATATAAAACAGTTCCGTAACTGACTCACTGACATACAACGCACAGACCAAACCACTGGACCTAAAGGGCTGAAATTTTGCATGGCGATTCTTCTTATGGTGTAGGGGTGCACTAAGAAAGATTTTTGAAAAAAAATTTTTAGATTTTTTTATATTAAATTTTTAAACTGTTTTTGTAACTTTTTTTAAGTTTGCATTTAAAATAATTTTAGGGTTATAACATTTATATCACAAGAAAGATCAGAAAATTTCCTTTAAAATAAAATCCTTTTCGAACTTTTACCTCCATTTCCTGATTTTTGGTAAATTTTTAAAGATTAATTTTTAGAATTTAATTTATTAAATGCTAATCACGTGATTTCTTTTTCTGGTACTTGAAATAAATTTATCGTCACGTGCATAACAACTAAATAGACAAAAAATATTCTTTTTTCTTTCTAATGCTGCAGACGATTGTCACTGGTCTAAAAATTAGTACATCCAAAAAAAAAATAAATATCCCTTACGATTTTATATATATATATATATATATATATAATTAATATATATATATATATATATTACATCAATTGTATACATTGATAGTTGCATTTATTATAAATATATATATATATTTTTTTTTGGCATTAATTGCATACATTGACTGTTGTATTTAATTTGAATGTATTCCGTAGCAAAGTGTGTGTTTTCAGCTAGTAAATATATATTCTTACAAACGCACAATTGCAGAGTATCATACCCATATCATTTTGTACTTAACAAATTTTATACAAATTCTTGTATTTTTGGCTATTTTTCTAAATTACCTTTGGTGACCATTTTCAGTTGTTGTTACAAGGGGGTTGATTTGCCTGAAAGATATATATAGCTGCTGGGAATTAATATTACATTGAGAGTAAGAAATATACTACAAGCTGTTAAAGGCTTAAAATAGCTTTGAAGTTAGAGTCACACACAATTAATGTCATAGTAGATTTTAGTGGGCTGTTTTAAAATTCTTAAAAAGTAAAGTGAATTTTATAGTTTTTGAAATTTGAGTATTAACATTCATATTTAATTTAGATTCTAAAAAAAGCTACCGAAAGGAGAAGTAAACTTTATTACTTGTTTGCCTTATGAAAGTAAAACTTGGAGGTCTTATCTGAAATAATTCATGATATGTAAGATATTATCTTTAAGCAAATGTAACAAATGATTCATGTTATGCGAGTTTAATACTAAGAATGAGTTTAATTATTTAATTAAAATATTAGCTTGTAAATGCAGAAATATTCATGTTGTTAGGTGACGTTAATGTAAAATGATTTGAATTATGCATAAATATTATTTTCACAACTGTAAAAATTTTCATGTTGTTATACTAGTAAGTGTAAAATTATTTGACTTATATTTAAAATATCATATATAAATTCACAAATATTCATGTTGTTATACAAGTTAGTGTAAAATTATTTGAATTGTGTTAAAAATATTTACAAATGTACAAATATTATGTCTGTATGCAGGTTAATGTTGTTTTTATCTCTGTGCGTAAAATGTAAAAAAAAACATTTAAGTAGAATTTCCTATGCTATATCCTTATTTTTTTAATACATGTATAAGTGAATTCAAATTGTTTATTATTTTTGTATTTCTAAATATTTTATATATAAAAAATGAATTATTAAATATTTTCCTAACAAATTTTTGATTGTTGTTGAATCTCCAGAAAGTCCTTTACAGACAGGACAAAATCATCAGTTTGGACAAAAGGGTCGATTAGCTATATTTCATGAGAGGGGGTGTTCATCACATGTGTAAATGAAGATTCAGTCACTCCACTCTTCATAATATGTAATGAGATCATTTAACTTGTTTAGCAGCACTATTTTCTCAAAATTTGTAAAAACAGATAAGCTTATCAGTAGTTTTGATTTAAGTTGAAAAAGTAAGCAAAAGCCTTTCTTTGAAATAAGCCTGATGAAAAAAGAATGGGAGAAATTTAATACAAGAATGGGTTTTTTTCATGGTATGATTGTTCTGTATGATCCAAGTCAAATACATTTAACTTTTAGTTAAAATGAACTTGCTTTTCTCTGCATGAATCTTGTTGAGACCCCATTAAGATTTCATGTATGTATTTATTATTAAATTGTAGGGGTTCAGACTGATCCAAAATCAATTTCTCTCAGAATGGAACAAAGAGATGCCATTACTTTTATGAAAGAAAACTTTATATTCACCATAAATAAGTAAAAAACTAACTTGTTAAGAATGTTAAAAGCTAATACAACTAACTGCTTTCTTTGAAATTTCGATGATGAGTTTACATTTTATTCATCAACAATGAATATTTTAGGTCTTTCTCCCCAAACTTGTGTTACTAGCTTTTGTGCTATATTTTCTATTTGTCACTGTTTTTCTTTCAAAAATCTAATGATCAGACTGAATTCAGAAAAAGAATGTAGATCACTTATCCTCAACATGAAATCTTAAGGTGACTGAATAAGAAAACTGCTGTAAGGTAAGTCCTTTTACAGCTCAAAAAAGTAATTCAAAATGGATATTATTGGAATTAATTTAAAACTGGAGATGTGCTAGGTGAATTTCTTTTTTCAAAAATTTTGACAATCCTGCTGGAGTGTGATATAAAATGTGACAGTAGGAGAAATTACTGTTCATCACTTATGAAAATTATGCCCATTGAACTTTTAGAGGTTGCAATGAGTTCGAGTCATCCCTGCATTTAACTTTATAATATTACGGCGAATAAGCAATGTCATAGTGAGTCATTAGAGCAAACCGGTAGGTCATACATATATAACATGTAACGAATTTGGAATCTGAGTCATCTCTCCATCAGGTGTCTTCTTGTAGTCCTTGACTTGAGTGGTTAGCAAATCCAGTCAATACAGTCAGTTGCTGGTAATAATTTATTGTTTACTCGAACACATTATGGACATTAATGATGTGGAGTTAAGATAAGTTTTATAAGGATACTAAGAGTAGAAGAATATTTACAAACGCTACATAAAAATGAACAGAGGAGAGATTGGGTCAACTTGTTCAAGCCATTACATTGTGCTAAGTTGTTGTGCTCTAAGACTTTCCACACCAGAACAAAGGACGGTTAGTTCTTTTTTGACACCTGACCATCTATGGTGTAATATGCCCATGACACCTGCAACTGTTCTTTGGCCATTGGTGTGGCATCAAATATGCATATGACAAGAGTTCAACTTGATCCATACTAATTCATTTCGGTTAATCTATTCATTTCGCTTGAATATTAAACTTAACTCAAAAGTATTTACATAGTAACATCTAGCTTTGCTGGGAACTTCAGTAAATTAACATACTAAAAAAACTTAAACGAATGTTCATAGTTTCTACAACAGGTAAGAAGAAGCAACCACTCCAGGAGCTCCATTATATATGCACTGCTGGGCCATTAAAATTGCAACACCAGGACGGAAAGGAAATAACAAAACTTTACTTATTGTACATATACAGCATAGTAAGAAGAAAATATGATTAAATTTGTAGGCAATTTTGGGGGTACACAGTGGTCTGAAATTAATACACACAGCTGCCACCCTCTGGCAGCTAAAATGACACTAACCTGGTTAAGCATCGAGTCGAACTGGGTTGGATGACAGATAGAGATAAGTCATTCCATGTTGCTTCAAGTCTATGCCACACTTCATCAATCGTAGTGGCTGGAGAATGGTGGAAACCCAGTCTCTCAGCAAACCCAGGACTAGGATGTTTTTCAATGGGTGGAGATATCTGGAGAACGTGCTAGCTAGGGCAACAGTTGAACCAGCCTCAGTGTCAAGGTAGGTCAGGACACAACGAGCAACATGCTGTCAGTCCGTGCTGTTCAGATGTCACCTACCCATGCAGATACTTGTGCTACAAACAAACCATTTCCTGACTCAAGGTCCATGAGGTGGCTATACAATCCTGCAAGGCTACCTGACAACATTGTCTGTCCTCTCGGGCGTTAATGGTAGGAGGCAGTGAGATCCTGAATTGCTTTCAGTATCATCCTCCTGAAACAATCAATTCCATATTCATATGACAGGTTGTTGGATTCCATAGGCAATGATCCTGCCGCTAGTAAATTCTGACACGTGCTGGTAGCTGTTTCTCCTTCTTATACGAGGCATACATGATCTTCTCACTAACAACCAACATTGAAATGCGATTTCCGAATGAGAATCCCACTGCATAACTCCTTTTCTACCAGAGTTGAGATGCCATTTCTGCCCCTCCTGCGTGTTCGATTGTGCTTAGATACTAATCATTTGCATATCCCACAATCTTCTTCCTTTCTGCAAAGTTGGCATTGTATCATCCCTCCTTCATGATGTTGCAATTTTTAATCCCCGAGCAGTGTATATATATGTATAATAGGTCCCACCATTATTAATTCTACTCCTTTAATTTGTAAGTAGCACATCGTTGGCCAAACATCATTAGGGAATCGCTACCTGTTGGCAGAACTTCCCCAAACAAATATGGGCAAACTGCAAAATGTTTATGTTGGGCCAACAGTGATATAATGCTGTTGTCCCAATCAAATCTAAACGTTGGTTGACCTGCAAAACTAACTGTTGGTCCGATTAACAGCTAAACCTTTGGTTGAACTGCTTCTCCCAATGGTTGGGCTAACTACCCAGCAAACCATTGGGTGAGTTGCAACACCAATTGTTTGTATCGACCTCATCTCAATGGCAAATCCAATAGTTGCCCAACAACTTCCTAGCGGTCTTGTGTTTCTCGGGTCACAACCCTTCTGTTGCTGAAACACTGGGTAACTTTACAGGCCCTTTGCCAGATTTTTTGGCATCATCATTTTTTGGTTGATTGAGAAGCACTACAGTCATTTTTGTTTTTATATGAGGACTAATTAAACTTTGGTCTATTGCTAAAGCTGATTCCGAACAAGTACAACATCCATGCCATAGTGGGAATTGAACCCACTCTGGTACCGATTTGCCATAGCCTGGTCACTTTTTTTTTCTATTAGGAACCCAACGACTATTATAAAAAATATATGAAAACTGTTAAACAACATTATCTGAGTTAAAAAAAGATAATGAAACTTCAAATATATTTAAGTAATTTATTTGCATACTTCAGAAACTTGGAAACGAATAAAAATATATTTCGTTATTTGGCACACAAATAACAATACAATTTCTAAGTTTGATCATGTCTTAAAAAGCGTATTAGACACTGCACAAACAGTATACAAATAGAAGTAACTGAAAATAGCAGCAATCAAATTTGTTTTTTCAGACAAGCAAAATTTATAAGACTTTCTGGGGGGAAAAATATGTATGTATAATACAGAGCTATTAAGAAATTTCATGGTGGATAATTATTACTAGTTATAGATCTAAGATCTGTAAGATCATTTTCTCCTGAAATTTCAAAATAATTTATCAAACCTCACATTTCCTTAGCAGCAAAAGTATTCAGACTACAGTTTGTGAACAAGGCAATTTTATTTATTTATTTATTTTTAAGTTAGATTATATCAAGGTAAACACCATGGCTAGAGGTTTGAAACTCTTGAATTATTGTTATAGGACGGTATCTAATAACAAAATTAAGAATCATTTCTTGCTTATTCATAGATTAGGCTGGAATTAACATTAGATGAAACTTTTAAAGTGTCTGTTATCTCATTCTCTGGTAAATATTATAAACTGCTATGTGATAGAATGCTGCATAGGAAATTTATGATGGTCATATAGAGTGTGCTTTCTGTATCATCTCTTGGTGGACATAACCTTCCACTTACTGTAAGAATGGAAGTTCAAATGTAAACCAATTAGATTTGAACTTTGGAAGCATAGCTCAGAAATCTAGCGCCCAATCCTCACAAAAACAGTATTTGGAATCTGCATATTTATGGTGACTTAAAAAACAGTGTGTATTCAAAATTACAATGAAACCTTTTTTTGCTTGCATTGAAAATTGTTTATAAAACTCTTATTCACCAAGTATGACTGTTTAAAAGTTTTTGCTAAATCCTCAGCTTTTAAAGATTTATTTTACTCTGACAGTTACTGTTTACAATCATAATGGATTCAAAACAGATTCCAGCTGTATAAACAAATCAACAGGTAATAACTTTTCATTCTTTCATGACAAATTACACTTTCATTTCATTGAAACAGATCTGGACTTGACATTACAAATAAAGCACTAAATATATTTTCAAAATATCACAACAGTAATATATCAACATATCTATTTCTTAGCAATTGTAAAACTTTCAATAGAAGATTTTACTTATTTGCTACAGTAGTGCAAAATTTCAAAGTTTCAGTGCACATGAAGCAAACAACATTCAAGAAGGTAACAGCATATATATGCATGACCAAAATTTCAGTGGACAGAATTGTTCAAAGTCAACCACTTCATTTATTGTATTCTAGAACCAAATGTTTAAATTTACATGATTGTATTTTTCTTTAACAGCCCTTTATATAATGAAATTTTAAATGTCTAAAACTGACCTTGATTAGCTCATTTAGTATTAAAAAATCTCGGCTCGAATATTTATAGACCGTGCAAGGTCTATAAATATTCTGAGCTCATGAATTTATAAAATGCCATCTGTTATTTAATGTGTACTGTCCAAGGAAACAATGCATAATAATACAGAAACTACTTTTTCAGAGGGTTTGGTGGCCCAGTTGGCAAAGACAGCAAGCCAGTGATCTGAACATTAGTAGTTCGATGCCCGTTGCTGACAAATCCACTGCCGTGTGCACTATATGGCGGCTGGTGTACAAAAAATCTGTCATGGCTGCAATGTCCTCCAAGTTATCAAATTTCCTTCTGGAGGTGCAGGGTCAAGTGACCGATCTCATCAGTTAACTCGGTTCTAAATTAATGGACCGGCTTGTAGAGGGTAGTATTGGTCACATATACGGTGCCCCCTTAATGAATGGTCAGCAGTATCATGGTGTCATACAGGCAAATGTCTAACGACAAGTGCCTCCGCATTAGAAAAAAAAACTTTTTCAAGCACATAAATTCTGGAAATTTCAAAACTAGAAATGAATAAATATTGTAAGTGAACTAACAAGTTTTACATAGTATAAACAAGGAAATGCAAATTAAGGTTTAATTTTCAAAAAGCTCTTATATAGTTCACCTAAAATCGCAATACACAAAACAAATGGGAAAAAAATGAGTTTTCACTTGTATGTGGTTCGAGCAAAAGCTCTATTAGATGTTTTATATATTTAAGAAACATTAACTAGAAATTCAAAGTAATCACTTCCATGAAAGTGTTTCAAGTTACAGAATACAGGTTTTTTCAAACATGTTTAAATGAGTCTGAAAAGCTAGTTTTCTTCAATTTGAAAGAGATAAGAAAACCTTTTCCTCTTAACAGCAAAAGCACACAAAAATAAAATTCAAACATGAAAACTATTAGCTAATTGAGAGGAACAGAGTATTACCTCAAGAAACTAAAAAAGTTCAACAAATAAATAAAGCAAAGAGTCTCTCCCTGTGCATCAAACGTTTAAATTTCTTTTATTATACATTTTCCTAAATCTAAAATATACTTTTTTTTCTACTAATGCTAATTACCTAAGTGTCTCTCTCAATATTTTTTATATTACTTTATAAAGTTAATGTGAAGATAAATCAATAATATACGGGATATCAATCAACTTCTTAAAATATATTTTCTTATTGCTTCTAGCCAAACAATTCATAGGTTTTATACATGCAAAGTTTTTATAATGGAAAAAAAGATTAATACCTGATGCAATCAATTTGATGGATGAAATTTTTTTCAGGTATTGAACAAAAACTTTAAGTAGAAATTATAACTCTTTTTTAAATGATAGAAAAAGGCTGAAAAAAATATCTACACTTAAAGATATCAAAAAAAGTTTAGATTTTTGACCAAAAATTATAAATTTTTAAGTTTAAATTCCTTAGTAAAAACAAAAATGTTAGTTGATGTAAAAGATATAGGTTCTGCGAGTACATACAAAATATACACAAGTAATTTACTGAAATTGAATTGCAGTGCACAGAATATATATTAATGGATTATAGTAGTAATATTTAGATGAAAGCATTCATCCAATCTGTGAATATTATATCTCAAACATGCATCTTCTGTGAAGAAGGAGAGCTCTGTACATAGCAATAATCCACTTGACAATCTATTATAGGTAAAATGAATTTGACATCAAAGTTTTTATATCGGATATCTACAACTTTAAATCTCTAATTCCAGTTGGTAAGAGATTCATTCAGGAAAAAAAAACTATCGATAATATTATAGTAAAATTTTTTATTTAAAGATATTGCAGAATAAACCAATTTCAGATCTTTTAGTAAGTTGTTTTCATGACAATTCACTTATAAAACTAACATTTTACACCTGAACTTTTCTCCAAAAAGAAAAAGAAAAAATTGACTTATTTATAAGAGAGAGATTTAAGAAGTTGTAGGGGGGGAAATTAATGTATATAAGCTGACAGATCAGGTTAAACATAAATGGAAATAACTGAAAAAAAATTATTAATTTACTTTAGGTGAAAGACAAAAAATACAAAATCCAAACACAAATTAATTTAAAAAATTTTCCTCTTTATACTTGATGAGCAAGATATATGAAGTTTGACACTGGTGACGAAATATGCAATAATTTTTCCTATAGTTTTGATTAAATATTTATTAAAAAGAGAGTGATCTGATCATTATATATGTCTTTCAACTACTATCTAAAATTTATTCTCAAGATACTTAAAATTTCTTTTTCATTCACTTCTCCATACTAGGAGAAAATAGTTCCTTCCAGAAAAATTACATAATATTAAATTAATGCTAATACCTCCTAAAAACTAGATTTTTTAACTAACAAAAAGCCCTTAAATTCAAATACAGTTTAATCATGTTTCAGCACTTAAAGTAACATCCAGAACATGCTCAAAACAGAAGGAGGGCAGTATTCCATTAAGAATATTATGACATAGCATAGCATTGATACTGGGTATCTTGAATCCATATTTCTGAACATACCACCTCAAAACAGAATAAATACTCTACCAGTTTTTTAAGGTATAGGTGTTCATCTCTAGCAAGGAGCATTAAAATCTGTGTGTACATAGGCATTATCCAAAACTCACCCAACGGAATTATATGCGAGGCATAGTTAGTTCGAAAGGATTCTATACAATCATAATATTGAAAAAACTTTTTGGTATTGTAAAATTCATTGCATTCACTCATTGTTTAAAATCATGCCTCAAAGAGAAAGGTTAGATTCTGTGTCCTAATCTATTATTTTTGCATGAATCACAACAATGTTAGAAATCCATAATTTAAAAACAAACTCTCTTCTCAATCACATTAGCCATAAATTCTCTCATTTTAAATCAATTTTCATTTTTTTTTAAGAAAAAAGAAACGTCTTTTAAATCCGAGGTAATACCTTCTAACAAATTAAAAGAATTATCTCAATTTTAAGAAGAAATCGTTTTAATGATGGCAATACAATATACCCAGTGCCATAGCTAGACAGAGGCACATGCTGAGGGCCCACTTGGAAGGGGGCCTGAAATGCTGTATTTGTTTTATTATTTTCCCAAACCTAACTAATTATGGGGCCCAAATGCAAATTCTTGCTCACGGCACAGTAATGGCTAGTTTTGGCAATGAATATACCCATATTCCACTTAAAACATTCAAAAACACAAAACTTTTTATCAATAATAGACAGAATGAGAAAAGATTTTTTTAAAATAAATTCTAGAACATTAAATATTGGACCATAGATTTTGTTTTTAAAAAAAGTCTCAGACTAAAATATATGTAGCAGCCTTTCTGTCATTGTTGCAGATACCTTTTTGGGTGGAACTAGAGTGTCAGATATTTGAGGTCATATGCCATAAATCCCTCAATACTAAATTTATCAACCTCTCAATTCTAATGATTTTAATATTAATGTAATTGCTCATTCCTAAGAAAAAAGTTTCAACCATGTTTATTTTGACTGTTTATACAGTAACTATGGCAAAACAAATTAATTTTAATTTGAATGCTAAGTTTTTCAGCCTAACAATAAATAAATGCTAATGATTTTAATAGTAATGTAATTGCCCATTCCCAAGAAAAGAACTTCCACCATATTTATTTTGACTGTTCACATAGTAACTATGGCAAAAACAAATGAATTTTAATTTGATAATCATAAGTAATAAAATAACTGTGTGGCTATCAAACTGCACTTGGATTGAACATTTCAATTAATATGAAAGCATGTAAAACTGTATAGGTACTTTCAATTACTTTATCAAGAAGAAAGATTCCTGATTTCACAAGTTTCATTCACTTACATTAATTTTTGCCTGGCTACTGTTTGAGAATGCTAAATAGTTTTCTAAAGAGGAGAGGTTATTAAATTTAGCCATTTTTAATTGTCCTATTGATAAAGATTTTTCTAGAATGGATTATTCATCGACAGATATATAAAACATCTTAGTTCTTTACTAGGATTGAAGATTATTTTTACATAATTATTTCAGATTAAAATAAATGCAAGTTTAAAAAAAGTCAGTTTATTTAATCTTTATTATTTCTAAAACAAGGTTGTTTTATTTTTCAGTTTGTTTCGAGTTATTTTTTGGTTAATATGAATACCACAATGACACCTACAAGTGTCTACAGAAGCACAAAAATAAAGGACTGAGAAAGAGATTGCTAGTTTTGCTGTTTCTCAGCTGGCAACTTTTTTGAGCAAAAGCTATTCACACTGTTCCATTCATTCCATGTACAGTTGTCTCTAATTAAATAAGAGAAGGTTCATTGATATGTCATGCAAAATATTATCTATCTTATTACTCTTGTGGACTTGCTCAGATTCTTATGAACTTACTCATACAGCTCCTATCTTTCTCCCTTTGTAGTGAAATGGCACTGAATAATAACTAATGACATTATATAAGCAAATTTACAATGGCTTTTGTCAAGAAGCTATTATATTGTCATTTGAATGACTCAAACTGGAATAATTCTTTTGGCAAGAAAAATTGATTTCTATAGTTTTTTGGTACTTTTGTATTATACATTACCTTTATATATTTATTGAAATAACTTACAATTTTTTTCCTAAACTTACTTTCTATTCACAATAGTTGAAATATTTAGTTTTATATATCACTACAATTTAAAAAAGCTGTAACTAAATTTGAAAAAACACACGATCAATATACACACTTAGCACTGCATTACAAAGAGCAAATTAAAATGAAATCACATTGAATCTATGTGAATTTTGAAATCATAACACTCATAAAGCAAATTCTTTGATCTTAAATTTTACCTGACCATAAGGATTCCATGCATGTGTTTGTAAACATTAACATTTTCATTTTTTTATTTATATGGGTGATGTTAACAATTCTTAGAATGCTATTACATAAGGAATATAACTGTTATTCAAGCAGTTACTGCAATTTGATAATTTTATACAAGTACACTGAAACTTGCTGATGGAAACAAACATGTTTATAAGTTTTACGATGGCCAAATGTACAACTCTCTGCTAAAATTTATTAATGTGGCAGAGCTGTTGAGCAGGATATCAGTATTATTCTTCGATCAAACTACATATCAGAAATCTGCTACAGTAGAACAGTTAAAACAAATAAAAGAATTCTTAGAACTGATCTTGGGGGAAAAATGCCAAAACAGAGGAAGAAAATGTTTTTGATTTTGTCCTTTCTCTCATATGACAAATCTGTTTAAAAAAAAGAGACACCAGTCATTAGTTGATGCCTTTTATACCAATGCTTAATAGGGAAGAGGAGGATTTTAAAAAATATATGTTCTTTTTCTACACAGCTACACTAAGGAATTGACTGTTTTGAAAGATATTTAAGAGAGTACCACCCAAAGGCAATTTCAAAAAAGATTCGACATGATCATGAAGGACAGTGAATTTTTAGAAAATATTTGTGTTTCACTACAAGATGAACTGGTTACCTATGATAGAAAATTAAAAAAGCATTTTATAAATCCTTTAATATCTTAAGTATTTCATTTTTACTTGCAAATGATTATTTTTGTTTTTAAAAACTTCTTATGCCTAGAAATAAAAAGTCAATCCCCAATTACATAGATTTTAGTAAATACAAACTAATGATTAAAACCTGGCTGTGAAATAACTTCAGATAATGGCTAAAACTTTTATTTCCATATTTTAATCTGTATATAAAAACATTCGTTTTCATGCCTTGAATAAAGTCTTCTAAATATTTAGATGTAAGAATGCCAAAACCTTAAAATACAAGTATCTAATAATGAACTGCTTTTTTGTATCTAATTTCTAGTTATTTCATTTTAAATCGTCATATAATCTTGGCAATATTTCATATAAATTTAAAACAGATGAAGTATGCTTTACAAATTTAAAAATTTTCAATATCCATTTTGGGATGTAGGTTTGCTTCAGATTTTATTCACTCCCTTTACAATTCATTTTAGTAAGCTTTACTGTTATGTATGTGCGTTAGAAAACTCGGTAAACTTATAATTATACTTAGGTGATTATATTTATGCATTAATAGATATAAAATATAAAAGATTTATACATCTATTTATGCATATTTGCATATACTTATACAGTATATGTATAGTTTATTTATACTTTATATGTATACACATAAATACGAGTACATAATTCTTACTGATAAATATTACATTGGATTGGATATTCAGCCAATAATCTTGGAAATATTTCGAATAAAACAATGAATCTCAACACAGAGTGAATTCTCACAGTCTATATACACATAAGGGCAGACAAGTTATAGTTTTTTTTTTTTTTTTTTTTTTTACAAGAGCGATTATATTCGTAAGGTTTCAGTCTTCATCAAAATGTATGATACTAATTTTCTCTCAATACTGTGTGATGGATTGAGAAACAAATGAATACATTTGCTGAACAACATAATCATGTGAAAATATTATTCCAGTGAACTGAGTAAATTCTTTTTAGAAAGTGATTGAGATTGAAAAGATTCTTTCTGAATGTTATGCATAAATAGCTTGACTTCGAGATGAGGGCTTCTCTAAGCTCAAAAATGAAAGGTTGCTTTCATTTGAATAACTTGAATAAAGTCTACAGTATCTAAACATTAGCTGCTGAAATACTTAGTATAATTATAAAGACAGCATTTTATAGTTTGCAGAAGACATCATCCATTAAACATCTATGAATTGTTTTTAAAAATATGCATGGGTGCCATTCTTTGAAAAATTATTTGCAGGGTGACGTCAAATAAAATAAAATACTCTAGAACCAATTAATAATTTAATTAAAGTAGGCTATCATTAATTTGATAATTACATTTATGAACAGATATCTTTTAAATGTTAGAGATATCATTTTTGTTTCAACAAACCAAAATTTTTGTGATATTATTTCTAAACCTTTTTATGAACTCCTACTCAAAATCAGAGTAAATGTATACTAAAGGTTCATTTGTATAATTAAAGAAACAAAAAGCTAGCATACACCACACAGAATTTTACCTAAGTAATCAAGTAAAGCACACACTTCTCACATGACATTAAAAGAAAATGCAGCAAGTGTACATTTGCTTACAATCTTGAAAAGTTTAAAGTTTGCCTGACATTGAGGAATTTCATGTCCTGTCATGCCCTCAGGACCTTCCAAAATACATTGCTGTTGCAAATATTAGAATAGTGACATCTCATGACATTGTATGTGGATACCTGCATCACATTAGCATTGCATCTCTTCCTGATTTGTTCCCTTTGTTCTCCTGGGGAACTTACGAATTTCAACCACTTTCTATAGTGATTGAAAGTAATCCAACCATCTTCTATAGTAGTTCAAGACAAGCACTTTTCAGTCCCAAAATTTTATAATAGAGCTCACGTCCACTGGGCTATCCATGATGAATAATGGTCACTGGACTTTTCCTCAATGTAGGAGAAAAAACAAAACATAGGGGGATTTCCATTTAGCCTTTTCCTTACAGGGTGGGATACCATGTATCCCAAGAATATGGGCCCCAGAATGAATGAAAAAAAAAATATATATATACATACATATAAATATATGTTACGGTAAATGTGATTAATCCGGTGATTATATATAATTGCTGGTTATTATACATAATCACCACTAAATTTGGTAAATATGATAAATAACTGAAAATTTACCAAATTAACCGGTTTGTTTACATAATTCCCAACTCATAATGGTAAATGTGATAAAAGTCCGTAACTTTACCAAAATTCGTTCAGTTTATGCAGCTGCTTGGCTTCTATCAACACATGACAAACACACAATTTCAGTAGAAGTTCTAATCTCGTGGTGGCTAGACATTTATTTTTCACTACCCTCTCGTATTTTATAAAATATTGAATAATGGCTATTATGCTGGAGCATTTAATTCCAAGTTAGTTATATTATGGATACTAAGAAAGGAAACAGTGGCTTTCTGACGAAAGAGATATGACGACTTATTGAAATAGGAAATACTCGTAAAAACAAAGTTGGGGAATAAACCAGAAAGAATTATCAAAGACTCAAAGCTACGACGTAATGAAAGTCGGTCGTGTTAGAAAACCTTCTCTTTCCCGTAAGTAAGGGCAGCTCCAATGTTAGATTTTATGTGTACTTTGAGAACCTTTTACCATAATACATGAGACACTTATCACTAGCCTAGATGATAGAATCAGGATGTTAAAAGAACTTAAAAAAAGTGCAAAAACAATACTATATACCGAAGAAGTGACAAGTTATTTAAATTTATTTAAATTTGTGTGAAAGTTGTCAAAAGAAATATCAAAGTACCCAAATGCACAATTATATAGAAGGACTTGTCCGGCCAATGTCTTTCAAGAGATAAGTCAAGATGCCAGGTCGACCTTAACTGACATGCAGTCGCAAACCAGATAATGACTTCAATTTTATATTTGTCTATCAAGGCCACTTGACACAGTTCATACAGTTGCGTACCCTAAAAAAAACAAACGTGCAGAAGAGGTTGTATATCACCTAATATTTGTACTATATTTTGAGCCCCAGTGTACTGCCAAGTGACAATAGCCATGAGTTTAGTAACAAATCATAGAAAGAGCTTGGGCAATTCGGGCCCGATCTGAAAATTGTGCACAGAAAACCTAGGCTCAGCCAGATTAAGGTTTGGTCTAGCGTGCAAATCAGGATATTTGAAAACATACTAAGTTCTTAGTTGGAAAGCAATCAACTGGTAAATGGTCCGAAGGGTTTACGCTTTGTACAACTCATGAAGAAAAAGAGCATTTCCATAAAGGCATCAAGTGTTACTCCTTATGAAGCAGTGTTTTGGGACACCTGTAAAATTAGGCTTGAAAAAGTCTTTCTTTCCGAATGACTCTATTGAGCATCTTAGAACTGAAGATGAGCTTCAGGCTTTAGTCGAGACAGTTAATACACACTTCTGAAAACACCAATAGCGAAATAGATGATGATTTTGATATGGAGAATAACGATCTATCGCAAAATGACCCTCTACCTGAAGTAATTTTGAGACTCAGAAAGAGGATGAAGCAGCAGTCCCTTTCATTTTAAGCCTGCAAGAACAAGTAAGAAAACATATACTGAGTGCTAAAGAAGGTTTAGAATCACACGCAAGAAATGTTGAAAGTTTTCAAATACTTAAATCTCCTCTGGTAAAGTGGTGACACAGTGAAACTACAAGTACCAACGTTAACAGGCAAAAGTGATCCAAGATTATTAGCGGTGATATTAGAAGAATGAAACAAGGAAGAGACTTCCACAGTTATTTGCCATAAATCAGTTTACAATTTGTGAAGAAAAATTTATTTGCTTGACGAGATTCCAGATCTAGCAATATCACTTCAGAATGTGTTAGAGAATTATCTCTTTCTGGAGGTCAGGGATATCAGTGATGTGTTTGAAAGGGACAACGCGAGTCTGATAAGTGCAAATGTAAAAAATCTGGCAAAACTTTGTAATTCTAAATGTCATAACAGTCTAATATGTCTAAATAAGTAAACTTAAAATACTTAGTAGTTTGTAGTAGTAGCATTTAACGTTATTTGGAAAACGTTTTTTTACTCCAGAATATGGTTAGCTTTTTTTTTACTATGTAACTGTTTTTGTATACATTCAAAATAAATTTATGTCTTTCATTGACAACACTTGTCAGGTCTCTTATCAAATTTCCTTCAGGCTACATCCATGTGACTTAAAATAAACATTTAATGACTTTTTAATTGTAAATTATAAAATATTGTTTCCTTCGGCGGCCTCTCACACCATAGTGTTGAACGAAAAGATATCCTTCTGACTAGTAACTACTCAAAAAACTGCACTGTATTCTACTGGTTCAATAAGTCATGATAATTAGCACATTTGCCATTACAGTTGGGATTATGTAAACTAACCGGTAAATTTGATAAATTTTCATTTATTTATTCATATTTACCTGCATTAAGGGTGATATGTATAATTACCAGTTATTATATTAATCACCAGTTTATTTACTTTTACCATAACATATATATACATATATACATACATACCTACATATATATTATATATAACATACAAAACCAAAAACCCTTAACTAATGTCTAAATTCTTTTAATTCCCTTGGCGTAAGTTATTTTGTTTTTGTTTTAAGAACAAAGGAATTGTAAGGTTCCTAAAAACTAAAGTAGGAATCAGTATATCATCCCTTTACCCCCATTCTCATAGGTGCCAAACCTTATATAACAGGCCACAGGACTCAATCCCAGGGAACTGGCCTGGGGGCCCTCGTCCAATCAATGCAGAGTGCAAGGGTCATATGACTACAACCTCAGGAAGTTTAAAAGACCCACCAAGGTTTTGGCCGGGGATTTTGTGATTGTCGGTTGGTCACGAACATGTAAAAATTGCTAGAATAAACCCTTTGTGCTGAATGCGTATGTTCCTGTATGTTCGGGCTGTTGGGGCCTAAACAGACCTTTTAAGAGGGCCTATTCGAGTGCACCAAGCCACCAGCAAGCCTACCGGCCAACACGAACTACTATTTGTGAGAAACGTTGACTAACTTCGAACTAGACTTTCTGTGATGCACGGCCGGCAATCAACCTTTCTTCTCCCTCGTCCGCTGCCGCTGATGTCACATATATACATATATTATATATATAACCCCTTCAAGGTGGTTCTTACAAAGGGGGTAAGAAATTTTCCGTTCTAAAAGAGGGAATCGGAAAAATGGGCCCCATAAGCTAAAGGTTAATTGTCATTTTTCCTTTATTTACATGCTATATTTAATCAAGCAGAAGTACTAAAAGAGTTTTCCATCAGGCTATCTGATTTGCTTTTACAAAGCACAAAACTGGATTTTAAGTGAACAATAAAGTTGATTTTAAATAAAATTGAGAATTAAATAATAAAAAAATACATTATAGTTAAGGGATCATATATATGAGAGACAATCACGAGGTTAGCTTCAGACCTAGATCAGAAAACTTGAGTAATTTTTTTTTCCAATGCAGTGCAGTTGTCAATGAAGAAATTAGCATTTTATCCATGAGAATCATTAGTTGCTTTCAATGGGGTCACACTGTGCCACCTTAATTTGTCGAACACCCAGGGGTACTTAAGAGTAAATACAGTCAATTCTGGTTAAACCGACCATCCACTATTCAGACCGAATCCTGTTTTGTACATAGGGCATGTTCATTTAATCAGACCAGCCAGTTATTAGGACCAATATGACCGTGTCCCAATGTTGGTCCGATAAACCGAATCAACTGTACATTCACTCACTTTTAGATGAAGAATTATGAATTTTCCCAACCATTAACAGTCAAAATTACAAAATAAATGATGCATGCTAAAAATATTTCTGATAAATACTGTTCCTGCTATTTAACAGCTTTCAAATTACTAAGGGCATAATTTGGTTTCATCCTTACTCAACTATGCATATAAGTACTTATTTGAGAGAAATATTTTTCTTTGTCACTCATATTGTTTTTCAGAGGTCAGTGTGTTTAATTAGCCTTTTCGGTGAAAAATTAAACCTGAATTTTGTTTTTAACATTTTTTTTTGCATTCCTTTTTAACTCTAACTTTGGGTCAGAGCTGACAATTTTTCTCAAGTTTAGTTCTCATTCTATGAAATAAAATTACTTGCCATAGTTAGATATCCTGTTAAAAATATAAAAGAAATTCTTAAAATCTATTTGCCAGCTACATATTGCCTTTCACTCACCAAATATTTAGATTAAGATCCATCCCATAAATTGAAAAAATAATTCATAAAAAATAACAGTTGTATTTTCCGGAAAATTTTAAATATCCAGCTACGCAATTATACAATATTAAGATTTTGCAGATGAATGAAAAATAAAGCTAGTCACTATAAAATCTTTTTAAAATCCCTCAAAGATTTTATGTTGATCTACATCATTAGAAATATTTGGGTTACAAAGACTTGATTAGTGGAAGAGGCTTTTAGTAAATAATTAATTTTATAAAATGGTACGCTTAATGTTAAATTTGTATATATATTTTTTAAATTTCGAATTCTCAAGCAATGTAATATAAAAAGATAAGAAATACTTGCATGTAGTCTTGAAACACTTCAGTAGGTTACTACCAGGTATGCACACACATTAATGCTCAAAAATTACATTTATATGCAGATTTTATAGAAATTATATAAATATATCTGAAAATTTCAAACAAATTTGTTACTTTTAAATTTGTATGATGATGGTGGGGGATGCAAGACAATTTTGGAAGATGTTGTACTACAGTGAAAACATTTTCAATTATGATTATAGCCAGGTTTGAAAAAAAAATACTGTTAAAAGTTTAAAAAAAAAAGAGTAAAAAAACAAAAGAAAAAGATGATGAATTTTAATTGTTTCACCGGGTAGCCCTCCTGTCCCAGTTCTTGCAGCCAGGCTGAGAGCAACTGATTCAAATATGAATGTCTCACAGATTCCAATATAAAGGTGCTACTGAAGTGTAAAAATTATAACTAAATCTTTATACTATATAAGTATTTTTCGTCTCTTTTTTTATAGCTTCAAAATATATATTCACAAACACTAGAAAATGTTTAAAGACTTTATATGTTTTCATCCTCCTCCCCTAATAATAATCATGTTGCACTTCAAATTAGGCAACTGATAAATAATTTCAGCATTAATACACACAGGATTAATATCGTAATACATTATGCGTCAATTTCCCTTTTCTAAGAGATCAAATGCAACCCAAAACGTATAGGAACCATTATTTTGCTGATTTAAAGAAATATACAATAGATTCAAAGCATGAAAAAGAAACACCCTTATTTCAAGAAACTTCTAATGTTAGTTTATTTTTAAGATTTTTCCATTCATTGCCTAATGATCAATTTTCTTGCCTGGTACAAGATCATGGAAAGTTTTTACAGATTTATATCATTCTACTTCTCTATATAAACAGTTTTTGAGAAGCTCGTTGTAGATTTATAAATGGAATAACTGCTTTGGGGAGATACAGACTTTCCACATCAGTTTTAAAAACCACAAATCAAAATTTTCAAGAATGAAAGTCTGCCCACAACGACAGTAAAAGAAGAGCTACTATTAAAGTAACAAATCTAGAAAAATGGAAAATATTTGAATGCATGCTAATTACTTCAAATATAGCCACATAGTATTTATTTCAGTTAAATACTATATAGTAAAAATATAATAAAGTAAACAATATACAATGCAAAAAATCAGTTATCAAAGTCTACAGTTATGTGAATTTAAATAAAATACTACCGTCCTGGAAAATTTTTCTCAGTATCGAAAGCATTAAATATTGCACTATGGCATTTCAAATACATGGATGTTGACCTTTTGTTAAAAATTATTATACAGTTGAATTTGAATTATTTATGCTTAGACATATTTAGAACAAAGATTATTTAAAATACAAATGTCATTTTAAAATTTCTCAAGCTTCAAGTACCAGTTTTTAATTAAGTGTAATAGAAAAATCATAAATACCCACTGAAAATTTAAAGCAATATACTTGTAATGGTGAACTGAAATTTCATTAAAAGAGACTGAACAGGATTTGAACTAATCAAAATTTTTTACCAATTGCTGGTCTGCATGTACAAAATTTAAATAGTTCTTTAACGCAAAAATATGACATTCCTAACTGATATCACTCAGCTAAATTTTCACAGGACATTACTTCCATATTTTGTAAACAGAACTTTACCTATTGAATTTAATTTGCTTTCTAAGAATGTAATTATACAAACATGTTTAACCATATTGTAGTAGTAGTTAAGTGCTTATTTTAATCTTTAAAAAAATTAGCCGTTAAAAGTGCAACAAAAAACAATATCTTTGACCTTTAACTACAAATTAATCTTGGTTTTAAGCAGCCTAAATTATTAATATATCTCTTTGTAAGGTACACAAAGCTTGTATAGTATATAATTTAAATCATTAAGACTGGGTATGACATACCCTAGTTAACTCACACTTTGATATATTATGCAAAAGTGTGCTTCAAATAAAAGTACTAATTGAAGGGTCCAGGGATAAAACCACTTTACAGCCATTTTTACGAAAATGGGGAGTTAGCAGATGCCATCTTGTAGCTTTCAAGGAGCACTAACACAACATGCATTGCATATCTGGGGCAGAACCACTTTAAAGCTGTTAAAAATAGCGATAATTTTAGCATGCTGTAGAAAATCCAACATTACTCCAATTTCAAAATTCATTTTTCTCAAAACAAAGTTTTTGGAGTAAAGTGGTTTTTTCCATACACCCTTCAAATACAGGGGGGGGGGGGAGAGGAGAGAGAGATAAACTTAAATTATCTAAAAATTTTATGAATCAGTAAGAGAGGTCCCTTCTTCAAAAACCTAAACTTTTAACATACATAACTGGAAGCATAAATCTTTACTAACTACAAGCATAAGAGTTTAAGTTATGTTTCTTGGATTTCATAAGTGAAAAACTGTCAAAAGCTTTTTACTGTTTAAAAAGCTTTTTACTTTTAATTCTTTAAAAAAAAATAATGCTTTTTTGTAATACTGAGAAAACATTTTTCATTTATTAGTACATTGCATTTTAAAGAATTATAAAAAAAAATATCAAAGTGTTGCAAGTCTAACAAAGACAGTTCACTAAACTCATCACTACCCATGTTGAAAGAATGATGCCCATGCATACCCATAATTATGAAAACTTGTCCTTTAAGGAATAATGCAGCAGAGAAAAATTGAACATAAAACTAAATCTGTAGAAATAGGAATATACTTTGTCTAATTGAGCACTTTTCTATATTAGACACTAACATAAACTAAGATTAAGTATACTAATAGATTCACAGTAATAAAAAAGTAGCAATTTCTTTTATACTGACAGCAATGAAGTAAACATTGCACTGGTAAGAAACAATGGCTCCAGACATGTTTATTAATATGGAATACACATATGGAAGAAAAAATTAAGAAGTTCACTAAGAATTCCAAAGTAAACTTTCCCTCTCAATACAAGAGATAGAATATTTATATATGCAAATATATATGTATATAAGAAAAACAAAGAGGGAAAGTTCATCTACAAGTCATATTCACATAAAACAGAATAAAATTGACATACGTCCGGGTTGGCTAAATAGACATGGAGGTTTTTATCATAAGTACCAAATCTTAAACCCCTATACATTAACTATAATATTCTACATATATTTATTATCAAATGCTAAACTAATTTACCATTTAAAGTACCATAAAGAAAGTCTATTAAAACTTTGTTCAACTTTTCATTTATTATACAATTATCAAACATTCTAAATGTCATTAAAGGCCCAGTGCTAACAGTTCTTCTTATCTGAAATTTCTTTCATTCAATGATAGCACAGTTTTTTTTCTTAATAAAAAAATCTGATGTAATAAATATATTTTATTATATTATTATAGATTTGAGAAATGCTCTCTTTTGAAAAATCTTAAGGTCACCAATGATATACATATTAAAAGTCTGCACAAACCAAAAGTTCAAATCTCATTATTACCCAGGCCTGACTGATCATTAGTTTGACTTAGCCTAAAATAACACACTGTTAGCCAGTTCAGAGCTTGTATTTGACTCTCATTTGCAACATATATTGGTTCTTTTTAAAAAATTTGACAAATAGTTTTTAAAAATGCAAAAAATTAAGACCCATAAAAATTCCTGGCACCTGTATAGTTTCTAGCATTCATTGTGCATAGAGCTAGCTATTCCATTCACAAAAGTCACATGCAGTGGAGCCCCTCAATATTATTTTCTATTTACTTTCCCAGAGGGAACTCACATTTTACCACACATAGGTAAAAGACAAAACCTTTCCTCCCTCAATCATAGACTTTAGATTGCAGGGGAAAAATGAACTGACACTTCTTTAAAATGAAGGTACGATCTGTTTCCTCTTATTCCCCCCTAGTGATGTTAATCGTGAATGTATGGTCTATGACAGGGGTGGACAAATAGTGGCCCACCAAAAGACCCAAACTCCAAGACAGCCAGGAAAACTTGCCAATATTTTATTTAATTTATATTTATTGATTTTTTATGATACAATTTATACTTTACTGAAATGCAAAGTTAACTAATAAACGCAATAATTTTAAAAGGTGTGGCCCCTCCGCTTACACAAAGTGGGCTCCCAGGTTAAAACCATTGCCCTTCCTGGTCTATGAAATGGGAGATCATTCCACTTTTGCTTTAAAATAGACATGAAACTTCCTTTGTGGAAACTGCGACCTGACATTTAGCTGATATTTCCATCACATAGGGTTACACCTTGGATATTTATTTATTTTTTGGTTGCACATGTTACAAAATAGATAACATCAATAAAAGAATCATGTTTTGATATTTATTTATAGTACAAAAGAAGCATTTATAATATAAAGATTTCAACAATTTTTTTGCTCACACCAATTTTTAAGCATCTTAAACAAATTTTTAATTACTTTTAAAATTACCATGCAGTAAACTATGATAATTTTGAGTTGATGAAAAACTAGGAAAAATATCAACAGGAACTATGCAAAATGCAAAATATGGTCAGAGTGGTACAAAAAAATTTTAGAACTATTATATTGCTTCAGCTCCTAGTCCTGTTTGAAAAACTATTTAAATTAAATTAAAATAATAATAATGTTACAATATAGAGCCAAAAGTTACCACCCTAAAAAACTAAACAAGTTGTTCATTTCATTGCCAGTGATTGGAGGTGATCTGCCATTTGATTTTATGAACCAAAAGTTGCTTTCCATAAAAATCTTGACACATAATCCTAAAAAATAAACTGCATGGGATGGACAGGATGATTCCTAAGTTACTGCCACTTCCATTTATCCCAAACATACTAAAGAAGATTACTGATTTAACTGATGAAAGCAAAGGAATAGAAAAATGTCACATAAATGCTGCATTAATATATGCCACAAAAAACCCTTATAATTTATATATTGTAAAAATACCTAACTCTTAATTTAAAAATTGATTCAAATAAAAATGAGTCATACTTTTAAAATTTGACAATTGATAATTTATCTACTTTATGTGATTGATATAAAATATTTTGCATTTATTCATTTTAAAATTGT
Organism: Dolomedes plantarius; assembly: GCA_907164885.2. NCBI lineage: Eukaryota > Metazoa > Arthropoda > Arachnida > Araneae > Dolomedidae > Dolomedes > Dolomedes plantarius. The sequence goes on along the minus strand of OU015497.1, from coordinate 132,608,392 downwards.
AAAATTATTCTAGAGCTTTTTAAATATTTCCTAATAAATATTGAAGTATTAGGGTAAATCATTAAATGTAAAGTATGAGAGTCAATTGATAATCTGTGCAAAAATTGAAAAAAATTTTTTCTTAAAAAAGTTTATTTTTCTATGTAATATCCTTTAAGGCTAATGCATTGGTTCCACAATTTCAAGGTTTTTTTATCCCCTCTGTAAAGTAAGACTTATCCAACTCTGCAAATAAGAATTTGTTTCACTAATCACTTCAGAATTTAATACAAATTTTGGTCCTGAATTTTTTTTTTTTTTCATATTTGGGAACAAGAAGTAGTCTAACAGGCCACAACTGGAGAATATGGAGGGTTGAAAACAATTTTGTAGCATATTCCAACAATTTTTGTCATTGCAATCACAGAGGAATAAGGCAGGAATTGTTAAGATGGAAGAGAACTTTGCCTATAACGATATTTTCCCAAATGTGGCCTTTTTTTGTCTAATTTCATACTTAAATGTTCAGTAGAGCTGATAGTACTCTCTGGTGATGTTTCACCTTTTCCAGTAGAAAATAAATATTATACCCTGGGCAACCCAAAAATAGTAGTCATAACCTTTCTGGCTGATGGAACCATTTTTTCCTTTCTTTGATACAAAGTTCACCTGCTTTAAAATTTTTTATTTCTGGCTTGTAGTAACAAATTCAACTGATACACAAATGACCCAAAAAAATTCATCTGGATTTCTTTAAATAGCTCCAAAATTGTGCTCCAAAGAGTTCACTTGTTCAAACTTTTGAGTGGTTGTTAGAAAACCACAGCACCCACCTTGCTGACAGCTTTTTCATATCCACATATTCAATGCAAAATATTATGTACACATACTAATGAGATGCCAATAGACTAAAGAAATCGAACACACTTTTAATCTTTTATTGCTTCATCAGTTATGTTTTTTTTTTCAAAATTTCTGTTGTAGTGACCTCGAAGGGGACCAGAATGTTCAGCATCATTGTGTGCTTGTTTAACCACAACAAAAATCAATAAAGCCCTTATACATCATTCTAAGCAAAGGTGCAGACTCACTATAATACTTAACAAGCTAGATTAATTTCTGACACTATTTTGCCAACAAAAGAAATGTTTTATCAATGTGCAGAACTTATTTATTTATTTTGATACTGTGAGCAATAAAAAAAGTTGGCCTATGAAAATGGCTGTTAAGAGTATTATAATTTGATCCTGTTTATAATTTGACATGTGTGCCTTAGATGCATGCCCAATGAGAGGGTGCCAACATTTTCAGTGCAGTGGCACCATCTCCTGGATTTTGCATGGACTTATCAGGTGACCGCCATAATTAATTATACCTTGATTTAAAAAAAAAATTAAAATCTTTTGTAATTAACTATATAACAGAATTGGTTATTCTCAATCTACTGAACTTGCTGCAAGAAAAACACGCTCACAAATTCTTAAAATAAAGCCCGTTTATTAAGATTTGACTCAATTTTAGGGGTAAAGAGTAAATTTGACTTCATTCTTTTTTAGGCTGAGAGCAATGTCAGTCACTTAGTTGAGGATCAAGCCCAGTCCAGCCCTCAGAACTCAAGTTAAGGTAAAAAATTTGATTTAAGCAGTTTTCTTTCAATACTTTGTGTATAACATATTAATAATTATTATCATTATAGTGATAGAAATTTCAAATAGCTTCATAATAAACAAATGCAGTTATTCCTTAAAAAATTGTGAAATTCAAATTACAAACAATTACAACTCATATCCAAATGAAATTAAAAGAAAAAAAACTTTGTATTTAAATTAAGTGGATGTCATATTTTGTTGCCATGGAAATATATAATATTTTCAAGCAATTTCAGTTAGCATTTTATATCTTTATGATAAACCTTGTTGATATCTTTTGAAACATCAAATTGTACCTTTTCTTAAAATCAAAACAAAAACACCACCAACTCTTATACAACACACACATTTTTTTTTCATATGAAATATCTCCCATCATTAGGGATATGTAATTTTCATATTTATGAAACAGATGCAAGTGAACTGCGAAATTTGCCGATATGAGTAAATAAATGCGGAAAATTATTTTTACTGCTTTGCAAGCCAAACTAGTAATAAATTGGACTTTTTAAGTGGCATTAGGTAAAAATAGTAATAATTTTATTAACTTAACTGGTTAACAAAGACCATTCGTGGTCTTTAACTGAGAAGATCTCCCTCGCGAAATTTGCCTGATTACCTTATTGTAAAGGAAGAATGTGGGAGACTACTACAATGTTAGCTTTTAACTAAGAATTTTGATGCGTACCAAATAAAATTTGTTGATTTTAAAAATACAATGCGAAATTTATATATATTATATATAAATAATATTAATATAGATATATATATATAATATCTATATATATATATATATATATATATACATATATATACATATATATATGTACATATATATACATATATATACATATATATATATATACACAGTGATTTCGCTTTATAAGAATCACGTTTTTATTACTGTTTTTGATTCTTATAAGCGGTTGATTCTTATAGCCGGAATTTAGGTTTTTGGACAGGCACACACACACCTATATATACATATATTAGATAATTTACCATAAAATACTCTTTAATTTACGTTAATTATCTTTTATTTAAAAAAAATTTTTGTAATTTTAAAAATACAACTTAATTTCTAGACCTATAAGTAGATACACATGATTATAGTAAGAAAAGAAAAAAAAATCCAATATTCATTACAACATACTTGCTTAACAGTATTAACATTTCAACTACAGGAAGGGAGCAAGAAAAACTTTTCTATGGTAGTTTGACGTAATGAAGTTTTCAGGAGGCTGTTTCAATACTCTTTCAATACTAATAGTCTCAGACGAAGATTCACCTTCTAGCTTACGTTTCACGGTTTGATAACGTGCTGAATCTACTAATGTCACGTTTGCCTGAGTGATAGTGGACACTTCGCCGAAGATTTATGTGTTTCAGGGTCCAGGAAGCCGCAACCAGAATGTGGGAGGTGGTAAAAAAAAGGGCCCCTATTTTTGTTTGTCAGTGCAGAAAATTGAAAACGGACCCGGACAGGTAAAGATGCCCCTGGGTCAAGCTAATAGGACAGTGTTGTGCTAAATCGTTTAAGGGGAAACTATTATGTTATGTCTAACAAAGAAAGGAATGAATTTTAAGACTATATTCCCTCCCATCTTATCAATCTTTCTTTGAAAAAAAAGAAAGAAAGAACTTCGTGCCTTTTTAGGGTTTAAGTGGCTTTTTTTTGAAAAATGAAAGGAAAGCGAAGAGTGTAAACTGATTCTTATAACCGGTGGATTGATTCTTTAAAGCGAAAATTTTAACATGGAAATAATGCATTTGTTTTTGTTTTTCGCGATATTGATTCTTATAAACGGTTGATTCTTATAACCACTGATCACTATAAGCGGTGGTTACTGATATATATACATATATAAACTATATATATATATATATATATATATATATATATATATATATACATATATATATATATATATATATATATATATATATATATATATATATATATACATATATAAATATATATATATATATATATATATATATATGTGATGATTAAAGCATAAGCTATAGCTAATTATATTATTGAGCGTTAAACAGTAAATTCTATTAAAGTCCTAGTGTGTTTTCAAATTCAGGAAGTAGACTGTCTTTCGCAGTGAAAGAGTTCAGGGTCATTCGCTCACACACGCGCGTATCTTACATAACCATCGGATGTTCGCGGGGGCTCTAGAAGAGGACCCTACGCCTATGTGACTTATATAACGGATCAGAAAGAATTACGCAGTTCGGGGAAATTTTGATAGAGTCAAGACGTGCGTCTGTTGGGAGCTCTGTGAGATGATTGAAAATGGCGATTTAGCTGGATTAATTGGGTTTTCGATTAATGTTAATTAATAAAGAGGTGTTTAAAAGTTAATTAAGTATTAGTTATTCCACTGGCCTACTGTTTGATGACTGCAATTAGATTAATTAGTGTATTTAGATGGGTGCACGGCGATAGGGTCGTGACATATATATACATATATAACATATATATATATACATAGTACATATATATATATATATATATATATATTATATTATATACATATATAAATATATATATATATATATATATATACATATATAAACATACATATACATATATATATATATATATATATATATATATATATATATACACATATTATAAATATATATATATATATATATACATATATAAACATACATATATATATCTATACATATATAAACATACATTATATTATATACATATATAACATACATATATATATTATATATATATATATAATATATATATATATAATTATATATATATATATATACATATATAATCATATATATATATATATATATTATATCTATATATATATAATATCTTATACATATATATATATATATATACATATATATATATATACATATATATATATATATATACTATACATATATATATATATACATATATATATATACATATATATATACATATATATATATATACATATATATACATATATATATATATATATATACATATATACATATATATATATTTGCAAAATTTTATAAAACTGTAATATTTTTTTGTGAAATTTATTTCAATATTTTTCATGTGAAATTTACCCACCCATGATCAATTAGGGACTTTTCAATCATTAAGCAGCCCGAATGAACAACTCCAGACGGTGGCTTGACTCAGCCCAGTCTCTAATCTTAAAAGGAAACCAATCCAGCCTGAGATAAGAGAAGGAAAGGGAGGGCCTGAGACTATTCCATGGTCTGGGCTCATGCAGATTTCTAATATATATATACTTAAAAAACTGTATACGACTGATAGTGAAATTCAAGAGCTCCTCTCATTCAATGGATATGAACTGAATGCCTGATTATCCATTCTATTAATATCACAGACATGCACAAAAAAACCCCACCAGAAAACACAGATAACTCAATAACTCCCAATAGGCCCTGGATACCTTAACAATAAACTGATTAAAATATTTTAATGGCCTATAAGATGCTTTAAAATGAGATTTGATTAAAATAGTAATAAAATTTTCACAGATATCCAGTTTTACTCCAGTAAAATATCTATTAAATTCCTCTGTTTGTAAGTGAGCTGGACCTTCTTTGACTATTATTGTACTTTAACTATTTTTCTTTTTTTGAGGAGGAGGCTGGGTGATGCACAGATGATATTTTTTGACAACCAGAATTTTAGAATTCATAGAATTGCTGAAGGTTAATAATGTTTAACAGGATTAAATAGATGGGATTATTGCATATTAAACAAAACTGCAGCTAAAATAATGCGAAATGAAGTCATATATTGCTATTTTACAAACATTTTAACTATTTTTTATGCTATTTAATGTATTTTTTCCAGTGACTTCCTATGTGTCAAAGTTTTTACAATATTTTTTATTCATTCATTTATTTTGAAGGTTTAGAGAAGATTCAAAATATATTTACACTCCTTTTAATGCAAAATATTTAAAATTTTTAACTTTAACTTAGTAAAATCATTTTACAGTCATGTCATTTCAGTTTTTGTTCAGTTTTAGTGGTTGAAAATTGTCAAAAAATCATGTAGTATCTTCTACCACATAAAACTGATTTTCAGTAACATTTGCCAACCCTGATTATAAAGCTTAACACAAGAAAAGAAGTCACATATAAATACATAGATAAATGCAAAAATATCACATTATCACCATACCTCAGACTAGCATTTACAGTAAAAAATGTTTAATCTAGAAAATTACAGTCTACATGAACAATTATTTATTATAAAAGATAAGATAAAAAGTTATTTACACAAAGGAAATAAGGACAGTAAATATAAATAACAACTAATCCTCCCCCAAAGGGTTACTCTGCTTCGATCGAGATATGCGAGGTTCTATATTCAAAAGTCTAGACTCTAAAGCCGCTTGTTGGCTTCGCCGTCCAAAAGAATCTTTGTCCAGTCTTTGTCGAATAAGGTCACGTAGATCAGATGCTGCCTGGGCTAGCTGACGAGACTGTAGGAAATATTTCAAATTGAAATATCAAATTAGCTTTAATAATTTTCATTTAATAATTTAATAAAATATACAGGGATTATTTTAAATATTTCTATATGGATTTTACTATAAATTATTTTGAAATATTACTGTCAGATAAGCAGGTAGCTATGTCATTTATTACATCAAATTCCATCTAACCCGTTTTTCCCAGAGTTCTCAAGAGTCAAAACAATTAACCAAGTTTCTCCAGCTAAAAATCAAAATTTTTTTTAGTAATCTTTCCATTATTTTTACACCCCCCCCCCAAAAAAAAAAAAATTAAAAATCAGTATATTAACTCTAAATAAATGTTATATGTAAAATATATGTGAAAAAATTAAATTTTTTAACCACATTTATTTCATTTTTTCTTAGTACCATATGGACTAGCTATAAATCAATTTTTTACATATTAATTTAGGATATGTTTAAATACAGTGGAGTCCCGATAATCCGAACTTCGGTAATCTGAAACCAAAAGTTAAAGAACTAAGGTTACAATAAAACCAGAGTGATACTAAGTAATATAAAGTATATTTCTGAAAATTACAAGAAAAATCAATGTTAGACAATGTACTGAACTAATTATTACTGAACTACATTGTTTTTTTCTTCTTTAGAGGCCAGACTTTCGCTTGGCAATGCCTTAAAGTTAAGGCCTGTCTCATCAGCATTATATATTTGCTGTGGTGAAGTTTTCTGCTGCAATCATATCCGCAGCTCTCCAACTGTTGAACACTGTGACGTATTGTTAGAACAACTTACACTCAATTGTACTGTACTAGGCAGCATTCCGCTCTCTTATCACCCATTTCATCCTGATATTTGGTTATGTTTAGACAGACCTTATAAAATAAACTGTGTAATCACACGTAATATGTAATATTTATGAAATCATATGTAATTATGTAATTTAAGTTTATTTTAAGAATGATTTCGCTTAATGCAAAACATTCATTAATCCGAAAAAGGTCTAGTCCCAATCATTTCAGATTATCGGGACTATAATGTACTATAAAAATCAGTGCAGGACAAAACAGTTACTGACATATGAGTCCATATCGAAGCTGATAGTACTAATCCTCAATTTGGTATCACTTTAAAAAAATTGAACCTGTAACCCACAGGTAGAAGAGTTTGATTCTCAAATTTCTAAGAAGTGAAAAATTTTGTTTAAAATTCATAAACACATGAGATCATGAACAACAGAACAACCATTTAGGGTAGTTCAGAGACATATTAAGCATATCAAACTTATTTCCCAACATTATTTGTCATAAAGCTTAGAAACTTATATAATACTCATAAAATGGTATAAATTATACAATTTGATAAACCTATTTATATCAAATATAAATTACTTGTTCGATAGAAGAATTTTTTTCTTCTTTGAAAGCTCTGCATCGTTCATCTTTAGAGCGAAGTTTAGCCATCATTTCTTGTAACTTAGCAAAATCTTCAGCCTCAAGTCTGAAAATACAATAAGCAATAATAATAATAATGCTTAAACAAGTGAATACAACAAAGCTTTTCTGACTTTTATATCCTTTTATAGTTACTTTTTTATTCTTTAACTCTGAGCTTGCATGGTTTCATCAGATTTCTATTCTACACTTTTAATTGAAGGATTATTCTTTTGAAATGATAAATACAAAATACTAAAATGAACTTTAATGTAAACATATATATATATATACATAAATGTCTGCTAAAATTTGAGTTTTAAAAAAAAGTAATGTTATCATTTTGTCTCCAAATGCAACAATCATACAATTGGAATTTTTTTTTTCTTTTTATAATCAAATTCAAAAAGCAGTAACTAGATGTATTGAACAAATTTTAAAATATTTTTTTCTAGTAATGGTCAATTTTCAAAAGTAAGTAAAATGTTTTCAAATTTAATTTTAGTATGTAAGCAATTAGACAGATGGAATATTTAATATTATATAATTCTTTGATTATCCTCTACTGCACACTAGGCATTTTACCTGATGACAATGAACAATTTCTCTTCTTTACTGTCCCTACATTCATGGTAATTGTAAAAATCTTCAAATATATAAATACAGTAACTTCACAATGAAGGGCAGAGAAAAATTTCAAACAATTCAGCACATTTATAGATTGAAGGATTTTTCTCACCTTTTTTTAAATATGTATTTGGAACTTACTTTTGCATATTCTTCTTATGCTCTTCTTGTTTGGAGAGCCTATCATGCATTGCTTTCAGACGCCTCTGTTCAAAGGTTTGGGCGACTTTCTCGGCAGCTCTTAAATTGGCTTCTTCCTGATATGAAACCACTTGATTCTGCCACTTTTCCATAGCTTTATCTAGCTCCTGCTGATTCATTTTCACTTGCTTTAACTTCACCTTGAACTCATCCCTATAAATAAAAAATATCCATAGCTAATTTAAGGAAAAACAACTAATGTTTTCATAAACATATTAGATGAATTAAGGGCAAAAAATAATTATGAACATTATAGAACCCATTCTACTCAGACTTAAACTTACTAAGTAGGTTTACAGATGAAAGTGTATGAAATATAAACAAACAATAAATATATACTGCAGCCAAATGTTTTTTAAAAAGTGAAAAGCTTAGTATTCATTGCAAATTTTTTTTCATATGCAATAGAAAAAAAAAAGTTATTTGTAAGTCTGCTGCTTGCTTCTAAAGATCTGAATGCATTGGTCTCTGACAGTAGGCTCCACAGCTCAATCTAGATTAACCATGAGTACTGAACTCTTTTCATTGCTATGTTTTTCATAGAAATGAGACAAACTTGCCATGTAGGATTCAGTTTTGATTATTTTTCTGAATTTCCCAAAACTTAGAAACCCAGATGTTAATTTGTTAAGTAATTAAAATAAAACTAATTAAATACTGACATTCAAGTACCAAATTCCAGCAGATAACTAAAGTGTCATGAACTCATACTCCTATGCCATTAACAGAAACACACAGCTACTTAAAATCCACGACAAAATATAAAAATACTAGTTAGCTTGAAACTATTTGCCATAGTACTTTATCACACCAAAAAGCATTCAGGGTGAGTGTCTCTATAGACAGTTCACAGATGTTGCATTTATGAATTTTTCATAGACACAATCACACCTAAGGTTTCTTGGCCTAGAGAACTACACCAATTAGTTTGAAATTAGTTGCCATCCTTATTTTTTATTGTGGATTTCAAGAAGCCATGCATTCCTGTTATGTGTACCTTACAAGTTTCATGTAAGTTCTATACCTTTCTCAGTATATAAGCAGAATACAGATGTAACAATCCCAGCCAATCAATCATACAACAATATTGAGACTTAATAGAAACAAATCTCAGAATTTATAAAAGCTTAAGCATGTGAAGACATGTAATTTGTATAATATAATACAGTACTACCAAAACATACAATTTCAACTTTTAGAGCTCTTATTAGACCTAGATTTTAAGAAAATGTTTAGAATTAAATTGAAAATATGTAGATCCCAAATGCAAAACTCTTATATAAGATCATATATTAAAAGCAATATCTGAATTTACATTTCATAAATCACAAGAATAATTAAAAGCACATAATAAACAAGCTGCAATAACTGAGACTATATACATGGTTATACTACCTACAACTCTTTCAACAAATAAAAGAAATTATTGCAACAAAATGTAATTCCAAGATATCCTAGAGAAAATGAATACTAGCTATGAAGTGTTCGTTGTTGCTGAATACTGAAAGCAATAACACTTCCAGTTGGAAAATAGTACAAATCATACTAGTGTTATACTGTAGTTGCATGGGTTTGCTAGCATGTTAAAATAGAAAACCTCCACTTAAGAGGAATTTCACTCTCAAACAGTGAATTATACTTTGATAGTACAATGTCAAATATTCAAATTCTTCTCTACTGAAAAGTTATTTGGTGTTCAAATCAAGTAATTTATATGGTTCAAACACATGTGTCCTTCATCATGCTATTTTTTTTTTGAAAAATTATTTATTTATATAACACACACATAATCAACCATAAAAGAAAGTTTTATCATACAGTTTTCTATCTCCTCTCCATATTCAGAAATTAATTATTCCTCCAACCATAATTCCAGCAATTTGTCATAAAATTTAGTGAAAAAATCAAATGAACAAGATCAATAGAGTGAATAAAATGAACAAAATACAGTGGAATCTCGATCTATCGTTTTTCAAGGGACCGATTGAAATGAACGATAAATGCGGGAAAACGATAGATGCGGGAACATAATAAAGCAATAGGATCATTGGGACTGGATAAAATGAACGACACATACGGAAAAACGATGGATCCGAAAACGATCGTTCGAGATTCTACAGTATTATATTTTAAATGTAAGCCAAAAATTATTTCACTATCTTCAAAGAAAAACAATAAAAGATACCATAACATGCAAGTAATCACATCACTGAACAGTGTAAAAATATAGGATGCTAAACATTGCAGCATTAAAAATATAACAATATAATCTTAAAAGTTACATGCAAAACATTGTAAGATAACATGCAGGAAATGCAACATACAACTCACTTAGGAGTTAAATATATAATATGGCAGGATTTAGTGTTAATCATTATTTAGAACTTTAGACAGGCACTTTAAGAACAATTCATGAGTTAAGAAACACAAAATCCTTCTATCAATACACAATGATAATATAAACGGGACTCAAAACACTTTGCTGAAAAACATTATAAAAGTGTTTTTACCTTTTTAAAATCCTTACTTGGAAAGTTTAAGTGCAAAGATATATTTGCTCGACATAGAATCAATATTTCCATCAGTTGCACTGCTTTATTTATTACTAGTTTAAAGGGTCAAAGAATGATCAAAGATATGTTAGTTGTGTAAAATGTCAAATTAAATGTTAAAAAGGATGTTCTAACATTTACAGTGTTTTGTTATTAGTGAGCTGTTTAAAAGATGCCTTCACTTGATTTGCTCATTAAGATGGGCTTTGAATTAGGCAGAGAAGATGGCCTTGGCCAACATAATTAAAACTCAAAATTGATCATGATCATAGAAAATTTAGTATATGTGTACCAAAAATGCTTTTTGCATTTTAAACCAAGATCAAACAAGTAACAAAAATTGTCGGAGAAATTTATTTTTCAACTAAGACAGGACCTAAGATAAGACAGTTTCAACAATTTAAATTATTTAGTGACAGTTTGTGATAAACATCAGACAATCACTAGCCACATAAAAGATTTTACTGCTTTAGAGACATTTATACCCTAAAAAGCCAAACAAGGACAAATAGGCTTCAGCACATTGGCTGTTTTTTAATAACAAAATAGATTCATTTAACATTAAAACAAAAAGGAGGTTTTCAATGAAAATATGACACTCAAGTTCACAAGAAAGAAGAGAGGAATAAAATTCAGGTTTAAAAAAAATTACAACGGCAGTGTTAAAATCCTAATTCTCGTAATACTTAGCATTATGTTTGTAAGAACTTGTATTTGATATAGTTATGAAAATGGTACATCTATAATTTTATAACTGTAGAAAAAACTTTGGAATTTATGGTTTCTTAGGTATCTTTAGCTTACACAGCACTAGGTTTCATCCTCATTATGGTCTGTCAGAATAGAGTTGCCTATCTTTGCATAAGATGCCCTTCTTATTGGTACGTTCTTTGAAATTTTATCTTTATGCAAGCTAAATTTTGCACAACTTCTGTTCTTTCCTTTGAGTGCTGGATTAACTGCACATATTCAGTGATCATTAAAAATAAAATAAATTTCGAAATTCTACTCCCTGCAGCATCTTTGTCATAACTTTGTCCATGGCTGCTAGGTGTGCTGGAAACTTCTATCTGCATCTTTGTGTAATGACCCCTCATATTAGGTGAATTCCATGCATTTTTTTTAGATTTGAAATTGTATTGTCAAAACTGTTAGTACTAACAACCCCAAAGTAAGCCAAGTCTTTTGGTAGACCAACATTGAATCTGCAGACAATTTTGCGAAAGTGAAAATTAAGAAAGTTTGGTAACGTCGCCAGGGGAAAAACAAAACAAAATCTTCATTATAATGAGGAAAAGATCTAAATCAAATATTTCAGCTAAGGTCATACTAAATGGATAAATTTTAAAAGAAAAGGGTTGAGAAACATTAACTTGGTCCTATTCAAAAGAATATTCTATTGAATGATCAAGGTATAGTAGTGTGATAAGTGCACTTTATGGTATAAACAATCTCTGATTTGATGTCTGCTCTTCATCAAGAGAAGTCGACTGTGACATTATGGCAGATGTAAAACAAGCAGAACTCTTTTTGTTGACACAGTAATTGGATAAAAATCACTATATACATTTTCCCGCATCAAGATATGCAGGAACAACATTTGAAAATCCTTCCAGCAATTAGGGCTCTTAAATTAAAACAATGAAAATCAGCTAGCAAAAATCAATATTTTTTTAATTCAAAAATTATAAACTTCAACCACAGGATGTACATTTAAGTTGTCTATGCTATTCAGTCTGTAATCTTTTTCCCAATAATTTTACTTACCTTACATTTCTTTCTATTATCTGCATATTTTGTATTTCTTCCCATATAGTTTGCTTACCTTTTATTGCTTGATTTTATGCATTCTTAGGTTGTAAAATCCTTTGACAAGTCCAGGAAAAATGTAAAATTTGGGTTTCTCTGAATTTATAATATAAATAGCAATAAACAGTGAAATGTAGTAATAAATTACACATGCTACACAGTTCTACAAATAAACTGCAAACAAACTTATTGTAGCAAAAACAGTAAATGGACACCCACGCACTTCTCTTTAGAAGATCATCTCGCTTCTGGATTATTTCCAATCTCCTTTTCCTAACCTGTTCTTGTTTAATCTGAATCGCTTTTAGCTTCTGTTCTGCTTCATAGCGGGACACTCGTTCAGAGACAAATTGCGCCGTGGATTCTGGTGATCCTCAAAGGATTTCACTTGGTTTTTTGCCAACCTGCTAAAAGAGTTTACAATTAAGTTGAAAAAATTACTCATATATAAATAAACATTTGAGAAAGGAGGTACAAACTAAAGAGGCAATATAGGAGACTACAGTACTCTAACAGTGAAGGAAGGCCAATAAGAATTTCCCCCCCCCCATTTTTATATAATTATGACAGCAGACAGGATTTCTTTTTTTTAAATCTTAAACTTTTTAGAGCAATTGTTCTTAGCCAGGGGTGTGAGAGAAGGTTCTAAATTTTTTAATGAAAATTACCAATTGAGTGAATCATTTGATGGATACTTTTCCACGGGAAATACAAGCAAAATTAATAGATGGATACTCAATCCACTTTTGTTTGATCTAAATTCATTCGACAACAATGTTTTATTAAAAGATGATCTTATCGCAATACGAGCTAATGCACGTATGAAATGGAATTTGAAAAACTGGACTTAGAACAGTTCTCATGTACGCAGTTAGAACTTAATCCAGAATTCAGCAAAGCAGCATTAGAGGACACTTTTACATTTGCCACCCTTACCTTTGTGAAATAAGTTTTTCATCACTTTTGCCCATCAAAACAAAAGCCAGAAATCGCTTAAATGCATCTGATGACTTATGTGTGGCTCTTTCAAGAAAAAAAAAAGGAGCCTCATTTTAAAAGGATAATTATGAACAAACATCAATGCAGCCATTAAAATGTATTATTGTTTTATATGTAATAATATAGTATGTATTGTAAATATATTAATTTTTTATGCAATGAATAAATTATCTTGCAGTAATGTCTTTTCCTAAATAAAAACAACATTTTTTCAAGGGGGTGTTAACTATTAAAAGGTTAAGAACCACGTTTTAGAGCTTATTTAATTGTAAAGGAGCAAAACCTCCAAAGGTAAAAAATCTATAGGTTATGCTTAATTTATCCAATAAACTGATTACTATATACTATACTTAATTTATCAAATACTATAATCCATTTTTTTACTAATACAGCCAATTGAGCAGTATCAGTAAAAAAATGGGGACAGAAGAAATACAATACAAGAAAATACAAAATAATTTAAAAGATAAATGATTCTTAATTCATAATGAGAATTCACCCATCATGTTACCTAAAACAATAAAAATAAAGTACAACAGAAAACATAATAAAACAAAATTAAAAATCAACATCTAACACATAATTTAAAAATATTATAACTAATTTAAAAAAACTGCAAAACAAAGCAATTAATAAACATTATTTTGTTTTTTGGAATTCTACACAGATTCAATCTAACATAAGCTCTTTCAGGAGTCAAGTAAATGAATTACTGGAGTTTAACCTTACCAGGGAATATGTTCTCAACTTTCTTTTAGTCTTACTTAACAATTCCAACACCCACCCAAGTGGTATACATACCCCACATATATTTCTATAATTTTGGGTGATTAAACCAATGTTTACATGCATTTTATTTATCTAAAACTTACTGTATTTTTTTCTGTTTAAAAAATGTATACACAGTCAAAAAACAAAACATAAACCTAATTTTGCATATTCCAGAATGATATATAATAATGAATACAGTATGCACTGTGAAAATATGGTGAATATAACATCCAGTTTCATGAAATGTTTGCTGAGACTTTGATTTGGTCACTAACATCTTGAAAGAATTAAACTTAATATAACTTTCATTACAGTACTTAGAAGAAGAAAAAAAATGAGAACTAAAAGAATATGCAAAAGTTATAGCTAATAATGAAAATAAGTCAGAATCACATGCATTTGTTGAAATTAAAAATTTATCTGGAAAGATATATTTAAAGTTCAAAATTAATAAAATACTAAATAAGGGATAATAAGGAAAAAATACCAGAAATGCATTTCAGTATTAAAATAATTAGCATGCTCTTGTCGGCAGATAGGATCCCCAGCATTCTATTCTCTAACAGAGGATTCAATGCAATCTGAATTCAGGAAACACCTTCAAAAAATATGCTTGGACATAGGAGCTGGCAGACAATTTATCTTTATCACACTACATATTACAAAATAAATAAAGATATATTTGTACAACAAAAAAAAAAACTGAAATATTGAAACAAAATTCTAAAATGAATGTTTTAAAATGTTGCATTATTACAATACACAGAGATACAGCATTTTAAGGCATGTCATACTTTTTGCATTGTACACTGTACTCTCCAAGAGGAGAACTTGAATTTATAAGGATTTAAAAGAAAATAATGTCTTATTCCTCAAAAGCTTACAAACAATAAAAAACACATAAAAAGCCCACATTTACTCATCAATGAATGAGACCAACCAAAAACAACTTACAAAACAGGACGATGCATAGATGAAAGCTGAGTCCAAATTATGCTAGAAAAGTAGCAGCATGCAATAGTAGCATACAGAATTACAAAAATAACAGTTCATACCATGTGGACTTTGAATGTAGATATGACACATAAATAAAATAAACAAAATGCTGTAGTTGTAAATTATAACTCTCAGCCCTTCATGTTATAAATTAAAACCTTCTGCCACATCACAAACCTAGCTTTTTTCTTCAATGGAGTGACACCTTAATTTCTAATTTCTATTTATCTAGATATATTTTTTAAAAATAAATAAAACATTATTAGAAACTTAATTTCCTGTTTTTTTTCCTTCCTTTTTTTTAAATTTCACAAATCAAACCACGCTTTTTCTCGCTTAGAAGCAAAATGTTAATTTCATAGGGTTTTTATTACAATTAGCAATTACTATATAATATATATATAATTATATATATATATATATATTAATTATCCTCCTCAATACGAGTCCAGCGACTCAAATACTAGTGATCTTCCTTCTGGCTGGACTCTTACTTTCCAGTGGGTATCAGTATTTGATCGTCAATGAGAGGCTGATGATCTTGCAAAAAAAGGGTTGTGATCTTTATCAACCAACGTATCCAGTGTCTGCCACTCAGCCAAAAAAATCTATTGCCAATGCATTGCTAACAAAATTAAATACTTCCACAATATAGCAGCTAGCAGAAAGATTTGAAGCTAACTACTGAAGAATCCTATTCCAACTGGATATGCCTCGAATATTTTCACTGCCAATTTTCAAATTACCATTCAACATGACTTTTTATTTTGCTACCTTTTACAGGCATTAGTTTGGTAAAATCCCCTGACTGTACTCTTGTTCATCTGGAGACATATGGATTTTAATCATCTTATGACGTGCACCTCTTAAGGACTATAGATTTACTCTGACAGCTGGAAAAACAGAGTACTTTGCATTGGGCTGCTAGAGGAGAGCTATGGTCTCTTGACTGTCTCTTGATGTAGGAAATATTAATATATATATATATATATTATATATATATATATATCTATATATTTATTTCTTATAATATTTATTGATAGTAAAATTTACTCATTCTATGAAGAGTTTCAGAAAAAAAATTATATATATATATATATATATATATATATATATATATATATATATACATGTGGTGTACATTCAGTACATATCAATAGAAAATGCACTGATTTAAAAAGCATTTTCAACAGCTCTTCTGTGACTCAGGAATACAAATTCTCCAGAATTTACTGAAAAAGTAACAGTGGTACTTACTTTCTTTGCCAATGGGTTTTAATACAGACTACTGATATGGTAACCTTGGCAAGACTACCAAGAAGGATACTTTTGTAGTGATACAAATATTCAATATCCAAGTCTTGAATTGAACAAAAAATAACCTTTAGCCCTAATCAGGGTTCGTAAATATCATGATACTTTTGAAAATATCCAAAATATCCGATATTTTGATATATATCCGATATTTTCAAAATTGTCAACTTATTGCTGATGATAAATATTTTCAGATTTAATACAACTTAAAAACCAATACATATTACACATTATATAAAAACTAATATAAAATAGTACTTAATTTTATATAGATAATTATTATAAATAAAATTTTTTTTCTTTTTTTTAAGCACTCATAACAAAATTTTAAGTTAAACAATTTTCTCTTCAAAACACAAATTATAAAACTATCTCAAATTTCAAGAATGTTTTATTTCTTTAACAAAACTTTAAACACAAAAGGAAATTTATTTATTTTTGTTCAAAAATTTAAACAAAAATGTAAGTGTTATTTTATTGTTGTTATTCGGTTGTGTGTAAACTGGATATTTACTATCATAAGTGATCTCCTACGTAAGTTTTTCCGCTTTCTCAGTTCCTAGCCTTTTGCGCAATTTAGACTGAACTAAACCAAAGCTAGAGAAAATTATCTCTAACGGTGCTGTAGTTGGTGGAGCAGTAAACAGTTAATTAACAAAGTTAGAAATTTTTTCTTTTAGTGGCTGTTCAATTTTAATATTGTCCCACCAAATCAATGGTTCTACAGCTAAGAAATTGTCTTCAAACATAAAGTTTGGAAAGGGTGATTTTTTTCACTAAAAAAGTCATTACTAGAGGCAAAAGTTCTTTGTCTGTAGAATGCAAAAAATAAAATGCACCCTGCTTTTGTTCTTCAGTAATTTTCTTCCACACTATAGAGGTCAACATATTCACCGCTAAATGTGCTGGTGAAACAGCCATTCTTCTCTTACTGATAATGTTTCTTGCACCTCTTTTATTCCTTTCAATTATTTCTACACATTGTGCAATTTTAGTCTGATCTTTTTGCATTTCATCTAATGCTCCTACAATGGGTTTTAGAATATTTGTATAGTCCCTACAATTAACCATTAAGTTCACATCATAACTAAATTAAAATGGCTTATCAATTTTATGTTATGATCTACAAACTTGAACAGTTTTCGCCTGTTATCTAAAAAGACTTCATTGTATCAAATTTGTGTTCATCTTACAGTTTGAGCTATTACTAACAGTTTGCTACCATTTGCTTTGTACCAGGCATTTGGTAAATGAGTATTCTAAAATACTAATTATTTTGATTACATTTTACTTACATTTTGGAAGTTCTAGGTCTTTTGCTAAGAGATTTACAAATATGAGCAGAAACAACCGTAATAAATGATATCAAATCTCCAGATTTAGCAAGCTCCTCTCTCATTTTTTTGCCATTGCAAAAAATGAGACATTTGTAAAAAAACATTTTAGATGTGTAGCACTTATTTTGTTAGCTCCTCTTTAGCATTTTATTTACAAATTATAGTTTAATTTTCAATAACAATTGAACATTTAAAGTTCTAATTTGTTAGACAAAAAATATGATGCATAATGCTATTTTCAGAATACTTCACCTAAATGAAAATATCAAAAATATCAAAAATCCGATATTTTAAAATAAATATTGGATATATATCATGATATATCGATTGATATATATCAACGAAACCCTGGCCCTAATCCATCTCTGTTTACTGGTGTATTACATTGTAACAAGAAAAAAGTGTTTTATTTGAATTTTATGCAATTAAATTACTTTGAAAGAGTGGCAAAAAACTGCACTAAAATTTTTATGGCTTAGTTAAAGATTAGGATAACTCTATCAACTACAGAAGCTACTCTTTTCTTGCCTGATTCAGTTTCAGATGCAAAATATAAGAAATCTAAATCAAGGTAAAAAATTAATGAGTAATAAGCCTTACTATTAAAAAAGAATTTTATAGTTTTGACTCTCCCCCCCCCCCCCCAAAAAAAAAAAAAAAATTAAAATTTATAGTATTTTTTTTTATTATTATTCAATGGATATTATTAAAAAAATCTGTGAAGTAAATTTATCTTTGGAATTTACTTCTTAAGATCATAACATGACAGTTGAAGAATATCTCTCAAAACATTAAAAATACGACATGTGCACTGTCCCTCTAAACATAAACCAATACTTACAAGTTAATGTTATGCTTGGTCATTGATTCACTACAACTGACCATTTTTGAACTAACTTAGTGAATGAAAAGGTAATTATCACAATAAAGATACATAAATGAGAAATAAGGATAAAGATAAATACATGAGAAATAAAGATAATAAATGAGTTATCAAGCGTATTTCTTTAAAATTAAAAATAACCAAATTTAAAGTAATATTTTAAAACACACCTTTTAATTATGGGCATTTGAAATAACAAGTTTTCACAAATGTTATTTCTATTTTCAAACTGAATTGGAAAAAAAAAAAAAAAAAAAAAAAACATTATAACAGAATACATAAAAACAAGACACTGTGTGTCATGAGACAAACATCAAAAAATTTCTAAAAAGCAGTTAGTTGGTAAAACTACAGAAGCCTAGCACCACACAGCATTAAAACGGGAGAAAAAGAAAAAAAAATCTGAAACTGAAAAAAAAAGTGAATTCAGTGATAAATTTACACTAACCTTAAAACTATGCCTTTTCTGAAAAATTGTTTTTCACTGTGATCTCTTTCAGGAACAGAGTATCGAGAACAGGGCTAGGTGTATCTTTTTCTCCAGCTGACTTTTAAATGCTACAAGATAAAAACCCACTCAAAAGCAAAGCAAAGCAAAGCTAAAGAAAGTACATTAAGAGATATGCAAGAATAAGAAAAAAAAAGAAGAGAAAAAAAAGGAAGTAGTAGTCTTTACACATATGCATTCAAGAATGAATATCCTCCCATCTTTTTAATGACTAAACATCTAAATATAATCCTACAATGGAACATATTCATAACCGCATTTCTTGACATATAACTCCAACTATCTATCAATTTTCTTATAGAAAAAACTAAAAATATTCAAGCACATCAAAACTAATTAAAATTACATGGAACACACTCAAGTACGGAGAGGGATGTCTAGAGGAGAGACAGCAAAAAGGCATCCTGGCAAACTCAGTTCTTGCCCTTATTCTTTAATTAATAAATCATATACTTCAGGGCTTTGCCTTGCTTAACGACCGTTATCAATGCATAACACAAAAGTATCTGGAGATGCAATAATTCCAGATTATCTTTAGGCTAAGCCTATGAATTCATCTTTTGTTGAATAGTCACCCATCTAACTAGGTTGTGTGCGATACAACTTTATCATCTCAACCAATTAAATGTTTTATAACAAATTGTAGAATATGCTAGGTTCTATTCAGAGTTTTGCTGGATAACAATTTTGTTATCCATAATAAAATTTGAAGAAAAATCTGCTTTTGGGAATCTCTTCATAAGTATACTCTCAGCCATGCAATACAGAGGGAGCCCTATTAGGTCAAAACAAAGTACATTGGGTCTAACCACATTTTTTTAATTTTTATTTATTTATTTTTTTATTTTTCGTTACTTGTTAATACCTTGATAATATTATAACTAGTCTCTAGGTCTTAAAATGAGCTATTCACAAAAGTTAAATTATTTCAACCAAACCTCAACAACCTCTTTATATTAATATTCTTCTTTTTTAACCAAAGAAAACAGTTAGGTACATTTAATAGTTCATTTGCAAAGAAATAGAGGTGTATTAAATAATTCATAGTGATCAAATAAATATTTAACTAGCTAATAGTTAGAATCTATGTAATAGAAAAAGGGAAAGGGTTTTCAGGGTAAGTTTTATACATTTTAATGCTTATGCAAAAACTAACTTTCGTTCCCTCTCCCATCTCCTCTTCACTTTAAATAATCTCAAATTGTATTTAATTTCCATCAGAGATTGACTAAAAAACATTCACCTTATTATATTTAAAATTTACAATGTTATAGAAAGCACAGGAAAATGTATAATGTAATTTATATCAAGCTAGGAGGAGAATAAGGTCTATATACCTTCTTAAAATCTACAATAGAAATTAAAAATGGCAAATGTTTTTGATTAAAAACTGGTGATCAAAAATTTAGAACGAACACACACACAAATATGCATATGCAAAAGCTTTACACAAACAGAACAGCAGAAGTATGCATAAAGATTAGCCGCACACCATTATCTGAGCTCATGCAAATTTAACCAGTTGACAGAGTAAGCACAAAAAGAGGCACTTATTGCAATGCCATTCATATAACTAACCATACAGTGCACCTCTTTTTTTAATGCCAACCAAATTCCATAAAAAGTAATGTTTTCATTGTTAAGCAAGTTCTGATCACGGGAGGAAGAATGTGAGTTAACCTTTTATTAAAAGGGTAGAAACTTCATAATGATGAAATCAGGATAATCACAGACACAAGTTTCCCGAGTGTCAGTATACCATAATGTATGCAATCTCAAAGAGTTAAACTCATCATCAGGATTAATATCTAGTATTAAACTATACAATGTCACAAGAAGGTCTGCATGGCAACTATCCAGAAAAGTTTATAGCGTCCAGAGAGCAATGAATCCACACACAGGATGATTGGGGAAACTGGCCTGCATACCAGATGTCAAACAGTAAGAGGTCTGTTCAACTTCTACTCATAGGTATATACATGAATAGGGCTGTAAATTCTGTTGTTTTTAAAACTTCAATTCGATATAATTAACCCCATAATTTTTCTCATGATTCGAAATTATTTATTATACTTCAACTACAAAATTAATTTCTTCAGCATATAAATACACAATAAAAACTTCTCCATAATGAGATCAATGTCCTTTAAACACAAAACAATTTATTATATTCAATATTAAGCATTACTACCTTCGACATAAGCATTACTGCTTTCGACATTAAGCATTACTGCTTTCTGACTCTTCGCCAAGAATTCACTTTTACTGGTTAGAACATTTTTCATTTAAACACACTGCCATCTATTGGCATAATATACAATTATAATTACAATTTCAAATTCTACAAGGGCCAATAACATCAAAAAATGAGTTGATCACTAGGGCAATGTGTCTTCATAAATCAGTACAAAGGTTCAGTTTGCAGACGATTCTTGTGAATTTTGAGAAGTATGGGGTGACATAACTTTAAAAAGTTGCTTAGAGTACCAAAATTTCAATATTTGTTGGCACTGTTACAGTAATAGGTACAAAGATGACAAACAAAAACCTTATGATACACACTTTCAAAGGCTATACGTCCACCATATTTATATATATTTACATATGATACCAATATCAGCAAGTCAGTGATTTTCTTCAAGAGAAAATATCCTGAAAATGCAGAGGTTAATAATATCTATTTAAATTAAATTTACTGTGCATTTATCCGATGCATAAGAGCAATGGGCTGCATCCTGTCAGTGCCCACCAACCACAATCCCAGAGCTGAAAATCAGCTCAAAAGCAAGAGACATTATTGCCCACATAATGATTAGAACCTCATAGAAAACAAAAAATATCAATGACAGGCTAGCATGGCTGCAAAAGGGACCAACCCCTCCTTACAACTTGTACTTACATGTTAAGTTTTTCTACAAGTAAAATTAGGTTTTAATACCTTTTTTTGTACAAAATGTATAATTCTTACATTAGTATCTCTCTCTCTCTTTTTTTTTTTTTCTCAAACCAAGTTTCATAATGTTCCCACTTTTAGTTAATGAAATATTTCTAAGAATTAAGGTTATGCTTAGTGGTAGGATACAAGTATAGATATAAACACTTTATGGTGTGTTCTGCAGCTTGTTTAAGAATTATATATAATGTTACCATTTTGATTTCTCTTGCCAATTTTAGGAAGTTGTTATTTTGATATATAAGAGTTAAGAATAACAGGCCCCAGGATTATACCATTTCAACATGATATTGGACAACAAATGACAACATAGCATCTTTTCTGTGTAACTTTATTGCTTTTCCTAATTTCACATTAATTTGGTACAGTTCAAATTCTACAGATATATTTAAAATAGATTCTGAATTTAAATAATATTAACTCTAGAATTTAATGCTATTAATATAAACCACTTTATTTCAGGAAATTGAAGCTTTCAAATAAAATGGATTATGTAGGTAACAGCTATGAAAATGGATAAAACACTATATAATAATTGATTATACACTCTGTATAATCAATGTATGAACAGTATATTGTATTTGTCAGACATATGCCAGTATATAAAAAAACTATTATATACAGAGAATTTCAATAGTCAAAATAGTCTTATAAGGGTAATTTTGATAAAATCTTAGTAATTTTGAACTTACTGATGCCATTATAAAACTGACAAAAATATCTTATTTTTAAAACCCACATGATTTTTTTCCCCTTTGATATTTTAATGCATTTTTAATGCCATTTCACAGCTACTTTATGCCATTTATATGTGCAAAGCTCAATTTACTTAATTATAATTTTTGTTTTTGTAGGCTCAACACAACTCAATAAACTGAAAATAACCTTCCAGAAATAATAAACCTATAACATGATGCATATGCACAATCAAGGGTTAACAGGAATATAGAATGACAAATTACCTCTTCTGAATTGCTTCTCTTTTGTTTGAGAGCAAGATATTTCCATCGTTCCATTTCTGTAGCTTCTTTCTGCTTGGAAAGTTCTTCCTTCTCTTTATCCCACTGCTTTTGGGCTTTGGCTTTCCTTTCTTCTTCCTCTTCAAGTTTCTCATATTTCTGTAGAATCACCTCAAGAATTTTCATATCCTATAATTTTTGTTAATTACTTTGATCTTGTATTAAATTAAAATCAAAAATCCTCTACCCATAACATTAAGTTCTAAATTTCCTTTACTTCACACATTTAATACAAGACTGCAGAGAGCTACAACAGGGTGTGACTTACAATTTTTCTTCTATCCCAAAATATTTGAGAATTTTTTTAAACTTTTTTTTATTTTTAAATGTACAACAGAGTACAAACTTGAGCTGACCAAAATATGAAACAAACCACATAAAAAATCCACACTATTATATATATTAACACTTCTAATATATATAAATTATTCTAATAAATATATCAGATCATCAACTAATGCAACTTTGAAAATGCTTTTCTCTGCTCTTCAAGTTCTTTCTTTCCCAAAACCAGACTTTTTAAAATAAAATTCCACAACCTTCTAATTAACTGACAAAAATTTTAACAGAGGAAATTTAAAATTAGTTAATAACACATTAAATATAACAAGCACATTAAATAATGCTTATATATTCTGGAAACAAAAAGAAATATAAAATAAAATATTTATATGTGTATGAATATAAAAATGAAAATTAAATATTCTAAATATTATAACAAAGTGCTTAGAACAATCATCTAATTTTCTCCTAACACTAGTTCTTCTCCTTGAATCATAACAAAAAAACAAGACCAAAGGCAAAACACACCGCAAGATTTGTATTCAATTTCAAAAATTAAAAAGCTTTTAATAGCATAATTAGAGACTTTTACCAGCTGAATATAAAATTGTTATCTGCTTCTAATTGGATATTTTTTTACATATACTTTACACTAACAGTTAATAAACTTTGTGAAAAGTTGTGGATTATTCTGTAAGTTTGAAAGGATTTTAAGGCCCCTTGAAATTAGAATTAAATAAAAATTTAAGGAGTGTTTGTGAGTATTCTCAAAAATAAGAGCTTTGATTTAATTCCTATGAAACAAAGGAAAATTGCCAGTTTCATCTAAACAAAGACATTTGTAGTTTATGACTATAATATGCTGGGAGAATTTTGTTCCCATTTTTCGAGTAAGAAATGTTACTTTATAGTTTGAAACAATGCAAATAAGATTTGTTAATATAAAGTGGAAAAACAAAAGTCATTCAAAGTGTATAATGAGGGTACAGTATCTTCTACTGTTCAGTTTTAGTGTTTATTTTAAAATTTTAATAACTGCAATTTAGATAATTGGGGATATTATTCAAATGATGATCAATCAAATATTTGGAATACCTTGTGCTGCAAAATATTTGATATAAGACTGGTAAATAAGTAGGTAGAGTCACCCAAACTTAGAGAGCTTCAAATTTCTTTGAGACTTAGTGTAATGTTTTCTGACTTTTTGAATATCCCTGACTTTTACTACACATTTTTATTAGCATGTGAAAGTTTACAGACATTTCAATGTTTTCCACATCCTCCATGACCAAAAGGAATGCTGTATTTGTTTTCATAATCATAGATGCTCTTCTATATGTTATAATATTCAGTGACTGAAATGTACACAGTGTTTTATAGTCATGAAAATCAGAAGTAATTGATACTTTCAAAAAGAACTGCATACCTAATTTCAACTTATTAAGACTGGTTGTGTGTCTGGTTCAACTTGTTCCACAGAAAAATTTTAATAGCTTGAAGATGGTTGATATATCAATGAAAACTGCCAATTGGGGTATATAAAAACTGTTTTGGGGAAAGGGGGTGAAGAAGGCAGGCATGAAACATAGATACTCAGACTTCCAGAGGTACTACTTATGATTTGCCTTATCATTAAGTTAAATAATTTCCAAGTACACAATGTGATAAAATTAATGAATTGCTGCTAACTTAAGATATGCTTTCTTTTACTACAAAAGAAATACTTTAAAAATTTGAAAAGCTAAGAAAAATATTCTTAGCTTTCTTCGGAGATTAGTGAAAAGAAGAGTTTAAAAGAGAAGATATTAAATCATTTATATTACAGATGCATAAAGATTTACCCTTCTTTTTTTTTAACTTTCCATAAGAGGTGTTTCCTGTGTACACTGACTCAAGCAAGTTGCTGAGTTTCAGAATATTTCACAAGATAGAAAACTGAACAATGAATTTTTGAGAAGCTTTCTTTATAGCAAAATTTATAAAGATAACTCGTTCAGCTCAACAAAATGAATACAAATATTTTAAACTAAAATTAATTATGAGTGATAAAGAAAGAATATCATAATAAAGATGGATAGTCCAGCGTAAGGTCAAAATTCAAAATATGATTTTTACCATAGATCATTTACACAAAGCTTTTCAACAGCATAGTTATGATAGCATAGTTAATTTTATTTATGACTATTCCATATCAGTTAAAGAAATCTACAACATAATATCTTTCTCAAGGAGGTAAGTAAAAATTAAACAGCACTGTTTACAGTATATCCTTATACAAGAGTTTAAACCCATTCAGGTTTTTTTAATTTAAAACCTGGATTTTATGATTATCAGAAAAACCTTCATTCCTCATTTTGTGAATACTCACAACAAGAATTGATCCTTGAACAATAAAACCTCTAGTACATTTCAGAAAACATTTGACAGTGAATAACAAATTACTTACAAAAATTGTTCATAATGTTACTAGCATGTTTGACGTATAATATTTTATGCTAAGAGCAATTTTAATTAATTAAAGAAATATTTGAAAAGAAAAAAGTTTATATATACTGAGTACACATATTTGGTATCTTTTAAAATGACATTAACACGTTCTACCTTAATCCTTGTTTCCTTCATTGAATGATTTTACATTGTCAATTTCTCAAAAAACACAATTATTATGAAAACTTAACAACCCTTCTGCAATAGGAATGATCTGAATAACTAAAAATAGAAAAATAATGATGGGGAAAAAATTACACTAACCTTTGGTGGTAATCTCATTTGGCTTTAGGAAATGTCTGCAGTTTTGCACATACAACAGGTGAAGTAATACGAACAAAGAGATTACGAGAACCTTGGTAATAAGGCGATGTTGGAGTCGACCAACTTGTAGGTCTGTGACTACAACTTGGGAGATTCTTGACTGAAGAGCTGATAGGCTGGCAATCTTTAAGTTCTTCTAGTGCAGTTGCAGACAATATATCGTCATTTGATTTTCTTCTCTGAGCAAGGCGAAATGTTTGTGAGAGAGATTTATTTCCCTGGGAATCTATAAAACAAAAAATATTATATGGTAAAATAACGAAAAAAAATCAATTTTTACTCATACATCATAAATATGATATTTGGATCTATCAATTCCAGATTCAATACCTATTATGATGAACTTTTTCTGTTCTTCAAGATATATGTTATGGATCCAGATGCTTGATACCCCTAACAACCTCCTCCCTCAAACGCATTATTGAATTGAGATAAGGAAATTAATGAGGCCTACTAAGCAAGGTGAAGTCTACGTTATGCTCTTCAAATCATCTGGGGACAATGTGAGTTTTATGGCATGAAGCACTATCATGCTAGAAATATCCATATCCAATGGAGTAAACCAATAACTAACTGGATGTACTTGGTCAGTTACAATGTTTACACAGCTTTGGCATTCACACTTTATTCCACAGGTATCCCAAATAATGGTAGTAGTGCTAAGGCAATGTACTTAGGGTCAATGCTTTTCTGCAGTTTTTTCCATATTTGTAACCTGCCATCTGCATGATGTAGTTGAAAATATAATTCATCTAACCGCATTACCCTTTTCCATTTATATACTGTCCAATCCTTGTGATCCTGAGCAGAATTTAGACACTCAATCTTGGTAACTCAAGTCAGGGCATTCAAACAAGTTTTTGCTTCAATACCAAATGCAGTGTAATGTGCAGCAAACAAGACATTGAGAGGTCCTCTGAGTTGGCTCCTGATTAAGATTCACTAAAATTTAATATACTGTTGTCTTCTGTTGAACTGGATAAGCCTAGAAGCTCACCTTTCAGCTTGAGCATCCAGTAGCCACTGACGACCAAACACCTTACATTGTGATTGGGGTTTTGTTTGGTAGCCCACTCTTTGGTAAACACGAACAACTGCTGCTCTTGAACACTTCTCAAGAGAAGCAGTGTTGGTGAATTCACTCTACTGCTTCTAGCACCCACAATTATTCCATGTTCAAGTCTGTTAATCATGTTTTGTGCCCCTTCTTTCACAAGCAATACACTTTAACTATCTCAACAATCATCCAGCAATCCTTTTTTATGCCAGTTTCACCCTCTAAAAGCAACAAAGTGATGTAGCTGATTTTCATAAAATTTCAGATAGCCAGTTTTATTCTATTTACATATATAATATAAAGAGTAGCATTTTGAAATTAGATTTTATTGCACTTTTTCTCACTTTTAAATCATTATAACTTTATAAAGATACAACTGAAGGTTCCACCAAGTAGATTTGTAATTACACTATTGATTTTCCAAATAGCTATTACATTAAAAATAAATATATTAATTAAATTTTCTACGCTGTTCAGATTACATTAATTTCTAATAGTCAATATTTCTCAAAAATATTGTCAAAATAAAATAACATGATAAAAAGGTATTATGCTTACCCTTAGATTTCGACTGCCGACTTATTCTACTTTGTCTACAAGGTGATAAAGAATGTGAACGTCTTTTAGATGTTGACCTCCAAATTAAAAACTCTCTTTCTGCCTGACACTTCTGCAGTAAAACTGGAAATATACAAAATTTATGATGTGTAAATGAAACAATTACACAAAATATCTCCAGACCCAAATCCACAAACAAATAATCTTAATAATTTTATATGAGCACTATGATGTACAAAGCACAAATTAGTAAAATTAAAAAGATAAAGTTAACTTTATCGCTTCTGTCTACATTTGAAACAGGAAATATAAGGAAGTTTAATAATTAACTATAAAATAATAAATAAATAAATAAAATAATAAATAATAAATCATTAAAATTCTGACTGAAATCACATTATCAGCATTGTTAAAAATTTCAAAGTGTTCCTAGATATATTTTTTGTAATATATAACTGGCCAATTTCAAAGCAATAGCATTTTTCAGTATTAAATATACTTAACACTTAACAATATGCCAATTAAAAAGCTCTAAAAACTGTGCTAAAATGACAGTTAAATAACAAATTAATAAATTACACCTCTTTCAGTGATATTTACACCCACTTAAACAGAGAGAACACTTTACTGATATAATTACATATTTTTATCTGTTAATATTTTTACATAATTTGTCACTGTGTTTAGGGATCCTTTCTTCATTCCTTCCATAATGCTTTTTAATTTGCCAACAATAGAATATATATATACACACATGTGCATCAGAGAAAAACATTTTTCAAAAATCCAAATCAAGGATTTCTTGGACAAGTTCATTTTGGAAAACTAACAATGTATGCAATTTCATAGTCATATCATATTTATTTATACACCTTGATTCTAAATGAAGATTTCTGAATGGCTTTCTATAATTTACTTCATAAGAAATCCTTATATATATATATATATATATATATATTATTTATTTATTTTATAGGTAGTTTTAGTCTTTAAATTAACATAACTATAAAAAAATTTGCAAATTAATTTTAAGTAAGAACTCAAACCTTCAAAGTTTTTTATTTTTATTATTCCATACTTTTTTAAGCATTACAAAGTTATTTAAGCAAGCACATAGGATGGAACTTTGATAGTGGCAACTAGGTAGGTATGAATTATACAGAAAAGATACAGGGGTGAAACTTTTATAGCCCTTCAAAGTAGTAACCAGCATTATTTAGCACCCATTGCTAATGTCCTGGAAGCTGCAGGATGTTGTTCGTAGCACCTGATTTGTTGATCCTTCGAATGGAGCAATCTACAGCCTGCAGAATCTCTGGTGGAATCCACAGAGCAGTTCCTTCATCTTGGGGATGAGATCAAAGTCACAGAGACTTAAGTCTGGGGAATATGGGGGACTGTAGAGCACTTCCCAGCCCCAGAGAGCAACACATCAGCCCCAGTATGTGCACAAGCATTTCCTTCCATCAGTACAATGTAACAAATTATTTCGTACAATAGACCAGTAACTAAAACATGGCTGTCTTCATCCTGTCACTGTGCAGGAATGTGATGTTTAAGGAGAGAGCTCATTCGCTCTGAGGTAAGGCAGGTATGTGACGTACGTGTAGTATTCATGGGTTCTGCTGCTTGGGGGCTCTACAACAGTGTTGCCACTATTAAAGTTCCATCCCTCATATATTCTCCCTCATAGAAGAACCCTTCATAACAGTTAAAGAAAACAGTTACAGTGGAGTCCTGATAATCCAAAACGATTCGGACCAGATGCTTTTAGGATTAAGCGAAATCATTCTTAAAATAAACTTAAATTACATAACAAGTGATTACATAATATTACATATTATGTGTGATTACACAGTTTATTTTATAAAGGTCTGTCTAAACATTGTCAAATCTCGGGACAAAATGGGTGATAAGAAAGCAGAACGCTACCTAGTACAGTACAGTAGGGTGTAAGATTTTAGACGATCAGCAAACTGTTGAAATGGTTTTGAAAGAACCTGTCAACATCTCAGATGAGAGTGAAGTTGAAGCAGACGATGACAGGGAGCAGAAGGTATCCCACTCAGACGAGGCATCTGTATTTGTTATAGAGCTATGCTACATAGAGCAATACTCTGCCACAATCCCAGTGGACACACACATTGGTGTAATTTGGCTTCAAGGGAAAGGTATTCTTCTCTTTGACAAAAAAAGTAACATACTTTTTTCAAACCAATGTAGTTCAGTAATAATTAGTTCAGTACATTGTCTAACTTGTAATTTTCAGAAATATACTTTATATTACTTAGTATCACTGTGGTTTTATTGTAACCTTAGTCCTTTTTGACTTTTGGTTTTGGATTAAGCAGACTTTCAGATTATCAGGACTCCACTGTACTATAATACAGAAAATTTGAATGTTAATTTCATCCCTTCCTCAAATAAGAATCAAATTAAAAATATACTTTATTGAAATTCTAGAAATGATAATATGTAGGCAAGAAATGTATTACTTATTCTTTGCTGTTCATGTTCATCATAAAGTTTTACAATTTCTTCCAAAGGTTTATCTGCTTCATATCATCAGAAAATTCAGCTAGTGTTTTGTGAAGAAGGTCAACAGGCTATAAGGAAATACAAATGAAAAAAAATACCAACTTTTAGAAAGATTACAAATATTAAACATTTATTAACAACTAAGTTCATATCACATTTAAGTGCCTTCTAAGCTGCTTCAAAACTGTATATAAGGAAACCTGATGTGCCTTGGTGCAATTTCAATGTTTTAATTTTTTTTCACCCATGTAGTACTAAAAAATTAATCAATGCTACTTTATGATACTTCAGGATGTGAGAGTTAACCTGTAATTTTATTTTTTTATATGAATTATTTTCATGTTTTGGAACAATTTATAATTAAAATGCCTTTAAGACCACGGTATAACAAAGCATTATACCTTGGTCCTACTAATTTTTTATTTTTATTACTCAATTCAAAAGTATAAATTCATCCTAAACAAACCCTGAATTAAGAGTCTAAGAAAAAATTAGGTAAGCAGATCAATTAAGACTTTATTATAAACACAAACAAATCACTATTAAATATTAAACAAATATCAATATTATTCTACATTGTAAGCTGTCAGACTCAACTCCCAAAAATATATTCTGTGCTGTCTCACTATGCAAATGCCATACTTGGACTCTGGGAACTTTAACACACATCCTCATGGTCCATTTCACAAATTGTTTCATATCAAGGAAAAATTGTCAGTATTTCAAGGCTCTCTTTAGGTATCTTACTTCAACAAAATATTCATAAATCCCTAACAAATTCTGCTGCAAAATACTTGGATAATTCTTTCACAGCTATTTTGATGGACACATAGAAAGTCCAATTTCTATGGGTCCAACTCTGTATTTCCTCCCTGTGATGTCTTCTTCTCAGTTAATTCTCCCTACCTTATTGTGACTGTCCCTTATTTCTGAAATTCACATTGCTCCTCAGATAAAGAGTCAGAGCTAGATAACCTTGAAAATTAATTCAATTTTTTTTATATTTTTAGACTTGGATATTTTGCAATTTTTTTCAAGCTCTGCAGTTTTTTCTACTTCAATGTGGTTGTCTTTGGGATGTATCAGAATACAAGATTTTCCTTTTTTCCCTCTCCTTTTCTGGTATTGGTTCTGGGAGGAGCCTTTTGGAAGGGGCCTGACTTATGGAGACATTCCAACTGATGGTGTTGGGGATACAGAAGATGAAGATGGTTGAGAGGAGTCGATCACTTGATCATCTGGAGCAGGCCTAAAGGTCACTTCTGTAGAAGATTATGGTTCCGGAATATATTTTCATAAAATGAGCATATCTAATATTTTAGAGCATTTGTGATGTTAATGGCACAATACACAAGAAATGCTTTATCCTCCACATCAGTCACATCATAAATTATTGCAGGTTTTCTGATGCTACCCTTGTGTATCCTCCACCACATTCATGCTAATTATAATAGCTTTTAACTGGCACAGAAAACATTCCAGTCAAATGGCTGCATTTTATGGCTTGTGGGGGGATGAAATGTTACGAGTGTTACTCTATTTCCCTTTGCCATTTGAATCACAGGAATAGATTGTTCTTGGCTTTCATGATATCCAGCAAATTATTTTCCAACTACTAGATGCACTTTATTTTATTAAATGTTAGAATTAGAAAAAAAAAGAAGAAAAACTATTTCCATCTGTATGAGTTAGCATCAATTATGTTCTGGGTAGTGCTCTCTTTAACATGCCTATTTTAGATAAACATAGTGGGTATAAACCAATTCCCCTATTTACTGCCACAAATAATGTACATTTGTGCCTGTCAGCACTAGTCAAGAACTACTTATTAAAACCTTTTTGTAGTCAGTATTTTGAGTGGAACATGGAAGGTTGAGATACCACTTTTACTCAGTTTCAGATATTTAAATAGTGATCTTTTGGATTTTTCTCTAGGCTTTTCTTAAAATTTTCAAAAATAAAGGAATGGTTGTTTGGTTAAAAACTATAGCTCTGACAAGCTTGTGGTTTCAAATTTTCTCTAAGAATCTCATTCTCAAAATTTTCTTTTTAATATAGCAAAGCAAAATTCACCTGCCATTTGATTTTTTATCTAGGATTTATCATATTATTTATTGTATGCCCATGTGAATTGCAAGGCTAACAGGGCAAACTAGCATTAAAGTCAACTCAAAATGAAGGTGAACAGTTCTTTTGGATGCAGTTTGCATTAATAAGAGATTCTTTTCATTAGTAAAAACTTGTTTAACGTCATGTTTTTTGGAACATGAATATATAATCAATGCTGATTCCACAGATTTTTTCATATGCCTGATATAAGTAGCTTTAGATAGATCGGTATGTTAAGCAGCTCCATGAATTGTCATTCTTTTCTCGTAGCACATAAATCAACAGTTTTTGTGCCTCTTCATTTTCTATAACCTCTCTTCTCAAACCAGACATGCTCTGAAGTAATTATTAACTTTAGGGAACCATAAAAATGAAATATAATAAAATGTGAATTAAATAGCAGCAGGTTGTAACATTGGACTTATGACCAGGTAAAAAAAATTCCTGATCAAGATACAAAGATCAAAAAATAGTTTTTTTCTTTCTTCTCCAATTTGGATCTTATGTTCAAGTCATGATTTTGTAACTTGTATGTTTCTAAAAGATGACTCATTTAGAATGACATTCATTTTGAATTAAAATGCTGTTAAGATTGGAACAGAAACAAAATTAAACATCAAAATACTTACTTTTAGCTCACAAAACTCATGAGATTGAGGTAGCGCTAGACTGAAATCAGAAGGTAATATCATACCAGGCACATAATGAGGTCTAATGGCACAAAAATGAATTATGCTTATCACTTAGAAAAAAAAAAAACACTAAACAGAGATAACCGAAAACAGCTTAGGACCAAGTAAAACAGCTTCCCTATTTGTAAAAATACATTCTAAAACTTATGCCCATGTATAATTAACCATAACAATTTTAGTCCCCATAAATGTACAGATATAATATTAATGCTAGATGCTTTAAAACTAGTTATTACATTCACAGGACATTACAAAATACTTAATTTATTACATATAAAAGTATAACTTTGTGAACATGTGAGCAGTAATCTTGGTAATTTATCCTAGCTGTTCACCAAGTTAGCAATAAATCTTTTAGTGTCCCGGCAAGGCTGAACTAGACTTCAGATTTTTATAAGAATGCACATAAATATATTTATGAGATAATAAAGTAAGACTTGTTTAACTCTGCAAAATAAGCGTTTGTTTCACTAATACTCTGCAGTTTGATGAAAATTTCTGCCCTGTTAAATTTTTTTCATATTTAGGACATGTAGTAGGTCTTAGAGGGTCTGATCTCGAGAATGCGGTGGTAGGAGAACAACTTGTACCACAATTTCTAACAATTTTGTTACTCCATTCGTAGATACAACTCCACTCTTTCTCTATTATATATAATTATATAAATATTATATATATATAATATATATATAATATATATATATATATATATATATATATATAAATATATATAGATTACATATATGTTTGCTGCGTAGCCGTAGACACTGTTTTAAGAACGGATGGTTTTAAAATTTGCATTAAAAAATCGCTTGTGTATATTTTTTTACTTACTTTTTGTCTATCATTTATTTTAAATATTATCAAAACCATTTACTCTCTCCTTATGGCTTTGGCCCACAAATGTGAAAATGCAACAGGCCATTAACAATAAAGAGGAAATCTCAGAAATCAATAACAGAAAATATTTATGGCATTTTAAGTTATTACATAACATGATGTTCACATTCATGGTGATAATTTTTCTAACAGGTGTGAATGCCTTCATCTATTAAACTTGTGCAAATAATAATAGGAAAAAAAAGGGGGTAAGAATGCAATCATTAAATTTATTTGTATTTCAATACTTTAAGTTTTAGATTTCTATTACCAGAGGAAGTGGCAATGCAATTTTTCTCTGAAGGAAGATCTTTTCCCCTGGCTTTAGAATGTAATGTTGCATTATGATGGTTTGGTTTGGTTTGTGGGGTTTAATAGTGCAAGGTCCAGAGAGGACATGCTGGGCCACACACATGGTAGATCCCGAAAAAACATGTGAGCCAGCATTTTAAAATATTAAACCATTAAAATGATGATAAAAATATATAACTATGAATATAACAGTGGTCAACTCAGCCAAAAGCTATATTAGAATAAAAGCGACTATGTATATTAGAATTAAAACCAAGGCATGTGCAAAAGCAAAGGTAACTAGACTGACGATTTTAATTATATAAAAAGGACGAGTGTTGCATTATGAAGTGCAGGGTTACCAAAAACCAGAAAACTATATCTATATAGCCTGATCATGGAACCTCCTTTTTATGGCAACCTTCTATGAAACATAAAAAGCATGCTGAAAGGGGTTGTTTTTTGAACTGGAATTATTTTTTTTCAAATTTTCTTTCTAGAACTTCATTTGGGATTCTTATTTGTGATTTGAAAAATCTTTTAAGTATTATTTTTTGCTCTAAATTTTTTCGATAAAGTAAATTAGTTTTCTTCCATGGGTCCAGAGAATTTTCCCATACTTAATATTTATAGAAAAACTATCTTAAATTACACATCCTCAAATTGTCCAAATTTTTTAGTTTTTAAAAAGCACTTTTTAATGAATATTTGGTCATCAATTAACCTACATGTTTTAAATTAGATTTTAACCAATATTTTAATTTAAAATAAAAACTTTAAATAAATATGTCTGCTACAAAAATGCTTAGTGAAAATATTTTTTAAACACTATTTAAAATGAATGTGCTATATATAATATATATAAACAGATAGGCCCCAACCTGAGAAGACCAAAGAGACTATGGACCCACCATGTCAAACGAGACTTGTAGTAAGTCGCACGAAGAATTGTAGTAGTCGAGGCCGGGAGCAGACAGCAATCCTTGCGTTGAACTAATTATTTATTAGACAAAATGACACATCTTCTCGGGGCGACGGAAAATGAAAAAAGCTCACCAATTTTGACTGCAGGATCTTTTATAAACTTTTGAGGTGACTCACCATATGATCATGAAAAAGAATAATAATTGGCTATCCATGACTCTGGTGTCAGAGGTCACGTGATACCTTATGTAAGATGCGCAAGAAATTGGGATTTTGGAGGTGACGCTACACAGCTGTCTTTGTTCTTTAAATCGGAAACGAAATTAATCTACGCCAAAGGAAATTTAGAAGAATTTAGAATCTTGAAACGGATTTTTTAGTTTTTTTTTATTTTTAATGTTTATATATATATATATATATATATTATATATATATATATACCTACATACAACTCGAGCTGAGAAAAAATGCATAAAAAACAAAAATTTTAAAATTCCTTTGCTACATTCATTAATAGGCTCATGCTACTACTGTATAACTTTTTAAAATACTTTTAAAATATCACAAAATACAGGATGAACAAAATTTTTTCAATGTTACAGATATAAAGCAAAGTACCATTGAACATATTTTAATTAAATTATGGTAATTATTTTTGGGGATAAAATAATCAAAAAGGAAAAAAATGTATAAAATCCTTCCACATATATAAAAAAAATTAATATCCTAAAGAGGTCCTAAAGACAGGTGGTTTAAAGCTAAAAGATGCCTTAATCTCACAAAAATGGCTAGGATATAATAAACTACCCTGTTATTTTTTTTTTTTTATCATTAATACAAATTCTTAAGTAATTCATTCTTCAAATTCTCAAAAAAGTGAAACATTAGACAGCTCAGAATCTAAGTTCAAATGGACATTTAATCAAAAAAATGTTACAATTTAAATTATTTATAATTAACTCTCTGTCTTAATATTCCTTCACAATATTAAAAAATATTCTGTAACTTATACAACCTACATATTTAACTGGAGTATCACTATAAAATAAAGCCTCATTATTCTACCTATCATAATACTTTAAACCCCACTCAATAAATTAAAAATATATGCAGTGTTTATGAACTGCAAATAAGCTGTGAATTTTGAATTAATGTATATTAAAATTATATTTGAAAATGGTAAAAATTTGTATTAAATGTGATATTTTACAATTAAAATAAAATCATATTACGACATTTATTAAATGTTTATAAATATCAAAGAATATACAAATTAAGACACTGATATTCTGTTGCTGTTCCATACTCAGATGTCAAAATAAGAGGTAAAAATTTTACTCTGATAACCGCTTAGTTTTTTGATTTGGCTACTAAACCTCCTCATTGATCTAACATTTAAATGGGTACTTGACTTAAATCTAGATTCTCAGATTTCTAATTTAAAAAAAATAAAATAAAGGAGCTTCTTTGGTGTTAAAACAGAAGATTACCAAGATTTAACTTTACTGGATGATTGTTACTAATTCTCATTTTTTTTAAAAAAAATGCTGCAAGTGGATATTGACTTTTAAACATTTTATATTTTATGTGTAGAATTCAAGAATTCTTTTCAAGAATATTTTCTATTTATCTAACTTTTAGCCTTTGATTTCAGATAAATATTAACATAACTTTTTTTTATTTTTATTCACTATTAGATTCAAAGTACTTTTTTAAGTTATTACAATTTGAATAACTCTCTTAAACACAAACAATAAAAATAAAATTGAATGAAGTTTCAACAAAGGGTTGTTCAAGCTTTTAACTTTTTTTTTTTTTTTTTTTTTTTTGGGGGGGGGGGTGGGGGGGTGGAGGGGAATAAGTAGTTCATAGAGAACAAATTTTATTACATACTCTTTAGGGATATACTTAAAAGAAAAACATATTAACAAACTTAATAAAAAACACTTTTTCTTAGATTTGATAAAAATTGCTGTTAAATCCAAAATTAAAGTATTTTAAAATGTAGTCCAGATTTACTTGAAAGATTATTCAACATTAAATCCAGATTTTAATGGGCACTTATAACATATCTGATAGGTTAAAATGATGAAGTCTTCATGTAAAAAGACAAGATGTATCTGTAAACATCAATATATCAAAATTAATTTATATTATTAATTAAACCTTATGAAATGCAATTTTAATATTTTTTAAAGCAAATCTCACCCTAAATACATAAATTTTTTTAGCTCAAATCTCTAGAGTTTTTGTTTATATTTTATACAACATTTAATTTTTCTTGCTAATCATCATTGTTTCTATCATTATACATAAAAATACAAAATAGGAGGGATTTGTCAGCAGGAGGTGGACAGCTATGGACAGTTTGAGAAGGACACTATATCTTCAGTACTATAAATAAATTATACTTCAAAATACCTTTTTTAATTACCTCTAACAGCTTAATAATTCTATTAACTTTTTCTAATATGCTTTGAATCCAAGATGAAGTGTACCAATTTCTAGAATGTTTTATTTTAATTTGTAAGTCCTAAAACCAGTTTAACATAAGACAAAGTTTAAAAAAGTATGGAATGAAGAAGAACAATTGAAACAAAACTAGAGCCGATCACAAGTATAAACCTCCTTCCTTTCACTTTGTACTAAAAAGAATTTTTAAACCTCATAAAAAACTTGAGATTAAAATCCAAATAAAACAATACTATGTCTGCTTTATAACTCTACAGTCATCTGTTAGCTAAAATTGCTTAAATTATAGACCTCTAAAACACAGTATATTTTACAGCTCAGTGCATTCACAGATTCAATATAATTTTAACACTGCATGGGATCAAAATCACAAAGGTGGAATTGAGAGTGAAAAGTCATCAAACACACCCATACTAGTATAAATACGAAATGACAGACACTTTAAAAGATTTCACCTTTAAATTGAGGCTCTGGAACGTCTAGTAATCGCAAATTAAAATAGACAAGGCAGAATCTTCAGTGGCGATAAAAATATTCAGACTCCTCTACCGGGCGATGATACAACCTACGTTACTTATAACAACAAATATATCACACTCACATATATAACATATGAATATAAAGTAGTATCATTGATACTTATCTAAGATGTAAATAATATTAATGCAACAGCTACCAAATCCATAACATGCACATATGAAAGTTCCAAATACATACTAAACCATTAAGATTTTAATGTCACTTACTTAATATTAGTCGTAATTATAATCATTTGCAGCTATATAAATAAAAACTCACCTTAATACCAACTCGTGAACAAGCTTCGAGTGATCTAGGGCTAGTCAAAACATAGGACAAGATTGTGCATCTGGAGAATCGTAATTATACAAATCTAGATTTAAAGAAAGATCTTGTGGGGGTACAGGAGGAGCATTATGTTTTTCTTCGGTGATATCTTCCACAGCAGCAATTTTTCAGACATTCTACATCTAAAATAACCATTTAATATAAGCTACGATGAACAATAGAACTGAAATTTGTAAAAATCGCACATGTAAATAACAAATCAATAATATAAATGACACTATTAATGGAATTAATTAAACAACGCTATGGGGAGAAAATGTATTTACTTATAACACGATCGTAAACTTCAATAGCTTTTCCGAGCTACATCCTGTAGACACAACACAAACTTAAATTCATCTTAAATTTACAAAAGTCAGGATATTATCCTCAAATTACGGTTTCAAGTTAGTTTATTGACGTATTAAAGCCGCAACAGATATTAACATCAATAATAGAGTACATATCCACGTTTTATAAGCACTCAAATCACAGTTTTCAAACTTAGCCCATAGATGGCGATAAACTTCCTCCTACGGACATTCGCCTGACATAACACATAGCTTCACGGCAAATTACAAAGACTAACGTAACTGACCAAAGTAATCATAAGTTGTATATACCTCTTTTCTATGAGTTTGATGCCTTTATTTCAATTACAGGGTTGTCTGTGGATGTTATAGAACCCATATCTGGTGACCCGACAAAGAATTTCTGCGACCAGAGCTGCGTAATACGATGGGTAATAAGGGTCCATTAAGCCTGCATAGTGCAATCTATGAATGTGTAATGTTTCTTTTCGACATACTTTCGTAGATCAAACTACAAACCTTCCACGTGTTTTACGATCCGCATGGCGTCTTCACAATGCTATCTATCATGCCATGTGTGTTAACGTTAGTCCGGGCTGAAAATGTGGGTTCTACAGTGATATCATTTGCTTCCAGCTCGGTGGGATATCGGGGTTAACATATTTATTATTAAATCATATTTTTATATTCCCACTTTATTACAATTCAGTGTGCCAAATAAAAATGTCATTGCTCATCTCCGATCTCGAGAGTTGCGATTATGGGTCCTCCTTTTGAAAAGTAATCCTCAATTGCGGATCACTTAATCGAAGACCGAATTGCACCTTCCAGATTTATTGAGAACACAAATTTTATTACTTTGCCACCACTATAAAGTTCAATTTTAGGAGAACACCTTAAAAAATTCTACTGATTGCTATAAAGTAGAGCATTTCGGGAGATATGGGTGCTCCAAGATTCGATTTTGAGTTTTCGTTTTGCTCTTGAGATAAAGATAGAGTAATAAATATGGCTTAATCATCATGTCGGTATTATCTATCCACGAAAGAACTCGTATTCCAGGTTTTGCAGTTAAAATCATTGTCTCCTCCATTGTAATTTCCTCAAAGATTAGTCTTAAAAAGTTTCAAAACAAATAATTTTCTTACAAAAATGCGATTGTTGTTTTTTCTTTGCTCTCTCTAAGTTGACTGAATTTGTGTTTTCACATCGAATACTTTTTGTGTTAGTATGTGGTATGTGGTATCTTTCCATAACTCGAGAAACTTCATAATATATGAGCCCTTTTTAAAAATATGTTTTTGCAAAATTTGTGCTCTTAAGATGCTGGCTGGAAATAATATAAAGCTTAAGCTTTATATTATTTCCAGTCACTACAATTGTAGTGACTTCGTATTTCCCGTCCGTGAGCAAGGTTTGACACACTTTTCTTACCTGCACTTTTCTCCAAAACGACGAAACAACAATCAGAAGAATCTCGTTTATTAAAATTACTTCTGTTACGCGAATATTTATCTCGGCGAAACGGTGAGGCGACCCTCGAGAAAATGAAAAGTGGTCAATTCCTTTATTTGACTTTTCGATTTCTCGAAACAATTTACTCTCGCCTGACTGATCATTTGTGTGAGAAACTTCTAAATTTTCAACAGGTGATGGGGTGAGTTCGATGATTTTATCTGAAATTTCAGCTGCTATGTCTTATGTAAGATCTGAAACGGCGGCTACAATTGACTGTACCGAAGAGAGATAGCGTTGTAAAAATAATTCCATCATTAAACTATCAGGAACGCTGAGAGATTCTGCACGGCGTTTCATATTCTCCAATAATTCGGATGGTTTGTGAGTGCCTAATTCTTCCCCAGACAAAGTTGCCGAATTTGCTGCAGAGAGGATTCTCCCGAACGACTAATTAGTTCAGTTTTTTATTTCGTATAGGGATCAGTAGAATCAGGTTTTATAAGTAAGTCGCAAACTAATAACATAATGTCGGGAGAAAGGCGAGAAACTAAATAATTATATTTTGTCAACTATTCAGTTATTGGTTTTGGGGTAGCAAGAGCAAACGTGCTTTCGCACATAATAAATCATAGCGCAGGATCAAATCTATACTTATATATAAAGAGAGAGAGCGATTTTGTACGTGGAGGGTAATCTCCGGAACCACTGCACCTATTTGAAAAATTCTTTCACTGTTTGAAAGGTGCATTTTTCCAGATGGACATAGGCTATATATTATGTATATCTGATCAGTAGAAATAAAGTTAGAGGGGATACTCTAGATTTGTGTGCACGGCCGCCATCTTGGATTTTCAGCCAGGGTTTGGCGCATTTCGCATGGCGATAATTATTGCGTTCTGGTAAAAATAAACTCAATGTCAAATTCTCTAATTTTAAGATCAAACAGTTATTTCTGTTGTGATCTTTTAATTACAGTATAATAATTTTAGGTCAGATCTTGGCCTTGACCTGGAAATCTGAGTCAAATTGACTATACTCAAAAGAGTAAGTTATTTTTAAAACTAAGAGTCTTTTTGTTGAAAATTTTTGAATCCATTATCAGTTTTTCGTTAACTTATTAAATTTAAGTTGCTTTTAATTTTGTTTATCGATTGTCAATTAGTATACTATAATGATACACCATTTCATTTTATTTGAAGTAAAAATTATCTGCCATCATTTTTTCGTAAAATGTAAAATACAGTATACATTTTAAATACAATATATTTTAAAATATTTATAATTCAAAGTTGTAGTGGATTACAAATAAATTTAAATAACTGAAGTTCAACTTCTCCTCTCCCCAGGAACCTAAGTTAAAAAGTTAGTTAAGGTTAAGTTATTGGTTTAGGAAAAGGGTTTTTTTTTTTCTTATTTCCAACACAGTAGGATAATGGTCAAATAATCCTTGTCCCGATTTTATTGTAGGCACCAATATTTGGTTAAGGTCAAATCTGAAGTAAAATTTCATTACCACAATGCCCTAACACAAAAAAAAAAAAAAAAAAGAGGATCTGGTACTCACCATAATTTATGGGTTCATAATTATTTTACATTTTTCAAAGCTGAATTTTAGATAATTTTTAAATTGCAAGTTATTTAGGTGGTACGAAAATGCTGTATTTTTTTCTAATTAACAATATATTGGCATACTATTTTGGTGATTCATTGCTATTAGTTAAAGAGTTAGGGCAAACTGAGTAGATGGCATTTGAAATTTTATCTGTAAGTAACAATTCATTTGAACAAGTTTTCATATGGATCATAATTTGAAAAGTAGTTTTTAATTAAAAATGACAAAAAAAATCTCAGTCCAACGATTAAATGATTTTTCAAAAATATTTCTAAGTTTCACATTTAAAAAGGTCGTTTTTATTAAAAAAGCTAAAAGAAAACCCAAAATTTCCAATATTTGAGAATGATTTTTTCAAAAAAAGTGGTTTTTTATCAAAATCCAAAAATAAATCTAAGTCCAAAGTTTAAATGATTTATCAAAAATTTTCTAAGTTTCATAATTTAAACAGGTGGTTTTTATTAAAAAGCTAAAAAAAATTCAAAGTCCAGCGTTTTGAAAACACCGCTTAAAACACATTGGCGAGAAATTTTCCTACTCCTCAAAACACGGTAAATCGCCAAGTTGGCGCAAAAAAATCCAAGATGGCGGCCGTGCAAACAATTATAAGTACGTAATATTAATTTGAATATTATTTTAGATGCTTAAAATAATTAAAACAACATTCTTTACTTAAAATCCTTTTTTATTTTGTATTTTTATTTCATCTCTTACTCCAATTTTGAGATACCAATGTG
The DNA here is from genome assembly GCA_907164885.2 of Dolomedes plantarius. Classification (NCBI taxonomy): domain Eukaryota; kingdom Metazoa; phylum Arthropoda; class Arachnida; order Araneae; family Dolomedidae; genus Dolomedes; species Dolomedes plantarius. Next base: position 132,565,286 of record OU015497.1, on the reverse strand, counting down.
TATCTATACTTCTATAATCTATACTTAGATATAAGAGAGAGAGCGATTTTGTACGTGGAGGGTAATCTCCGGAACCACTGCACCTATTTGAAAAATTCTTTCACTGTTTGAAAGGTACATTATTCCAGATGGACATAGGCTATATATATGTATATCTGATCATCTATACTTCTATATAAAGAGAGAGCGATTTTGTACATGGAGGGTAATCTCCAGAACCACTGCACCTATTAGAAAAATTCTTTCATTGTTTGAAAGGTACATTATTCCAGATGGACATAGGCTATATATTATGTATATCTGATCATCTATACTTTATATATAAAGAGAGAGCGATTTTGTACGTGGAGTGTAATCTCCAGAACCACTGCACCTATTTGAAAAATTCTTTCACTGTTTGAAAGGTACATTATTCCAGATGGACATAGGCTATATATTATGTATATCTGATCATCTATATACTTATATATAAAGAGAGAGCGATTTTGTACGTGGAGGGTAATCTTCAGAACCACTGTACCTATTTGAAAAATTCTTTCACTGTTTGAAAGGTACAGTATTCCAGATGGACATAGGCTATAAATTATGTATATCTAATCAGTAGAAATAAAGTTAGGGGCTTAATCCTAACAATCTCCATTGTTACCGCTACTGTCCTCTACCGCTTTTTGTGCCGAAGTCTTCAACGATCCTTATCGTAGTGCTATCGCGGTGGGCTTCTGTTCTGAAGCTAGCGGTTCGAACCTAGCCGTTCTCCGGAACGCCTTTTTCTTTTAAAAAATTTATTTTAATTATTAATTAACATAAAATTAATTTAAGGTATTATTTAGGTTATTATTAAGGTAAAAAAAGATTTACAATTTATTGGCTATCAACTGGAAATTTATTGGTATAATATTTTGTTCAACCCGGACAAAGTCGGGACGGGCCGCTAGTCTGTTATAAACAGGAATTTAACAGCGAGTACTTCATTGTACTATGCCTTTAAACAAGATCCAAACAGCAATAATTTTACGATTTAAAATACTTCGATTTTTAACAATAAAAATTTACTGGGGGAAAAATTCAAATTACTAAAATGCAGTATATAAATGGAAGCACGAAAATAATCTGAAAATGTTAACATATCTGTAATACAAGTAGTTCAGAAAAAACGGACAAAATATCCGTAGAAGGCCGACTAATGAAGCACTTATTCGTAGCCGCAGACTTAAAACAGCCCACATTCGTCGAAGGTTTTATTTAATTTTTTAATTTATTTTTTATTTTAACGAAAATGCTTAGGATCAGCGACGATTCGAAACAAAACAAAACTGCTGAATTCTTGGAATCACATTTCCAATAAGTTGCGTGATTTTTAAAATTTTCTACGCGGGTCACTGTCATTGTAGTGACTTGGAATTTAGATATTTATGAGAATTTATGAATGAAGCCAAAACGAACATTAATTTATTTCCATGATCACACTCTAACTAAAATCAGACAGACAATTCTCTTGTTCGCTAGAGCAATGATTATCAACTTTTTTATACTTGAGTACCACTTGAGAACTTTGTAGGGTCGTGGCGTACCACTGATTATGTTATAACTTTTTGAGGGAGGGGGGGGAATAAATAAATTCTATACACATATGAATAACTTTACAAAATGTATTTAAATATAAATAAAACAAAATACAGAAAATAAATCCATAAAACTAGAAAAAACCGTTTATACCTAATTGTTATTAACAAATGGTAAATACAATTTTCCACCGCTAAAATGTCTTTATCAGGAGGCTTTATGAGAAACTTGGTGTTGCTTATGCGTTTTTCGCATTAGAGTTTCTACAGAGGCTGTTCACACATTTTTTAGACGATGTATATTGTATTCACAAAACTAAATTACATAAAATTCTTGTGTTTCAAATGTTCTATTTGACATCCCTTATTCTGAACTATCTTTCGACACAGCAATTTCCAGGATAATAATGCCTTTTGAAGTGTCAGAAGAGGTATTCTATTTCATTCCTCCTGAACAGCTTTCCAGAGTCCCGTAAGGGTTTTGGGACGACGTTTGGATAATGCAGATTTTAAAAGTCCGAAAGCACAAAAATCCATAGGTGATACATCGGGAGATTTAGTAGGGATATCAGTGAAGGGTATGGCCTTGATACCAGTTTTTTGTTCCATTTCTTTTAGGAAATTTACAGTGGATTTTGATGTGTGACTGCTAGCTTTGTCCTGATGGAGTCTCACAGATTGATGGCACTGTGGGTAAAGCGATGGTATTTCATTCAGAAAAATTGGCGATAAAATATGTTCCTGATAGTATTTGGAGTTAATCTTGACATTTTTTCCACTCTCTTTATTTTTAACTTGCCATTATAAGAAAAACCAGCAACAATCATGAATCCCTTAGAAAAACTTTCTTTCGATTCTTTGAACCATGTACTTAAATTTTTTTCTCCCCTTTTATGATAATAAATGGCTCTTTGATTGTTGCAATCATTTAAATACACCCATGATTCATCTATTGTGACAATTGTTTTCCATTTTCCTTTGGATAAGTGTATCTCATATAGAATTCTGCAGCGTGTTCTGCGTTCAGCGATATGATTTGGAAGAAGACGATGCACCGTCAGAAATCACAAGGAAAACTGGTTCTACGGTTCCCGATTGCCCTTACTTTAAAATCCCGATTGCCAAACTTTAAATATTTGCATTTTCCGTCGAAACCTGTATGCATATCATTTTGTGTCCAATTTGCATTACCTCTTCTTGGCGCGTTGCTTTTTTTTTTTTTTTGTCTAAGAGTGTATTCCTATTTTGTCTTTAATATGAAATTTTTAATTAGATCTAAAATTATCTATAGAGAAATCTTGTTCTTCAGCTGCTTATTTTTTTTACTTTTCCATGTGTTTTCCAAATACTTTTTTAAACATGTTGCTGCTCAAAATGTTTATGCATGTTTAATACCTGCTTTCGTATATTTCATGCACGTGCTTCGCCACAGATTACACGAGTGCCATGAATTATGTCATTTGGTTAATTTAATTTCAATTAACTTTAGCAGTAAGGTGGGGTCATTTCGCATAAGGAGTTCATCCCAGAATTTAACGACAGTGATCCGAATTTAAATACGAGTTTTGGATATTTCATTTTTATTTTGGGGATTTAAAACCACTTTACAACCTCCTAAAAAGTTACTCTCTAACCATCTTTCTTGGCCAGCACTTAGAGTCTAAGAGCAGAAGAGAAATTTTGCATGGCGGTTTTTGCCTAAAACCGCCATGCAAAATTTCAACTTATTAAGCCTTATTGTTCCAGAGATACAGAAGGATTTTTTATTTATTTATTTTTTTTTGGGGGGGGGGGGAAACTAAACCTCTTAAAACTTGAATGTAAAAAAAGATTTATTGGTGTGCACCTAGGGCTCAAGGGAAACCAACCAACAAAAATTTCAGCTTCCCAGGCCTTATGGTTCCAGAGATACAGTGGGTTTATTGCTTTTTTGGGGATGGTGGTGGTGGTGGGGGGGGGGGGGGACCCCCTTAAAATTTTAACTAAAAAAAAAATTTATTGGTGTGCACCTAGGGATCAAGGGAAACCGACCAACAAAAATTTCAACTTCCCAGGCCTTATGGTTCCAGAGATACAGTGGGTTTATTTTATTTTATTTTATTTTATTTTTTTTTTTGGGGGGGGGGCTAAACCTCTTTAAATTTGAACTTAAAAAAAAGATTTATTGATGTGCACGTAAGGCTTAAGGGGTACCACCATACAAAATTCCAACTTCCCGGACCCTTTTGTTCAAGAGATACATTGGAAGTATTTTTAAGGGGGGGGGGGGGTTAAGCCCCTTTTAACACCCTTAAAATTTGTATAGTTAAAAAAAATATTTTTTAATGGGCACGTAAGAATTAGGAGTAACCACCATGCAAAATTTTAGCATCCTAAGACTTAAGCTTCGAAAGTTTTACGTTTGTTTTAACATACTCATTTTGAATATTTTTCATGTATTTCTGTTTTGTCATTAGTACTCAATTTTTAATTAAAGCTAAAATTATTTATAATCGAAATCTTGTTCTTCATCTGACACGTTTTCCACATATTTGTAATCTTTAAACATGCTATTGCTGGAAATGTTGTTTATAACTTCCGGTTAGAAAATAGGTTGCCACTGTGAAATTAGGTTTTGGCGGGCGGATATTGCGCCAAGGGTAAAAAGCTGCCAAGTTTCAGCTATAATACGTAAGTACCGATTTGAATCATTTAATAATTGTACGGAATTCTACTGTTTTTTTCTCTAGTAGAACAGTAATAATAGTTTACTTGATACTGATTCATATAGTTTTAGAGATCTGTGTGAAGTTCTATCATACTAGATCTCGCACACACACACATTATATATATATATATATATATATATATATATGTGTGTGGGGGGGGGGGGATGAAAAAATACTTGTTTATTGCTAGCGTTTATTCTAAAATTCACTTGATATTCTTAATGGACACACACTGTGAAAAAAGTAAAGAACTGTTTCATTAGTTCAAAACTAGTGACGACCTTTATTTTTATCTGTGGACTTTTAAAAAAAATATGTGTATTCTGTGAACTTATTAGTATTAAGTTGAATTTAACGAATAGCTTAGCGTCCAGTTACAGCTACAAAATGGGAATTTTTCTGTATTGAGGCCTTTGGAGATAAGTTAACAGGCCATCTTATTAAAGTAGTCAACAGATGGCAGCACTAAACATTACAACATTAAACATTTGAACAAATACCGAGTCGTGTAATATTGTTATAGTTCTCGTCTTGATTAGGACCACTGAACCTTTTTTCCCCCCTCGAGCCGCATGCATATGGTTGCTACATTACGCGGGCCGCAACATAATACACTATACCTTGTAATATAATAACGTAAAAAATAAAACTCAAAACCTAAATGTATTCAAACGTTTATTTTAAAAATGAGTGTGATTTTTTATGTTGAGACAAATTTTTGACTATTTTAGACAAATCGGGTTAGAAAATAGGTAGTACAAGTTTAGAAAATAGATATACTTGCTACATGCTACTCTCAATACATCATCAACGCAAGAATCAGTAAGCCTATTTCTATATACGTTCTTTGCATTATTCATTTTAGAATTGGATAATTCACAAAGATACGTTTAAGCGAACAATGTGAGCAGCAGGTGGCACATTATTCTACAGTTTTGTATTTTTCAGGCACTAATTTTAAAAATTATATTTACAAAATCACCAGCCCGGTAATGAGTGCTTCGGGCCGCGCATAAAAGCTTGATGGGCCGCAGTTTGAGAACCCCTAGACTAGAATAATCGGCCTTTGTAGAAGAACAATACGTTACAATCTTTTAATACCACTACTACTCAATAAAATCAATGCAGCTGAAATTCTACATTCAGCGTATTAATGGCATATTGATGATTTTATTTCCTATACTGTAAGTACTAGCTCTGAGGTAAGAGAAAAATTCCAAACTCGGATTCCAAATATAGGGAAACTTCCCTAAGGCGGCCAGTCATGGCTCCGGAAAAAGGGGCCGTTTTCAGGGGTGGCCGTCAAATAGGGGTCGATTTCTCTATGGCGGCCAGTAATGGTTCTGGAAAGAAGTGGCCGCCTAGAGAAGTTTCAATATATATATAAACATTTGTTACAACCAAAGTCCGAAGTCTGGCCAATTCGCGAAATGGTTGGCCATTTCTAACATTGGCCAAGTCGATTGGCCAAAGACCGAAATAATCGAGAATATACGACTAGTTCGGGCTTTGGCTGGCCAGTTCGCGATGAGCCCGACAGTCAATGGCCAGTTCATGAATAGTCCACGAAAAGGTGGCCTAAGCTAGAAGTTTTGTGGGGCTGGATCATTTAGTAACGGGAATTGATCATACGAGCTCTAACCTCTATTATTACCACTGTGAAAATCCCTTCAGTTTAATCAAAGTAGAAAAAAATCGGTTCAAAATCAGAGAAAAAGACTTTTTTCCCTGACCATTCGCAAACAGGTCATTCATTGTCGGGAGCATCGCGAATTGGCTGACCAAACCTCGAACTAGTAGTAAATTCTCGATTATTTTGGGCTTTGGCCAATGCTAGATGTGGCGAGACTTTGGACGTAACACGCCATATATATATATATATATATATATATATATATATATATATATATATATATATATATATATATATATATATATGGCGTGTTAAAACTGTTTATAAATGGAGATAAACGCTTAATAACTATAATTGCAAGCAATTAATGTTGCAATATATGTATAGAGATTTAAAATAATCGTAATTCCACGAAAAAGTTTTTAAGAACCTGCATTAGAAAATATAAAACCTGATATTCAAGACTGGTTCTATAATTATAATAATTTGACATAACACTAAAATTTTTAATTAAGATTTTTGCCCTAGTCGGTGGTAGCCTCAGAAAAACAAACAAACAAAAAACCTTCTACGATAAATGTTATTATTTTACATGTCTATAGGTGACTCGACGTCAGGATGAGGGATGCATGTTGATGGTATTTATAAATAACGTATTCTCAAGAGATATTTATCTTACTGTATAACATTCGCTCTCAGAGCGGATAGAATTTTCCACATTGTGCTGCCATCTATTACGTTTACGGTGAGATAATTTCCTCCTTTCACTTTCATATTATTATCGTCTGCGTAAGATCAACCATTGAATGAAAAATATTACCCCTTCCTATTGGTTGAATTACAGCCAAGGCTTGACATCCGCGGATTTTAATTATTCCCGAGTTGTCATCAATAACTGATAAAGGAATTGTTTTTAGTTATTTAGGCTTTTGCTGTAATCAGTGCCAAGGCTTTTGCTGTAATCAGTGCCACAGCGTCCCCTTAAAACAAAATTTGGAAATTAAAATGAAATTAACTTCGAGAAATTTTTATTCATCTACATCTATACTAATGTATAAAGAGAGAGAGCGGATTTTGTATGTGGAGGGTAATCTCCGGAACCATTGCACCTATTTGAAAAATTCTTTCACTATTTGAAAGGTACATTATTCCAGATCAGGGGTTCCCAAACTTATTTGGTCTACCGCCCCCTTTTCAAAGAAAATATTACTCACCGCCCCCTGGAAATTAACCTTCCTATGCGAGTAAATAGACATATAATGACAACTTTTCGGCCTTATATATATATATATTTTTTTTCTACCTATGTAGAACATAGTAAATATATATGCTGTTGTAAATAAGACACCTTGAAGTTTAAAATTGTAAAAGTATTTATTAAAATCAACCGTAGTTACATTTGCATAACACACAGAAAATTTAGATAACGAAGGATAATAATCGTTTAGCAAATATTACAAATAACAGTAAAACTAATGAGAAGGAGGCAGTGGCGTAGCTAGGGGGTGCGGTGGGTGCGGTCCGCACCGGGCGGCGCATATTTTCGGGCAGCATATTTTTATTTAGAATTAGTTGTAAAAAACCACTTGCTCAATTCATAAGTTTACTATTCGATTTCTACGAATTTTAATTACTATATGATTTCAAATATTTTTCCTCATCGTCAAGTCAATGTAGGGTTGAAAATATTATCTCTAAAAATTTTGCTCGGATACAGACATCAATGGTGCCGACGTCGAGTAGAAGTTCTATGTACTACTCCGTGCGCGATGTTTATTGAATGCTCGATGTTTATTGAATGAAGTACGAAGAGAAATGTTTTTATCAATGGATAGAATTCTAAAGGAAATAAAAGAACGCTTTGATCAGTTGCATGTCCTTACAAGAAAATATTTGTGTATAATACCATGTAACCTGCTAAATGAAGAATCTGAATGTCAAATAAATGACTTTATTGACATTGATAAAGAACAGTTCTATATTGAAAGAAAAAGGATCCAGGTTTTTATGGCTGTACCTGCACTACAAGAAGACGCAAAATGTTGGAAAGACGGGAAGGAAGACCCTCTTAATCTACTAAAATTTATTCAACAGTATAGATTGGAAAATTCTGCACCCAACATTGTAATTTTGCTAAGAATTTTTTAACAATTGCTATCAGTGTCGCTAGTTGCGAAAGGAGCTTCTCCAAATTGAAGTTAATAAAAAAATTATCTTCGTTCCACAATGAGAGATTTAAGACTACAAAATCTTGCAATATTGTCTATAGAACAAGAAATTAAAATAATATAAATTTTGAGAGCATTATACACGATTTTTCTACTATGAAAGTTAGAAGAGTAAATATATAAATATGTTTTGTTTACATACACATATGTGTACAATTTGTTTGTAGATCCAAAATAAATGAAATTATTTATTTTTATTTATAAATATAAAATAAAACATATTTTATGGAATTTTTTTTATAAATTAGGTATGTGTTTTGTCTCATAGGTGAGGAAACTGTGACCTCCGTAAGTTTCTTGTGGTATTAAAAGTTACATTTATAGGTATATCAACTTAAGCGGTCTCCTTTATTACTGCCTAATTTAAATATGGCATCCAATGGTAAAAAAGTTCCCCACCTATAGTTTGTCTCAATTACAATTATATATTTATGTTTATTAATTTATAAAAACCACCAATTGATTGACTTAGAAAGGGCGGAAAATTGGAGACCGCCCCGGGCGGCAAAAGTTCTAGCTACGCCACTGGAAGGAGGAACTTGGTGCACAGCAGTCAATTTATTTATATTCGGCTCTATTTTAGTCAGCAACATATGCTTAAATCACCGCGATAAGCAATTTGCAGTCGGTTTCTGTTTTTAGTTAACAGATTTGTGACCGCACTGAACCCACGTTCCACTAAATTTGATGAAGGAAACGTTTTTAAAATTTTTTGTACCACAGTCCATAATCCAGGGTAAAGTGTCGGTATTTCTTTTCATAGCCAGAAGTGATAGCCTTGTTTAAATTTTAATTCTTCATTTGTTGTTCCTTCTATTCGTTCTTCTAATTTTACAGCTTCTTCTGAGTTTGATCGTGAAAGAGGGTCCAAAACCCAATCGGGTATGTTCATTTTAAGAATGTCTTCAAACCGTTGGTTGAATTCAGAATGGAGATCCTTCAAATGCTAACAATAGATAAGAATGTCATCAACATGTTTTTTCTACTGTTAATAAATGTGAAAACTGGCTGAATTCCCCTTTTTCCTATTTTTTTTATAGTTTTTGTTTTTATTAAATTCAGCTCATCGCCTTGGAGTTTTTGATTCCCGTCATTGAATCTATTCAACAAGTCTGTCAAATAGGCTATGTCACATTTGGAATCGATTACGTTGATTGAAATATTTTCGTCAACAAAGAAGCTCTAGTTGGGCTAACAATCAAATTCATTTGTGAAAATATTCGCATCGGATTCTCTTGAAGATACTGGAATAGTTGACATTATAACTTTTAAAAGTAATAGCTTTTCTGACATTTTTTTCTCATAAATTCACTGCTGGCCATTAAAATTGTAATACCATGAAGGAGTGATGATGCAAACGTCAAATTCATATGAAATGAAGAAGATTCTAGGATATGCAAATGATTAGCATTTAAGTGCAATCGAACGACGCAGGAGGGAGAAACGGCATCTCAAACTCTGTATAACGGGAAAGTTTCGCAGCGGGTTTCTCATTCGGAAATAGCATTTGAATGTTGGTTGTTTATGAGAAGATCGTGTTATGCCTCGTATAAGAAGGAGAAACGGCTACCAGCACTTGTCGGAATTCGATAGCAGCAGGATCAAGGCCTATCGAGAGTGCGGTTTATCGTTCCGCGATATTGCTACTCACATTGGTGAGAATCCAACAACTGTCAAGCGAATATGGAATCGATGGGTTCAGGAAGGTCACACTGAACGCCATGTAGGATCTCAACGGCCTCCCTCCGCTAACGCCCGAGAGGACAGAGATGTTGTCAGGTTTGGCTTGCATGATCGTACAGCCACATCATGGACCTTGAATCAGGAAATGGGCTTCTTTGCTGCAAGACAAGTATCCGCACGGACAGTGTGACGACGTCTGGAGCAGCACGGACAGTCTGCACGGCGACCATTATTGCGGCTTCCCTTGACACTGCAGATTAGAGACGCGCGGTGACAGTGGTGCACGCGACGATAAAACTGTATACAGGAATGGCACCATGTCGTCTTTTCAGACGAGTCCCGGTTCTGCGTGCAGCATCAGGATGGACGTATCCGTGTCTGGAGGCACCAAGGAGAACGTTCGTAGCCTTCTTGCATTCGATATCGTCAAACGGGCCCTGCACCTGGTGTGATGGTATGGGCAGCCATTGGGTACACAACATGAACACCTCTTGTTCTCGTCATCGGTAATCTGAACAGCCAGCGTTACATTTCTCAGATATTAAGGCCGGTGGCTGTGCCGTATCGTCGAGGCCTCGGAGACATCATCTTTCAACAAGATAACGCAGACCGCATGTTGTCCGTCGTGTCCCAACCTACCCGTGTCCTGACCACAGAGGGTATTCGACTGTTACCCAGGCCATCACGTTCTCCAGAACTCTCACCCATTGAAAAAACTGGTCATGGGTTGCTGAGAGACTGGGCCGCCACCGCTCTCCAGCCATTACGATTGATGAAGTGTGGTATAGACTTGAAGTAGCATGGAATGATTTGCCCGTAACTTTCATCCAAACCCAGTTCGATTCGATTCCTAACCGGGTTAGAGCCGTTTTAGCTGCCAGAGGCTGCAGCTGTGTGTGCTAATTTCAGACCCTGTATACCCCCAAATTGCCCACAAATTTAATCATGTTTTCTTCCTACTATTTTATAGACGTACAATAAGTAAAATTTTGTTATTTGCTTTCCTTCCTGGTGTTGCAATTTTATTGGCTAGCAGTGTAAATACAAAATCAACGCATAATTTTTCTCACATTTAATTTAAATTTAGTAGACGGTTATCGCATTTTGTTTTCACCAAATGTTAATTTCGATGCAATATCATCAGGCCATAATTTCATATCAAGTATTTTAGCCCTCGTACTGATTCAACATTTTCACTATCAAGCAATCTATTTTCCTATGAATTTTTCAAAGTTTCATAAATTTCTTCTGGATTGATGGGAGAGTCATTTTTACAACCTCTCTCATGAAGTTCAACTCCATGAAAACTTCTGCACTTCTGCACTCTCATGCATTTCTAGAACACATCGTTGCGGGTGACGAGTCCTAGTGCCATCACTATACACCCGAATCCAAGAAAACGAGTATGCAATGGAGACACACATCATCTCCTCCACCAAGGAAATCGAAAGCGACGACAACTGCGCAGAAAGTGATGCTTTCATTTTTCTTCGATTGCCGTGGACCACTCTTAATTGAATTTCTGCCCCAAGGGATCTCTATCAATTCAACACAATACTACAGTACTCTGACGAAACTACGGAAAGCAATCAAAAGCAAACGCCTAGGCCTTCTCACACAATAAGTGATCCTTCTCCATGACAATGCCCGCCCGTACGTCTCCCGTGAAACCCAAACCTTAAACAAATTTCATTGGGAAGTGTTGGAGCATTCGCAGTACGGTCCGGATTTGTCATCCTGTGATTTCACCATTTTCGGGCCACTTAATAGAGCATTACAGGGGAAACGTTTGCATTCGGACGACGAAATGAAGGAAGCTGTGCAGGACTTCCTTAAGAATCAACCACGATCTTTCTACAGCAAAGGCATAGACCTGCTGCCAAAACGGTGGGACCTGTGTTGCAACGCCCATGGCGATTTCTTTTGATTTCCAATAAGGGTATTCTTTTCATTCAACTTGTCCACTTTTCATCTGGGCAACCCTTATAGTTCAATCCAGCTAACTCACACACTCTTTTAGTTATCTAGCATTTTCCCCATATACTTTGTATTACAAACTTATAAATAAAGGATTTGAGTCCATCAGTACCGGGAACAGATTTAACAGTATCATTAACTGACAGTTCGAGTCTGTGATTAGCACAGTGCCAAACTATCAAAGATGAAAATCGATCTCTCCTTCATTCCTCCCTCGGTTATTCCTTCTTACCCTTTAAAACTGCTGCACCGTCAAATGTAATACTTACAAATTATCATATAAGAAATTTTATGTCATTGTGTCTCAAGAGATTCTAAAAGGGAATTATAAATACCTTTTGCTGTTATACTTTCAAGTTCAACAAAATCTAGATACCAGTTTACTGGAATTTACCAAGATTTGATTGCTCAACAAGCAGTCACTTGAGGGGTAGAAAGGAACGATAGTGAGGGTCGACGCGATCTCAACTCCATCGTCTGGCCAATGGCTAGCATTGTCACCAATCATCCCTTACTCTTCGCCGCCAAATATCAACACTTGCCCAAAGGAAAAGCTGTCAGTGATGGAACACATGACTCTTATCTGTCGAGCATTGATGTTTAATAAAACAGCAAGGAGACAATGGAAGTACAAATGGTGCAAAATACAGAATGAGGGGTACTTCCCAAGATGCTCAGTAGACCAAAAATGGAAAATTAAATCACTGGATGCGTAACAAGTATCCCAATACAAGATTGTTTCCCGCCTAGGTCTTTCCCGTACACTTTGTGTTCAGTTTCTGTGGTAAGTTTTAGAATTGTCCCGTCTGCCTTCTTTATGCTCTTATAGCCCTCTTATTTTCGTTCACCGCTCCCCAATTGTCACCCGAGGATACTGTCGCCCCCCTGGGTCGTTCCACCGCACCCGGGGGGCGGTATCACCCACTTTGGGAAACCCTGTTCCAGATGGACATAGGCTATATATTATGTATATCTGATCAGTAGAAAGAAAGTTAGGGGCCTAAATGTTGAGCTGATGCTTCACCTTTACAACTTTTCCTTTGTCAATCATAGTCAAGTAACCATAGCAACACATCAAACTACTTTTTCATTTATTATCAGTAAAACATTTAATATTTTAAAGATTCAAGTGGAGGAGGTATTGATAAATACTAAAAGGATTTTTGAAATTAGCAACGTTTAAGGGTTTATTGAAGAAAATTACATTTGGAACTACGCTTTTTATTGGACATTTAAGGTAAAAAAAGATTTACAATTTATTGGCTATCAACTGGAAATTTATTGGTTTAATATTACAGAACTTTATTTAACTTATAAACTTTATGTTGTCGAATTTATGTACAATTTTATGCACAATTTGCTTAAATCGAACTTGAATTATTGAACCTTATTCAAAAAACAGTGTGTTTCATTGAAACTGGGAAATTTATTGATTATTTCGAATAGGCTTATGTTTGTTCCTTTATAAGTGAAAAAGTACTGCTTCAATTGAGCTGAAATTTTGTATAGATATAGTTGATAGTTCAGATCAAAACATAGGCATATTATTTTTTGAACATCGGGCCCCAGAGTTTTTTGAATTAATGTTTTGATGATTCTGCCCCTAAAAGTTGCTTATTTCGACAGCTTCCGCGGCTGTCCTCGCTGACAGCGAGGCTATGAGTCCGAATCGTACCAAAATCGGCACGCGGGTGGCCCCAGACACGATTCAGTGCCTGATGTAGCTGGATTTTTGAATTTTTAATTTAAAAAAAGTTATTAAATTTTTTGTGCCATTTTTGGTGCTTTCTTCATGTGTGGACTCTGTAGCGGATAGGTTATGGGGCCGAATCGTATCAAAATCGGCGTACGGGTGGCCCCGGACACCCCTGTGACCCCGGGCACAGTGCCTGACGTTACAGTTTCCAATAAAAATTTCTTTTGCCATCACCATCAACAAATCCCAAGGTCAAACATACAAATATATTGGACTTGACTTACGGGAAGATTGCTTTACTCATGGACAATTATATGTTGGTCTTTCTAGGTCAGGAAATGCGGAGAATCAATTTATTTTAAAACCTAAGAAAAACGAAACAAAAAATGTGGTATACCATGAAATTTTAAAATAAATTATACTTACCTAATATCTACTTAAGATAGATAATTGTTCAACCCGGACAAAGTCGGGACGGGCCGCTAGTATATAGTATATAAAACAGTTCCGTAACTGACTGATCAAACTACTGGACCTAAAGGGCTGAAATTTTGCATGGCGATTCTTCTTATAGTGTAGGGGTGCACTAAGAAAGATTTTAAAAAAATTCTGAGATTTTTTAAATTAAATTTTTAAGCTGTTTTTGTAACATTCTTTAAAGTTTGCATTTAAAATAATAATCTGAGGGTTATAAAATTTATACCACGAGAAAGATTATAAAAATTCCTTTAAAATGAAATCTTTTTTGAATCTTTACCTCCAAACTCTGATTTTTGGTGAATTTTTAAAGATTAATTTTTAGATAGATTTTAATTTATTAAATGCTGATCACGTGGTTTCTTTTCTTTTTGTGATACTTTAAATTAATTTTGCATCACATGCATAACAACGAAATAAATTGACAAAAATTTCTTTTCTCTTTCTAATACGGCAGACGATTAGACATTATCCAAAAAAATATTTAAATACAAAGTAAAAGAAATGTTCCTCAAACTGAACTATATTAACTGTACTATAATATTATTTAGTATGATCTTTTTAGATTTAATTTGAATATATTCTTCTACATTATTTTGTCTACAAAGATATCCGTTACGAATTTTTTATAAATATATTTTTTTGGTTTCTTTTGGCATTAATTGCATACATTTATCATTGTATTTAATTTGAATCTACTCCGTAGCGAAGCACGTGTATTCAGCTAGTTTAGTACATAAATACAATATATATGAAAGTGTACATAAAAAATAGAGCATCAAAAAACAATCACAACACATTAACACATTTTGAATTTTGGTATATATTTCCACTTTGTGGTAGGCACAACCTGCAGGATGCGACTGTGATGGCTGTATTAAACATATTGAAGTTTATAAAACACAGTGCATTACTACTATTGTATCGGATATGTGTGCTTTATAAACTTTAAATAATTTACCGTAATTCGAATGCCGAACTTATATACCATTTCATACTGTTCTCGTACTGCCACTGTCTCTTTTTTTCTGAACGTATGCGTGTCTGTTTTTTTTTATTCCTACACTGTCTCTAATAAATTATTCGTAATTTATTCGTTTTGATAATTTTTTTTCAAAAAAGTTATTTTAACCACTTTAAAATAAATGAATATGAGCAATTAGACGCCCGAGTAACAATTTTTTTCATGATGCCACATTGAAGCGCCAGAAAGAGGCCCGCCGCAAATTAAACCCAGCCCACGTATGGGGAATCTGTGAAATATAGTTTTGACCAACACCTCCTAAAGAGTTGGAGGTATTGGTTTTGACTGAGGTACCACAAATTGAGCCCATCCCACCCATACGTACCCACGCGTGGGAAGGTCTTGATCGTCGCACAGATTTTGTGGGCCGTGGGTCAGATTTGGATAGACGATAGCAACGCCCCCTGGCTGACAAAACATTCGGGGCACCGGGAACTTGTTTACAAAGCTGTTATTTACCATTATGTTAAAGTCGAATCCCGTTTTAGCGAACTTGGTATATAACGAACTAACGGATATAACAAACGAAAGTTTTGGTCCCGTCGTTTTCCTATTGTACGTAATTTAATCAGTATTGTGTCAGTTTAATGTAATCGATTTTAGTCGATTTAATTCATTAATGATCATTTTTTATAGATTTTATCATTTTTTAATACATCATTATGGAATAAACATTGCAACTAATGAGTTATACATTTTGTGAACTTTTCTTAACGGTTCAGATAAAGCGAACAAAACCTTTGGTCCCTTGAAGTTCGTTATAACGGGGTCCGACTGTGTCATGTCATCATCGAGTAGTACATTTATGTAAGTGGCAACAGCTAGATCCAGAACGTAGTTGAGTATATAATGGCGGCCAATAAAGTTTGTGTTCTATTGCGATCTTGTCCTGTCTCCTTTGAGCTTGCTTACCAGTAACTTCCCTTATGTGCCAGGAACATTACATGGTGTCAGAAGATATATTTGATAATATAGTGAATATTTGTTGATAACATTTTTTTGGAACGAAGAAAATGCCATACTCGCCTTCCCAGCGAATTACAAGTGACGGAGGATGGAATGGCTTTTAAATGAAAGCTATGGATACAGATATTTGAATTTTATGCGACAGCTACACAACTATCAACTAAATCGCCAGAGGTGCAAGCCGCTACATTTATGTCTGTCATAGGACCGGAAGCAACAGTTATCTATAATACATTTGATCTGAGTGACGTTGGCAGAAATGACTTGGTGAAAATAAAGGAAAGGTTTGATAATTTTTTCTCACCTAAACTTAATGAAACGTACACTCGCTACTTATTCTTCAACTTAATGCAAGGTAAGCAAGAAACTTTTGACTCATATTTCACAAAGTTGAAAACTAAAATTGTTGATTGTTCTTTTGGAACTTTACAAGATAGCTTGTTACGGAATCAGATTGTTAGAGGAATTAATTCTGATAAAGACCGTGAATTATTATTAGCAGAAAGAGAACTTACCCTTAAAAAAACTATTGATATTTGCAGAGCTAGTGAACAAGCCACTACGCAATTAAAAGAAATTAATAATGTAACGGTTAAGAATGAGACTGAAATTCTTGCTGTAGTTAACTCAAAATCAAAACAGCAGAACTATTATTCTAAATCAAAAATTGATTATAAGAAGTGCAATAAATTATGTTGGCGTTGTGGTTTAGCGCATGAATTTAAAAAATTGTCCTGCTTTTAACGTTATCTGCAAAAGTTGTTTAAAAAAAGGACATTATGCTCGTCAGTGTAAAGCAAAATGGAAACCAGGGAAATCAAGTAATAATTCTCATGGTAAAAAAATGCAAGAGGTTAAAGGATGTTCTGATGAAGATTTAAATTTTGAAACCTTAAATATTGGTGAATTGGCAGACCAATCTAAAAAAAATGCTTGGTTTACTTCAGTAATTTTTGATAATGGGGTTAAGGTTAAATTGAAACTCGATACAGGTGCAGAAGGAAATGTTATTACAAAAGAGGCTTTTAAAAAGTTATTATTACCACTTGTTAAGTCTTCGGTACAAAGATTAAAGTCATTTAATAATGAATACACTCCAGTGCAAGGTGAGGTAATTGCAAAGTGTACCATTGAAAATAAGCCAACAAACCTAAAATTATTAGTAGTTTATGGTAATTATAACTGCATACTAGGGTGTAAAACATGTGAAAATTTGGGGTTAATAAAAAGAAATGTTGATGTTATGAAATTAAATACAGTTTTTGAGAAAATTCCAAACAAAATATTTGAAGGGATTGGATGTATTAAAGATTTTGAATATGATATTCAATTTGAAAATGATACATGCTTTTCTATTCATCCACCCAGAAGAATACCATATGCTTTACGTGATGTTGTTAAAAAAGAAATTGAATTGATGATTAAAATGAACATTTTAAAACCTGTTACGAAACCTACTCCTGCTGTAAGTCCATTAGTAATTGTTAAATCTGGGAATCGTGTTCGCTTATGTTTAGACCCTACAGCTATTAACAAAGTGATTAAGCGAAGGCATTTTCCGCTTAAGAGAATAGAAGATATTGCTGCACGAATAGGTAAAGCCAAATTTTTCACTCTTCTGGACGCAAAGAAGGGTTTTTGGCAACTTAGAGTTTCGAAGCGAACTTCTGATTATTTCACAATGAATACCCCATAGGGTTGTTTTTCTTTTCTGAGAGTTCCATTCGGGCTTGCCTCAGCCCCTGAAATATTTCAACAAGTGATGCAGAATATATTGAAGGGTTTTAAAAATGTAGAATGTTCAATGGATGATATATTGTTATGGGCTAATACTGAGGAAGACTTGTCTGATTTGACTAACAGAGTTATTAAGAGACTCTTAGATTATGGTGTACGTTTGAATAAAGAAAATTGTGAATTTGGAAAAACGAAAATTAAATTTTTGGGCCATGTGCTTACTTCTAGTGGTATTGAAATTGATCCCTCAAAAGTGACAGTTATTGAAAAGTTGAAAATTCCTACTAGTTTAGCCGAGTTGCAAAGATTTTTGGGTATGGTGACCTACGTTTCTAAATTCATTCCAAACTACTCTGAGATATCAGAGCCATTACGTAAGCTCCTTCAAGAAGATGTGTTATTTGAATGGTCTAGAGATCAAGAAAATTATTTTTTTAAACTTAAGGAAGCACTACAAAATGCTCCTAAATTAGCTTACTATGATGTCAACAAACCAGTAGTAGTTTCGGTTGATGCCAGTTCGCATGCAATAGGGGCAGTTCTATTACAGGAAGGTAGCCCTATTGCTTATTCAACTAAATCCTTGACACCTACCCAACAATGTTACCCGCAGATTGAAAAAGAAGCATTAGCTATTCGTCATGGTTGTAAGAAATTCCATGATTATATTTATGGAAAATCGGTAATAATTGAAACTGATCATAAACCATTAGAGGCTATTTCTAGGAAAAAGCTGCATTCTGCACCACCGCGTTTAAAACGCCTGCTATTTGAGGTACTTCAGTATTCTCCGAAGATAATCTACAAACGTGGAGTAGATAAAACTGTACCTGATGCTCTGAGTCGTGATTGTGATGCAGATACGTTTTGAAGAATGCTTAGAGAATGAAGTTTTTGAAGTTGCTTTAGATGTCCCTTTTCCGATGTCAATATACCCTGAAATTTTGTCTGCAATCACTGAGGATGAAGAATTGCAACAGTTGAAGTGTATAATTGTTAATGGATGGCCAGATACTATCCAAAAGGTTCCCAAAGAGCTTCGTAAATATTGGAATTATAGAGAGGAACTGTCAGTATATGAAAACCTCCTATTCAAAGCTGAACGATTTATTGTTCCACGAAGCCTCTGACATCAATACTTAAGGCTTATCCATCAAGGAAATCTGGGAACTAATCTTTCACTTCGTCGTGCACGTGAAATCATATTTTGGTATGGAATGTCACGCGATATTGAAGCTTATGTACAACAGTGTACGGCGTGTCAGCAAACATCTCGAGCTCCTAATACTGAGCCGTTATTGACGAAACCGGTTCCTTGTTTTACTTGGCAAAGAGTTGCATCTGATTTATTTGAATTTGCAGGGAAAACTTATTGTCTTGTAGTTGACAGCTATTCCGGTTATTTTGACTTCAAACAGTTGAATTATCTTACATCGTATTCGGTAATTGAATTCCTGAAAGACTGTTTTGCAGTACATGGTATACCAGATATTTTAGAATCTGATAATGGGCCCCAATACAGTTCAGAAGCTTTCCGCAAGTTTGCTCATAACTGGAAATTTAAGCATCAGACATCTATCTCACACTATCCAAAGTCCAATGGGTTAGCTGAACGGCATGTTCAAGAAGCAAAATTGTTGTTGAAAAGATGTAAAATTAAACATATAGATTACAGACTGGCACTCTTGAATTCGAGAAATACTCCTCGCAATAATTTGTCATCGCCGGCACAAAGACTGTTTGGACGTCCTACTCGAACTCTAATACCTATCCATCCATCTCTGCGCTTACCACGAGAATCCTCTTCTGTTCCTCTGCAGTTGGTGAGAGAAAAGCAGCGTCTTGGTGCAACAACTTCGAGTGCTAACTCCCCATATTTTGTGGACGGAGAAAAGGTTAAATTAAAAACGTCTCATAGGAACTGGGTTCCTGCGACTATATCTGGAACTGCAGATGCTCCGCGGTCTTATATATTGCTACTGCCGATGGCGACACTTATAGACGAAATTCAGAAGTGAACCGACGTACAAAGGCAGTAATTCCTTCAGATAGAGAGATTGTGATTAACCCTTCGCCTGCAAGTCCAATCTCTCCCGATTCCTGTCCTGTTGCTCCTCCCGCAGCTTCGACTTCGGCAAATGCTAAAAGATCGTCTAATATCGCTAAAACGATCATCCCCCGTTCCGGCCGAACTGTCCGCCTACCTAAACGTCTTGACTTATAACTACGAGGGTAGGATGAAAAGTAATGCACACATGCTTGTAGAGCGCGAACAAAAAGAAATATCGAGATCGGGCAAAAAGAACATTAAAGTACAATTCTTAAGCTTCAAAATCATATATTTATTTTTCAACATAGTCACCGTTAAGGCTAACACATTTCTCCCAACGTGTAACAAGTTTTCTCATTCCGTCACTGAAAAATTCTTCCAACTTTTCTCGAATCCACGACTTGACAGCTGCCTTCACCACATCGTCCGAGGTGTAATGATTACCTTTTAGGTCTCTCTTGAGTAGAGGAAAAAAAATAAAAATTGCAAGGCGCAAGATCGGAGGAATAAGGAGGGTGTGGAATCAGTTAAAAACTTCAGGTTTCGCAGAGCCTCTCCAGTCCGACGCTGTTCTCGCCTGTGAGACGGCGTGGTACCCATCGAGCACAGATTTTACGGTATCCCAATCGTTCTATAATGAAGCAGACACATTCCTGGGATACTCCATTATGGTTTGCGATACGCTTTTGAGTGATTCGCCGGTCATTTTGAATCAAATCGTCGACGAGTTTGCGATGTTCATCGTCTGTGGCAGTGATCGGACGTCCGTTGCGTGTTTCATCAACAATTATGGCTTTTCCAGGATCGAAACCACGAAATTTTATCACCCATCGATTTACAGTACCCCAATCAACAGCATCGTCACCTTAAACAGCCTTTAAACGACGATGAATCTCAGTAGGACTCACTTTTTCAGCTGTTAAAAATTCGATAACAGCGCGCTGTATAACTCGCCGTTGACATAGCACTAGAACACGTCTCCATACTACCGCTTTTCAAAATACACAGGATGAACACAACGATTTCAATCCTGCGCATGCGTATTGAGGAGGGATGGAACTTCCAAATGCCACTTGGCGCTGTTTTGAAGGTCATTTCGTTCGCGCTCTACAAACGTGTGCATTACTTTTCAGCCTACCTACGCATTTGTTACTTGTTTTGTATTTATGTTATTTTTGTGTTTTCTTTAAAAGGGTAGATGTCATGTCATCATCGAGTAGTACATTTATGTAAGTGGCAACAGCGAGATCCAGAACGTAGTTGAGTATATAATGGCGGCCAATAAAGTTTGTGTTCTATTGCGATCTTGTCCTGTCTTCTTTGAGCTTGCTTACCAGTAACTTCCCTTATGTGCCAGGAACGTTAGACTGTATATAGATTTTTATTATTTGTCATTTTTATATACAAATTGTAGTAAATATAGAACACATTTTAGAATTTCATGCAATCTTGCATTTTTAAAATTATTGATCCATACTTACGATAGCTGTTTGGTTTCCAGAAATATCGAAATTTAGAAAATTATTAGTTTTCTAAATTTATAATCTGATTTGGTCAAAGTTATACGAATTTGAATTTTGATTTTATTTAATTGCATTGCTTATCATAGTAGTATAAAAATGATTTATACTTGATATCAAAGTTACATATTGTTTGAATAAATATGGTTTAATACTTTTTTAGTTATGTCAACATTAGTTTGTCTTGTACATAAAACTACTGTACAGAAGTATGTATCAATAATTTTAAAATTATTGATACATGCATGTATGGCAGTTTAAACTCTCCATGGATATTTCTGCCAGATAAATATGCATTTCTTTTATTTCCCCTCCCCCCTCGTAATTATAGAACATAATAATATTAGTTCTTCATTCTCAGATTCCGATTCCAAATCCATGAGAAGTTCAACCTCGGACGTCATCGTGCTGGGCTCAATTTGCGGTGCCCCGACCCAGCCGCGCGCGTGGGCTGGATTCAATTAGCGGCGGGCCAAACTGGGTATTAAAATTCTGGCCATTAAAATTGCAACACCATGAAGGAGGGATGATACAAACGTCAAATTCAAATGAAAGGAAGAAGATGCTGGGATATGCAAATGATTAGCATTTACGCGCAATCGAATGACGCAGGACGGAGAAACGGCATCTTAAACTCTGTATAAAAGGAAAGTTGTGCAGCGGGTTTCTCGTTCGGAAATCGCATTTGAATGTTGGTTGTTTGTGAGAAGTTCGTGTTATGCCTTGTATAAGGAGAAACGACTACCGGTACGTGTCGGAATTCGATAGCGGCAGGACCGTGGCCTAGCGAGAGTGCTGTTTATCGTTCCGCGATATTGCTACTCGCATTGGTCGGAATCCAAAGACTGTCAGCGAATATGGAATCGATGGGTTCAGGAGGGTCATACTGAACGCCATGCAGGATCTCGCAGGACGGCCTCCCGCCACTAACGCCCGAGAGGACAGACATGTTGTCAGGTCGGCCTTGCAGGATCGTACAGCCACATCACAAATCTTGAGTCAGGAAATGGGCTTCTTTTTAAACTGGATACAGGAGTAGTACCACGTCGTCTTTTCAGACGAGTATCGGTTCTGCGAGCAACATCATGATGGACGTATCAGAGTGTGAAGGCACCGAGGAGAATGCACGTGGCTTGCTTGCATTCGATATCATCATACGGACCCTGCACCTAGTGTGATGGTGGACAGCCATTGGGTACACGACACGAACACCTGTTGTTCGCGCCGTCGGTAATCTGAAGAGCCAGAGTTACATTTCTCAGATCTTAAGGCCGGTGGCTGTGCCCTATCTTCGAGGCCACGGATACGTCCTCTTTCAACAAGATAACGCAAGACCGCATGTTTTCCGTCGTGTCCTGACCTACCTCGACACAGAGAGTGTTCGACTGTTGCCCTGGCCAACACGTTCTCCAGATCTCTAACCCATTGAAAACATCTGATCATGAGTTGCTGAGAGAATGGACAGTCTCCGTTCTCCAGCCACTACGATTGATGAAGTGTAACATAGACTTGAAGCAGCACGGAATGACTTGCTCGTATCTGTCTATCATTCAAGCCCAGTTCGACTCGATGCCTAACCGAGTTAGAGCCGTTTTAGCTGCCAGAGGCGGCAGCTGTGTGTACTAATTTTGGACCCTGTATACTCCCAAATTGCCTACAAATTTAATTATGTTTTCTTCCTACTATGCTGTATACGTACAATAAGTAAAGTTTTGTTATCTGCTTTCCTTCCTGGTGTTGCAATTTTAATGCCCAGCAGTGTATATACATGTGTGTATACACGTATATATATATCTATATGTATACACACACATGCATATATAGAGTGGAACCTCGATCGCTGGTTTCCCGAATCACCATTTTTCCATATGTATGGTTTACTTCATCCAGTCCCGATGACAATATTTCTTTGTTATAATCCCGCATTGATCGTTCAGTGCAATAAGTCCCTTTAATAACGATAGACCGAGGTTCCTATATATATAACGTACGTAATCCTAGTAAAATGCTTTCTTAAGGCTGCTATGTACTAACCCCATTGTATTCGCTCACCTCAATGTTAACCTATGGAGAAAATTTGTCCACGGATTGCCGACTTGGATTTAAAGATTTTTTTTTAAAAATTGTACTCCGTTATAGAGAAAAAAATTTTACATTTGTGTACATTTTTCGTTTTTTTAAAAATGCAGTTAATATTTTAAAATTTAAATTATTCGGGGAAAAATCTGGTATAGTGTGTTTTAAACGTTCATAAATTCCTTCGGTGGACGAAATTTATAAAATGAATCCTGTAGCGCTTTGCAGAAAAGTTCAGGCTATCTGACAATACCAATTTTATTTGATTATCAGCATTTATGTACCTGTAATTAGTTGACAAAAATATATTTTAAATAAAAAATTTGGGGGACAGCACTTAACCCCCCTATAGTGAGAGAGCCATTACAATCCCTCAAAATGTCAATCTTAAGGGGGGTGGAATTCTCGAACTGTCAACTGGACTCCTCCCACCACAAGAGTCTGAAAGAAGAGGAAAAGGGAAATACGATTTTTTTTCTTAGTTCATAGCAGCCTTAACCTATTTTTTGAAAACCCTCCATGCCCCTCCCCTCCTTAAATATTTCTTCCCAGGATGAGAACCACTGCCGTCAAGAAAACGCGTCTTTAACAATTTGAGTTTGTTATTTATCAAAGATTCACATACGTAGAGAAATAAAACAGACACATTCTGATATTCTCAAATTTGTCTTTTAATGACTAAACAAGAAAAAAAAAATCACATCATCAAACACATGGTACATTTTCAAATAGATTTTGCTCATCTTGTCACGGTGTTTTCGGGAGCAGCTTTCGAACTGAAATAATGATGTGCAGCAGCTCTCTCTGCTTCTTAAACACGCACAAGATAAAAGAATAAAGGAACAAATTAATGTGACAACAGCTTGGTAAGAATGAAAGTGTTTTAAAAACAAAACAAAACAAAAAACAGCAGGAGTTGGGAAAATTGCAAAATTTAGAGAAAATTTTCACCAGCTGGACCATTGATATTCATGATTTTACACGGTTCTAGATTTTCATCTCGTTTGGCTAAAATCTGACTTTTTAATTTCCCCATATAAAAAAGAAAATTATAATATTTTACTTAAACCAGATCGGCGTGCGTGGTTTGTTTTCTTAAATATTTTTTTTACAACCAACTCAGAGATTGTATTAAATAGTTTCGAATATGATAAAGTAAAAGCAAAACTCTTTTGAAGGGAAAAGGACTTTCAAAAAATGGATCACCAGGCTGTACTACATACTTAATATTTAACAAAATATTTGTTATTAAGGGTATTTTCTGAAAATTTTTTTACTACCAATAGAAATTTCAAATTCGCGTGAAAGGGATTCCTCTGATTACAACTCGTAAAGCTCGTCACGATTGACTCGAAACGTTAAGTAAAGTTCAAACTCAACGGATAAATAACTACATTTTGAATAATTTATTGCTTAGATATGCATGTTTCAGTTACTTCCCCATTTTGCTTATCTATTGTCACGAAACGCTCGTTGTCACGAGAATCTCGCTGTGACCAGCAATTTTTAGCGATTTTGAGCTGATATCCAGAGTTTCACGGTTCAATTTGGGAAACAAGGTTGATCAGAGATATTATAAAGAGAACTGACATTTTAAGCTTGCAAATAGAGGGAGAAAAAGAATAAAACAGGTAAGAAGCCCAACAGAGATGTAAGAGCATTAAAATTGCCGGAAAAGAAATTCAAAATCTTTTTAGGTTTCATCGCAAAATGCAAATTCTTATAAAATGATTTTTTACGTTTCACGCCGTTTTAACAAAATATTAGGTAACAATTCGCTAACTGATAGAAAATTTATTTCTAAAATAGACGAGGGGCATCTGGAGTCAGGGGAGAGAGATTGCAGAGCCGCAGTAGATTTTCCCTGGTCTAATTTTCTTCTGCGGCTGCGCAGAGACCACCACCCAAACAATGTATTGTTTACAAACATGCCCATAGTCTATTGAAAGAGTCACTGAACCGCAATACGCCGCCAAAGCCGTGACGTCATGAGTATGGGCAGAGGTTCGTACGATACACGTAGATATGAATGAACGCTTCCCTTCAGTATTTTAATGAACACTCGAATCCCGTTATAACGAACTTCAAAGAACCAAAGGTTTTGTTCGCTTTATCCAGTGGTTCGCTATATCCGAACCGTTAAGAAAAATGCTAGAGTTCACAAAATGTATAACTCATTATGTTGTTAAACCAAAACATAAAAGAAAGTGAGTCTAAATCGACTCAACACCGTTGAGAACACACCCGGTTCGAGAAATCAGCCATTCCTTTAGAATGAAATGAATCAAAATAATAACTTCTAACGAACACAACAACGAACTAATAACTTCTTCTGTGCTTTCATGCATTCCATCTTCTCAAAAGAAATAATACTTAAGAACTTCAGCAACACCGGAGAAAATACATTTGCATCCGTATATAACTTAGAATTTTATTTACAGAAAACTTCACATATCACACGCCAAAATTCTAACAACTACAATAACAACAAAATGGTAGATATCTTAATTAAAAAAAAAAAAAAAAAAAAAAAAAAAAAAAAAGTGCTGCCACCTAAAAAGTAGATATTCTCAAAAATAAAGAAAATGTGCTGCCCTCTGTTGAAGAAAATTAGAGTCTCAACACATTAGTTGCAATGTGTATTCAATAATGATGTATTAAAAAATGATAAAATCTATTAAAAATGATAATTAATTAATTAAATTGACTAAAATCGATTACATTAAACTGACGCAATACTAATTAAATTACGTACAATAGGAAAATGGCGGGACCAAAATTTTCGTTCGTTATATCCGGGAGTTCGTTATATACCGGGTTCGCTATAACGGGGTTAGACTGTACTTCATTCATAAAAAAATTTTCAAGGCCGGGTTAGGTCTGCTTCTACTAGACACGTAGGTTCGCAAAAGGATAGTATGACGTCACACTTTGGTTACAGAAAAATTTAATTTTACCTCGAAAAAGTTCAAAAATATCAAGAGATGAAGAGGTTACACGTGCGTTTCGTGAAGCCTTTCATCCATAGCCCTCAGCGCTGGAAGTCTTTCGGAGAGCATCTTAAATTTTCAGACAACTCCGAATCTGACTGAAGAAAAATCCTAATACGCCACACTTTGGCCGCATCGTTTGGTCCCTGCTATGTACACTATCAGTAAAAAAGTAAAATATATGTCCAGTGAGAATACCTTACATCACCTTTTATTTTATTTTTATTTTTTAAGAGGGAGGGAGGGGGGTTGCAAGATAAGAGGTACAGAAGAGGCAAACAGCAATTGAGGTTGGGGATGAGGGGTCCTTAAGCAGTGTGGTACTGATGATTACATATGCCATTTACATGCACATATATATTATACACTAGTGGATATCAATACATAAATGATATTTATTTCACAAAACTGTAAAATTCTTACATAATATCAAACCCTTCATCTTAGGCAATTATATTGCATTTATATATTTTTCATATATTGCACTTAAAAGGTGATAGTAGTTATAATAAGATGATATACAAGTTGTTCAAATCTAATATCTCTGTTTTATAGAACGACCGAATCTTTTAATGATCACCTAGCTTATTTCATCTTTTATATTGAAGTATGTGGGTCTGACTATACACAGACACACACACTTATCTATATTTACATGTAATTGCGTGAAAGCTGTTAAAGGATGTTGTAGATAATTATTGGGAAAGTAAATCGTTTTTAGTTTGGACCTCTCAAATGAACTATTTCGAAGCTTCAGGTATTCTTACTTGAGTCATCAAG
This sequence comes from Dolomedes plantarius, assembly GCA_907164885.2. NCBI lineage: Eukaryota > Metazoa > Arthropoda > Arachnida > Araneae > Dolomedidae > Dolomedes > Dolomedes plantarius. The sequence goes on along the minus strand of OU015497.1, from coordinate 132,538,179 downwards.
GTTTATTTTTTTTGTTAAAAAGAAAGCTTGAAAAATAACGAATTCCTGAAACAATTGTTCCAAATATTTACTTGCCCTGATCCCAAGGTCATTCCTAATAGTGCTTTTATTTTCACTGAATGCGATTTTTACCTCACGCATTTTCCTGAACTTTTGAGGAATTGTCACCTAAAATAATATTTTAACTGCCCAAAGATAACTTATATTTAAACTAGATAGTAGGCCACTGCACCACTAAATAAACACCAGTGTCTTAGATATTAAGCCACCACACTGGTGTTTACACATTTTCTTTGGAACAGACCACGTAGCCTAGATCGATTCATAAATAGTATGTAAACCCGATAGAAATGGACCTGTTTGTAGCCACAGTCGATTTAAAATTTATTCTTCAGTATTGTAACGATTGAGAACGCAATATGGGTCAGAAATTTTGGGTCTCCAATGAACATTAGATGTCATTTGGAAGTATGCCATGCGGTTAGCTGCATTCTACAGTAATAAAATTTTTTTTTTAATCCCATTTTGCTGTGAATCTCAGATCTCTTGCCAGATGGAGCAGCATTTTTAAATGCCTTCTCGTGTATTCGTGGATTCTTCATGTCTTAACGATTTGATAAGGAGATTGAAACCCTGATTTCCAAATAAGGTAAATGTCATGGTTAAGTATGCTCCGGGTAATAATAAAAATAATAATAATAATAAACTGGTATTGTGTCATTATGATTCCGGTGATTGTTTGGCACTAAAAACTTGTGTCGAATAACATAGTCAATAATAAATGACTAAATTGTAAGTGATATAATGGTTGAAATTACAGACAAAAATTATAATAAAATTGGATGATAAGTAGACGCAGCGTGTTAATATTCGGTATGCTGGTTTCTCAGTTGAATGAATCTACAAATCTTTTGCATCGACCATTCAATTACAATCTGAGCAAGATATGAAAAATTGCTATTGTAAAAAGAAATAAACGCCAGTGAAATGTTTGAAATCGAGATAATGACAAGTTCTTCGAGACTAAGATGACAAACAAACGGCACGAGGGAAAAATTGTTATTTCCCATGGAACATCAAAGAAGTGATATGGCTTTGCGTTATGTACAAATACTTCCTTTTTCTTTTGGCACGGAGCTTTCTGGATGAATCGATTAGCTGCCTCAACGATCACGAATCTCGGGGATCCTCCTGTGGCAACAATCAATACACACAGACAAGGAAAACGACGAAATTGAAGATGGGACAAGTTGCAGAAGGTTGGTGGACTGAGGTGGATGACAAGGCGATAAAGAGACAGAAGCCAAGAATCTCAATCGTGAATTTCACAGACACACCACATAAGAATCCCGCCGCATTATATTTCCAGCAACAGTTTGGGAATGTGTGAGACGAGGGCCATCAGTATTCTTACTTTCACCTGTGGGAGGGAACACGCTATATTTGGCTGGCGAATACGAGCAGTGAACAATTGTACTTTTTTAGTCGTGTTTTTCCATTGGTATTAATGTGCGTACAAAGGGGAATGATAAACAAGCTATACCCTCATTTCTAGTTTGGCACTGTGAGCCTTTGCTCTATCACGAATACGCGCTCAATTAGAGAAATATCTACACTCACCAATTGTTAATTGCTCAACTTGTAGTTCAAATGCAAGAAAAAAAAATCTTGTGAGATACATTTTATCAATTCTATGCGAAATAGATAAAGAAAGGACTGGGGAAAGGAAAGAGCATTATAAACAAACTGCAATAGGTATAACTTGGAACTTTTACATGCCTTAAAAATTTTTACGGAGTCTAGCGACGAACGACCAACTAGACACACTCCAAATGCCCGGATTTTATCTCGATTGTTCAATGCGTTCGTGGTTGACACTTAACACATTCTCTACCGGTAACGAGAATTCTCGTTTTTATATGACTTACTTTACCGGAAACGAGAAATATCGTTTCGGGCACACACATTAATCCTGTGATAATGTCGATCTCCATGACGCGACGTCCATCGAAATGTGGTAACACCATCTAAGCCTCAGCATTTTGCGTCTGAATAGTTAATCCGGGCTCTGAGATCTAAAAGATTTTGATTTGAAAGATGAAGAAATTTTGATTTTTTTCTGAATTCTCAAACTATTTATCATATTTTGAACTTTTTTTATAATCGTTGAGCTGCTTCTGTAATGCCATTTTTTTAAAGATCTGGAGTGGTTTCAGCTCGAAACCGGAAGTGTTCGCCCAGTGGTAATTCAGTTATTTGCTAATCAAAGGCGCCCTAATCATCTCCTACGTCCCAGCATTTTTTATTTAGACGAACCGTTAAACCCGGTCTGGAGTCCTCGATGGATATTCTTCATGGTTCAGAAAAGTCTCAAATCGAAAATAACAGTGGTAGGATCGTACAAATGCCAATCTTCGCTATGTGGCGGAAGTTTCATTCGGAAAGTGGTCCCTAGAAGATGCTGGGGGGGGGGGAGGGGGTTCAAGCGAAACGGTAGACATTATGAAAGGTTCGAAAGGGTCTATGATGGACACCCGAAATTGCCGCACTAGCTAATGCCAAACTTCCTGGAGCAGGGATAACGTCAGTCGCAGTTTCATTGCATCATTTTCTGCTATAATCGTATATCATTAAAATCCCCAGTTCGAAAGAAAATTTTTTAGCAACGCTTTAGCGGCTGTCAATGTGTTAAGACGTCCACAAGACAATTATTTAACTCATTACTGGTTACCAACCTTAAATCGCTTGTCACGGAGGATCTTTTCCACTGCTCAAAATGTTGCTGAGTTAGGAGTTAAAGATCTCTTTAGCAATCGATCCCTTTTGGCTGAGAGTTTCACAGTTTGGCACAAATTCTGAACCAGTTCTCTGAATCCACAGGTGAAAGTATAACGTTCACAGATAAATCTTTTCTTTTTAGGCGACTTGTTATTTGAAGAATTCAACACTCCGAGAATGCTAATGGTACCGCTTACGACTCACAGATAGCCAAACTGGCGCATAAGGCATTTTGTTGCGTACTGTGGCCATTTTGATCTAATGCTTACACAAGCGTTTTTCTTTTCCTTTTCTACAATGAACTGTTTTTTTTAACTTCATTACACTTTTTAAAGCTCGTTGTAGCAGGATATTTAAAATAATATGACTATTCAGGTACTCAAATTCGAAATATTGCTCCAGAAAATTCACTACGCATAAATGTTCATTTAAATGACCTTTTATTTTGAATTTTTCTTTGGCATGCATGTATGCAACGTAGTTAGCGAGAAAGATAACCGAAAAGGGAAAATTTACATCGATATTTTTTGTAAGCTGGCGCCTAAATAGCTACAAAGGTAATCACATGGCGAGTATTTCTGCGAGATTCAGAAACAAGATGAAGGCTCATGATTCAGCTTGGATATTTTGGAGCAGTAGTACCATCAGTCTTGCTTTAGGAATCTGCCTTGGAGTGCGATGTTAAAATGGGATGCTAAATGGCATGATATTCTTGGCTTTGGTTAGTTGTTTAGGTTTTTCGGTCGAAAAGTCTGCTAAGGATATATTGCACTATTTCTGGATTTGGAGAATTAATTCGCTTAACAATTTCAATCCTTTTCGAAACTTTTGATGGTCTCCCCCAAATTGTTGGTCTTGGCTTCAATTAAAACGAAAGCAAATCTCATAAAAAATTGTGCCATGGGGAAAAGAATTTTATTCAAATTACACGCCGTGGGAGAAAATAAGCTACTGGAGTTGGAGACTTTCACATTTATTTAACCAACACGCTAGAAAAATGCTTGAAAAAACAATCTACAAACTATTTACAGCGAATTTCCCACCTATGCCGACCGCCGATTCCTGACATTTAAGTACAAGGAGCGGAGTTAAGCAGCACAGCATGGTAATCTTGTTGTTGACTCTCCTTCCTAACATACACTGCAAAAAACACTACGTCAAAACATTATGTACAATAAACTCGTTGTCTATTAGACTACGTATGACTAAATATATATTTATATATTTATATGTATAAGAGTATATGTATATATTTATATAGAACTTTTACAATATCATTTCTATTAGTGAAAATACTCGTAACCGTGATCACAAGGTCACGTGACGAAAAACTATGTGGTATGTAAATTGTGAATGAAATACGTGAGCTGATATATATATTATATGCATTTATAACTGCAGGTGTTGGAACAATTTAGCACGCCAGCAACTCAGTCGTCGTTCTACGAGAGATAAGGAGAAGGGCTTGAGGGGTATAAAGTAAGAAAAGGTTTCAGAATCAATTGATCTCCGTTTACGAAGCTATCACAAAAGATTGATAACGAGACACAAATTCAATTAAACTGAATTTACATAAAATACTTTTCCAATTGAAATGGAGTAAGTGTTAGCTCTGAAACTTAAAAACAAGGCATAGTGTTACCCTTGGATACTTTTCAAAATTATGATAAATACAAGAAATTTTATGAATATCTAGCTAAAGGGAAAATGTCAACGAGTTTGAAAGGGAGACTAAATTATCATCAACAGCTTTCACTATCAAAAGAGAGGAAACTTAAGCTTAATTGCACAGTGCATCACAGTTGATAATTAAAAGTAATGTGCTTAATAAAAGCACTTCGTCGCGGACCACTTTTACATTTTTCTAATTACGAAACATCATTCATAGGTTACAAATATATTCCACATTCTGTCATCAATATTCTTGTCTTAATATGTAACGGAGAGATAGTACAGAAGGAACACGTTTTTAGAGACGGGTTAAAGAATAACTTGCGAATAAACAAATACTTTGTACAAAGTAAACCAAATTTTGAGTAGAGATGGCAATGTGCTTGTTTGTGATTAGAAAACGCAAAGTGCAAGAGTTAATAATTCTGATGTCTTTGCAGTCTTGGTGTCCATGTTTTCTCAGTTCAGACGACTATGTTGATAATCTGAATGAGAATATGAAGTACTCGACAATTACGATTTAACCGAATGGATTCGAGAGAAATCAACAACTAGCATGTACGGAAAATTATGGATAAATAATAAGATGGTTGGTTTGGAACGTTACGGTTATCTTTTGCAACATGAGGGCTTAAACTCACCGGGGCTTACAGCTTAAAGATTCCAAACGACTAAAGCACCCTTCTTGCCTACCGCAGGACATGAAATTGTAGATTCTGGTCTCGAAGACACTAGCTATTTGTGGTACATAGGAATGCGCGAAGGTGACAAAGATACACTCTTGCAAGCATCTCTATATCTCTGGGGTGATACGACTTTGATTATTCTACGCTCTTCAACCACGGTAAAAATTAAGTTTTCCCAGATACATTTATCGTATGATTGAGATATAAAGACCATTAATCGTTATGCCATATTCAGTTTTTCCCACTTTTTGACGTCAGTCATAACACAAATGACCAGTGAAGTCGACACAGTTGGGTAAATTAGAATCTGTGAAACTGACCGTTCTCCTTGTTGGCTTCTCTATCCACCTTAAACAGACTAACTTAGTGGCCTAGAAAAATAGAGGTAGAGTATCGCGAATATGTCTCATGGCTTTCTACCATCTGAGAGGGTGAGATTTTTTGGTGAATTCGCTGTCAGCATCACTAACAAGTTGCCTCAATAAGGAGAGTTTAATAGGGAGAACGATCTTTCTACAGAAGTATGTGTTACAAAAACACCAGTATGACAACCAATAGCGTTTTTTTTTTTTCTTGGGGCCAATGAATTTTTTAAAACGATGCGAGAGAAAATAATTTGGGATATTTAATGTTTTCATAAAACGCACTTATGTGAACTTTTAGAAAGTATAAACGTTTTACAATAAGTTGCCTTTAATCAACGTAACTGTAGACAAGATAAATTTATATTTTTAACCTTTTGCTGATTCATCAATTCGGACAGCGAACATTTCTTATATTTTTTTCGAACCCGAATAAAGATCAACATTTGTTTACTGACAGGAGATATTACTATTAACGCAATAATAAACTGTGTTTCACATATTCCTCTGATCTATAGCGAATGCATTGAAAGGATTTTACACAACTCTTAAAAGAAATAGATGGTAGCCATTAGTAAGACGATTTTCTAGCCTCAAGGTGCTTGGGTAAAAAACGAAAGGGCGGAGATAAGGCTAGAAATAACAACAATTTTAATTCTCAGATGTTGACAATATTTTGAACAAACTTTTATTAAATGTCTTCTAATGGACTGGTATATATTTGTTGTTATGATTCAATGTTATTTATTCTCTTTCTAGTCAAATTTAAATATTATGTAATAAATCTTTATGTACCGAAAAAATTGTTATCGCCAAGGCTCGACTAAACCGATATTTCATGGACACGACAAAATACAACAAACCTTGGCAGAGAACTTTAATTTGAAAATTTATAAATTTAATGATACCGTATAACACAGTAATTTAGTCACTTTTACTGCTTTTGAGACGTTAATTCCTTTGTAAATTAGTTTGTGATAATGGAATATGCTGAAAAATTTGGATGTATTGTGACAACATCTAAATGGTGAAGAAATACAAGTTTGAGTATGGTTGAAAAGTTCATTGCATTTCAGAATTTTGATAGTTGCGTTTACTATTTTATTAGTTTGTATTATCAGTCACTATTTTAACCTTTCTCTAGTTTGAAACTTAATTTCTTTTAAAGAAAATACAACAAATTATGATTATCGTTTAATACTGATTATGGAGATTTAGATGAAGTATTTTTGTTGATGTAAAATTTACCTTCTGATTAATGTTCAAGGTTACACAACTGTATGAAAATAACTTGATTACTTAAAATTTGGCTGAATCATGCAATCGAACAGTTGTGTTTGAATGATTTACGGTCTATACAATTGAATTAAACGAGGCTTTTGTTCTTTTACGTAAGTCCCATATTTAAATTAACGCATTTTTATTTTTGTTTTTATGGGACGAAAAGCCCAATTTGACGAAGATCTGTGTGTCTTTCTTCGATAAAATTTTTAATATTAATTAGCGTTTATTTTGATGACGTGGTAGTCTAGTAAGAGATTAATAAGATTAAACTGGGAGATTGGAACTCTGGTTGGCTAATTCAGTCACAGGTTTCTTGAATGATGTTGCCAATTTTTGTCCAGCCTATATCTGTAATTGGCTCCGACGGCGCCCATCAAAACTATATCAGAGCAAACAGCCTACGGCATAAGGCCATCTTGATCTAAGTTATACCACTGATACTGCATCGGCGGAGAACGTACATGAAACGTTGACTCAGGACTTCTAACCATTTGCTCCATGCTCCAAATGGTAACTATCTGCTATAGTCCAGTGAGCGACAAACTAACTCAGTTTACGTGTTTTGACGGTTTATTGTATTTTGTTACTTTTCTACATTTTGTGTGTCTTGATAAGTTAAATGACTAAGCGTAAAGTATCTCTACTTTTCTTTTTTGTTTCAGAACAAAATATTAAATCTAACCATGCCACTGAACACATTGCGAAAATCAGATACAAAGATTTTACACAGTCATACTTGTTGAGACAAATACAACTTGAAAATTTTGGGTGATCACAAAAGGTCAAAACAACTAAACTAGAGTAACCCGTGACCCAGTATTTTCTCTTGAGACAAGGAAGAAATGTTTTATGTTGCTGGATACTGTGCGCCAGCCTGCATTCTTTGGTTTTCTGAAGATGTTGATATTTTTGAGAAAACGAGACGAAAATTAACGATGTTGTTAAAAATTTTTGAACGAGTCATTGAGATGCCTTCTAATATAATCATCAAGGAAATGTTATTTTCGTTCTGCCCTTCATATCAGCGCAAATTACGTATATTCAAGGCTAGGAATGGGCATTACTTATAGATACAAATAAAGTAAAATAATATATGTAACCCGAAAGAAGAGCCCATCGACCATGTCCCCTTTCTAATGGCTATTTTCTCTAGAAATTACGTAGAACTCTAAACGATACAAAATTGACTATTTTCTTAGAAAATATCATGAAGAAATCTGCGTTTGAGGCCTGGAATAAATTCCCTGGAACTTTGAGCTGAAAATTATAATAAAGGGCAAATTCGTTATTATTATTTTTTTTTATCTCCAAAGATAGAGCGATGCTTTCATCTTTCCTTCAGCGCGAGGGAATGCCTAATCACTTCACTAATAAAAAAGCCATATTAAAAAGAAATATATATATGTCACATTCTGAACACCTAAATTAAGAGAAAGAGAAAGAGAGAGAGAGAGAGAGAGAGAAAGAGTCCTTTTGGAAATGACACTTTTTTGAAGTGCGATTAAAATTGGAAAAGTTCTGCATCACCAGTTTGAGAGTCAATTTACGAGAATACAAAGGGAAACGTTATAAAAACAAATAAATATAACCATGCGCTTTTTCCCTACTAACATTGACTATTTTCGTCCCAGAGGTGGCCGTATCGCATTTGTGCGAGAGCGATCTGATCTAGAACTTGGCGGTACTGGGGTGAGGGTGGTTCCGGACAAAAAGTGGGGGGGGGGGGGGGGGGAAAGCTGCAAAACAAACACAAAAATGCAAAATAAATACAACCGAACTCGGTTGTTTGGAAGCAAAAGTTAACGCATTTAGCTAGCTGAAATAACTTTATTATTTGAAATTATGGAAATAAATAAAGGGGAAAACTTTTCTAGGCACAGATGAAAGGAGAGGAATCAACGCACAGACACTCACATGATAGGCATTTCAGTGAACACAGGGTGCATTACCTTCACGATTTTTTTAAACGGCAGGGCTAATAAAACAGAACAAAATAGATCAAGTTTACTCCTTTTTAAAACATATGTCTTTTTGAACACTTATATAAGCATGCATTCTTATATAAGTATGCTCTGTTAGCATTTCAAATACAGCCGTACTTCTTTCCAACAAGTTCTGTGTATTAAAACTATTTAAAAAAAATTCAGTTAACAAATTTTTAATGATATATACGTACCTATAACGTAAAACCCTTACTTGGAGAGACGTTAACAACACGCTATTTTTTTAACACAAAAATTGGCTTAATATTTTAACTTTATTCGATCAGAAAACGTAAGAATTTCTGACAATTAGTAAATGATTGACTTTCAGGTTTATTGTATGCGTACATAATGTGCAATTTTGAATACTTTATTACAATTATTTTCTTAAAACAATAGAGAGATTTAAGTAACTAAAAAGGCAAAAGCACTGAAAATTACGTAGTTTTACCTCTCAGTCATTTTTCATTACACAGATTTGCAGCATAGAAGTTGGACTGCACTTTTACACTTCACAGACGTGTTATGAACATTTTGGTATTCATCTGAGAAAAAACACAACTAATAATATCACTCAGTGTTTTCTATAAATTAATTTCCTTGCCAGTGGGTCTGAAAATTCAGGTCAAGGGAATATCACATCCTCAGTATAATATAAAAGACAATATAATGAAAACAATAGATAATTAGAATCATGTGTGACAACAATAGGATACAAAATAAAGATTCCCTGAACATTTTGTTAAGTACCTTAAAAACTCCAAAAACAGAAAAATGAAAACAAGAATTCCCCAAGTGTCCAAAGTTACTTTGGACAGTTTGTACAGCTCTCAAAGTTCGGAATGAAATCTTCTCAGCAGTTATGACAACTTTCGAATTAAAAACTATAGAACAGAATAACTGTAATAAAAGAAGTAACACGAAATAAATATTTCACTATATCACCTATGTACTCATTTACTGATTTCTTGATTGAAAATTAATTCTTTGTCACGCATTTATAAATTACGGAGAGTTTTTCTTACAAGACGAAAATTCATAATATTAGACAGAACTTCTGAACTGGTAAGTTGCATGCGAGTACACAAATTTTTAGTAACTCATAACAAGATCATAGTTCTTTAAATTCCCCAATAATTATTTTTTTTATCGTGGAATTTAAGAAGCAGTGTTCCTGTTATGTGAATTTCCCGATTTTCATGCAAATATTATAGTAACTCAATTCAGCTAAGCAACTGAAAAAAAAAAATCACCAGTAAAATAGAAAAAATTCTCTAACGAACACAAAGAACTTAGAGTGATACTCTTAAATACAAATTAATGAACGATTTCTGAACTTATATATGAAAAAAAGATAAAAAATAAGACAGCTTCATCGTTATGCCTTCTTCTTCTTAAAAAAATATATAAATTAAAAAAAAAAATAAATAAAAATTAAAAAAAATTGGGGCACAGGTGCTTAAAAATGCGCTAAATTTTTTTTCTTGTAGGAAGATAAATATTAACATGAGAGGGCTCTCTCTTTTTCGAAATGTGTGAGGGACGAGAACAAAGGATGCAATGAATAGTCTAAAAATAAATCAAGCGGTTAATTTTAATATATGATAGCATAAAGACCTTGAAAAATGGTTCTTTCTTCATTCATGTTATAAATGTTCACACCGTTTCATTTCATAAGCATGTTTGTATGAAAGCATATATATAAGTACAATCAGTTAAATGCATAATGAGAAGTTGTGACCCACCAGCAAGGAGTGTATAAATTGTAAAATAAGTACAAAAATTAAGATTATGCCGACGAAAGTAACTTGAAAGTTAAATATTTCGAGAATCCTGTCACATCCAGATCATCTACGAAATTACAAAGTCATCCTCATTCAAATGAATTGTGCGGTAATACTAGTCGATAATTCCTCATAAGTACTGAAACTGAAAAGTAGCCAGCTCTGAATGCATGAAATGAATCGCGCAGCACAGATTTTATTAAATGGAAAATACTTCACGAAAGTTTCTAAATCATAGCGAGTACAAATTACAGGTAATTATTTCTCTCTAAATGTGATATATCTTTTATAATAGTTAATTTAATGTTTCAATTGAAACAACTACTTTCGTCAATATCATTTATTCCGTAAGTATCGATAAAACAGCTTACTTTAAAAGAATTTTCCAGTGGGAACGGATAAATTACCTCATAAAATATCGGATTTACCTTTCGATGTACTACTACGCAGTCACAAAATTTTTTAAAAGGATAAAATATTTTACAAAATCAAAAGTAACAGATTCAGAATAAAAACAAAGGGAAAAGTTATGAATAGAGTAATTTTACACAGTTAAAATAACCCCATAAGGGAAACTAATGCCAATAATTATAAAAGCACACTTTGTGTTAATAAAAATTTTAAGAAACGTAATTTCGAAGGTGATCTGCTGGTGATAGGTGTCTATTTTAATCACAATGACTTTACTAAACTTATAATTTGCTTTGCAGATGTAGTCATGTAAAAAGGACATCACAAGCAGAATACTGGAGGGTTGATTCGATGAACTAAAAAGTTGATTTTCCCTTCTGTTCTGAAACACATTTACTGCAAAAATTATTCAAAATTCTATGTTACCATTTGCACAATTGGAGATGAGACAACAATGAACAGAAAAACTCTGGAACGAAGAACGAAAGTCGACGAATCACAACTGAAGTTGATGAGGATGATGATAATGAGTAACACTATTGTCGATAAAAATAAGATGATGATGGCCTATGATGAGATGACAATAGTTCATATGCCTGGACGATGATCGAGTTGTAGCAACAGCTGACAGGCAAAGATTTAAATACGTTTTTTTTGTCTTTTGTGCCAACACCCGCATTCAAAGTATGTCTCGTAAGGTCTGTCGAATAGTGTCTTTATCACTGACGGGAGACAGCAGCTTTTGGTAAGTACGACTGATTGGCCACACATTATTTTGACTGGACTCCGCTGGTTCCACAGAAGGAGTTAATGACTAAAACAAAAGGGGTTAGGCGACGGAAAGTAGAGGCACACATTCACTGATTCTTGGGATAGGATTGCACACGTTTCGTCTCTTACAAGAATCGCTGCTAAAAATCTTACTTGTTTGGGAATTGGCATCGAGACACTGCAACAAATCTGTTAAAAACTGGTGGTAAAAAAGTGGAAGCATAAATACTTTATGCTTACAGCACGCTCTATTCTGTATCGTACTTCAGCCACAGGTTGTTATTAAAGCCAAAATAACCGATGGCAGAGGCCTTGGTAAATAATGAAGCTTTGGCCTGTGAACTCTTTAGAGTATCCTCTGAAAATTGCTTTCAGTACGTTAACAGAATGTTGCAGTTTGTTAACACGTTATATCAAAATTTACTATCGCCCCTTTTCGGGGGCATCGATTTTTCTTTACGACTGAAAAACTGTCGTAAACAACGGTAAATTTCAGCGGCGATTCTTGCTATGAAGTAAAAATCAACGGGACACTAAACAAAGGAACATGGAAAAGGAACACGAGGATAATGTGCAGTCGAGGCTGTTAGGAAGTGAGAGATAATTTATCTTCTTAGAGGAACCAGACGACTGGAGAGAGCGCTGCCGCTAGAGCAGTTGGTCTATGACTGGGTATAGGAGTGACATGTGCTCAGCCCCCTTGATAGGCAGCTTGTTGACGGAGTAATGTTGGATCATCTCGGGGATGCTGGAGAAGGGATTGCTAAACTGGCCCAGGATGAAGCGACCCTCGCTCGTCGGGACAATCTTCATGTGCATGAAGCCTCGGGCACTCCTGCGGGGAAAAGAATGATAGCTAAACTACAAGAATGTTTTTACATCCAGCAATACGACACAGTGATGCTTCTCCAATACAAATTTTGATCATACTCTGGATTAAAGTGGATAACCCACCCCGATTCCATGTACTCCATCTCGTAAACTTGTTACCTCACGATAGAAGTTTGCTTGATCACAAACGTAACATTTTTAAGTAATTATCAAAGATATGATAATGTATTTAAGATGACGCCGTCAGGACCCTTCTCTACTAGCAAAGGCGCAATTGCCCATGTCTGGATTAAGACAAACAAACTGCAGTCTAAAGGGTGTAAATCTTCCCTGCAGTGTGCAATAAGAGTTATAACGGACTCATCTGTTTCACTACTGCTTTTGATTGGATAAAGGTGAAAATACTTTTACTTTTAACCATGTACCTTTTTCTACATTCTTAATGACCAGTAGAGTGCAATGAAACGGAAAAAAAATTCTGCAAATGATAGTGTAGGAGAGATCTTTTAATGAAATAATATGTTGGACGTATTTACAATTTTCTTACTATAGAAATTTTATGACCTCTTGTAAATTTGAAAAAATCTACGTCTTACCATTAAATAGATCAATGAATTTTTGTATTCTACCAAAAGTGTTTTGAAGCGGGAAAATCAAAATTACATGGATGAGGGACGCAATGAACAAGAAAGGACACCTTCACATTTAATTACGACCAAAAATAGGCGTCAAAATAAGTATATGGCACCGTCGCTAAGAAGCTTCTAAAAACAGTTTTTCCTCAAACCAGCTTGGAAACATTGACATTATGTGGTACTTAACTTATAAATACTGAATATACACTATGGACTATCTGGTATTTATTGGTTTAGTTTTGAGCAAGTCTGGGGTGAGACGATACCACTTTTAACATTGATACCCACTCAGACTGAGTAAGTGTCATCAGATCAGCCACGAATAATAAGTCTACAAAACTTTTAAAAATTCTGGTGACCCTGAAATTTGAACGGGAAGAAATGAAAGATAAAATTAGAAATGAATAGCAGATAACAACAGATGAGTGCCTACTGAAGATTCGCTGGGAAAAGATGGTTCCAAGGTGAAGGCTGGAGATGAAAAAATTATGGCCGACATAATACAGATACAGTACAAGCAATAGAAGCAAAAATTAAAACTGTTCAAATATAATGTATATTTATGCTGATGAAAAAAAGCAGGACACTGCTCCCGATGTGGCGTACAGCTTCTACTAGAACAAAAACTGCTTTGTCTGGATCGACTGCAGATCAAAAACGGTCAAAATTATTAGGCTGTATTTAGAAAACATTACGATATCATCCTATGATGATTTCGAAAGGACAGGACAATACATCTGAGATCAGCCAACAGATTTCAGGTGTGAGGGGACTAGCAGAATAAGTCTTGCGAACCGTCTTCGCGGCGAAGCATCGCGATTTGGACATCTCAGCAAAAGGTTTAGAATAAAGATTTGGGTAGCGTAATTTGACAGAATACTACTAAACTGAAATAACAGCAAAAAAGTCCAGCGAAACTGAGAAGAAACTGGTACTAGATATAAAAAAAAATTAATGGCGCTATTTATTTCAAACCCTATTCTCTTCTAGAATGTTGCAGATAGTATAGCAGCCCAATACTTATCTTTCACAAGCAGAAATTAAGAAACGTTATCATCTACGCAATTCACTGATGCGGAATTTGAGAATTCATATCTAGTTTACTTCATGCTTTTGAGGTAGAGAAATCGTTTACAAAATCGACCAAAGGAAATCGTACTACCGTTTAGGATGGAGATGGGGTGATATCACTTCAGTCAAACTAGAGAGCCACTAAAAACATACTAGCTGGAAATAATTTTGGGCTAAAAATATAATCCTATGCGTTGCCGAATCGTCCGGAATCGCAAATTTTAATTATATTTTAGTGGACACAACGTTGAGAGATACTCACTTGAGAGACAGCGAATAATCCTGTTTGGAACTTTCGCTGTTCCGGACAAGGTAGCTGCCTTCCTTGAGCACCCGAAGCTTGCCCTCAGCGTCCACTCGGCTGATGGAACCGTGGTACCACCTGCAAAATAATCATTTGGGCTTTACACAAATATTACCGTCAGATATGCTTTTATACCCATACCTTTCTTATATGGCACTTATTAAACTATTATTAACATATATACGTTACATATGAATGCCAGACTTAAATTCATCCCAAGCGCATTTTCCTATCATTTTGACTCTATGACAATATTGCGTAATCGAGATACACCATGTTACGGTTCACTGGATGTTGATTTCGGAAATAAGATTTTTGGTCCGTCGAAGAAAATAGAAGGGACCGTGAACAAGTATACACAGAAAGATACCTAGGCAATTTCCCACTGATGAGGTTAACAACAATAAATGTTGCTAAAATAAATATAATTGTAAAAATATGTATAATATGGCGTCATTTAGAATCTCCTAAAAGCAGGACGGAAGGACGGACACACAGAGAGAAAGAGAGAGAGAGAGAGAGAGTCAGTCAGTCAAAATGTATGTGATTCATTACCCACACCTATAAAACTTAACGACTCAGCATTCCAGATTCAGAATAATTGGTGAGGAAAGGTCGATCACGCTTTCGGAGATATTGTACACGTCATTTCCCTTAATTGCGAGCGATCTGTATTTAAAAAAATAAATGCATCATTTAATAATTGTTTGTGTTATACATTTTTGAGAAATTTCCATACGGCGACGAAACAATGATTAATGCTTTCGTGCAGACCTCTATATTTAGAGAATCATAAACCGACAAAATTCCACAATCTATGAGTCTTTTACATTCACGTGGCTATTCCTAACTCATCTGTGGGTCTGGTTTATAGAATACTAGCATTATTGCCCGGCGTTGCCCGGGTAGATATATAGATATAAAATTTTTGATGCATTCCATCAAAAAAAAAATACTGGGCTGCACCCCTCGCTCTTCATGTTCATCTGGCTAGACAGATTGCGCTTAGCGCGTTTCTATGAAATGATATACAAACAATAAGAAAGAAAGAAACTTTGAGCCTGCGAACCTTCGACTGATTATACGTGTGATTTTATTGAGAATTAATAACACAGTGTTGCGTGATTTGCACGTTTGGATTGAATAAGTTTACTGTTTAATTAGATTTGTTTGATCCACTGTTTAATTAGAAATAAGTTTTATAATTTACATTTGCCTTTATTATTTATTTTTCCCTTAAAAGCTCAGTATTTTCCACATCACCCAAGAGGTAAAGTGCAAGATGCATTATCCCCTTTATTTATTCAAAGTAAGGCGGGATTCCGCATGAAGCCTATTTTCCTTTGGTGATTCGGTTTTTTATTGTCGACAGGCCAAAAATCGTTGAAAAAGCGAATTGTAATTCGGTTTTTAATTTTCCTAAGGCCAAAAACAGTAGAAAAAGGAAATTGTAAATCGGTTCAAGCGATGAGAAAAACTGCAAATAACAAAGGACACAAAGCAGAGCCGGGAAAGTTGTGTTAAATCATACTAATTTAAACTGCATTCTTAAAAAACTCCCATCTCAGTTAGTCTAGTGGTTAAATTTTATCTTTTACCGTATTTTAATATTTCTTTTGTCAATTTATTTCGTTGTTATGCACGTGACGCAAAATTAATTTAAAGTATCACAAAAAGAAAAGAAAACACGTGATCAGCATTTCATAAATTAAATTCTAAAAATTAATCTTTAAAAATTCACCAAAAATCAGAAAAGAGAGGTAAAGATTCGAAAAAGATTTCGTTTTAAAGGAATTTTTAGGATCTTTCTCGTGATATAAATTTTATAACCCTCGGATTATCATTTTAAATGCAAACTTAAAAAAATTAGAAAAACAGCTTAAAAATTTAATTTTAAAAAATCGAAGAATTTTTCAAAAATCTTTATCAGTGCACCCCTCCACTATAGACTCCACTAAAGAAGAATCGCCATGCAAAATTTCAGCTCTTTATGTCCAACGGTTTGGACTGTGCGTTATCTGCCTGTCAGTCAGTCAGTTAGGCAGGGCCAAAGGTTATTTCCATGAAGCTCTGTAGCTTCATGGTTATTACCAACCCGCGCGGGGGAAGAGGGGTTGATAATGATAGCGCGGGGGATAGGTTTCGGATTTCACTGATAACATGTTGTGAGGAACGGTCTGTATCCACAGGGGGTACGCGCACCTCTTACGGCCACAAAAAATCATTAAAAAATTAACTTAAAAAAACTAATTGAGCCCCAAACTTCGTTTTTGCTGCGCTAAGTTTCTAGGGTCCTAAACATTAACTGTGCCGAATTTGGTCCCGGTGGGTGAAACAGCCTTTGATTCTATAGCGGACAAACAAACAGACAAGCTCTTTTATATATATAGACTAGATTTATTACCCGGCTTCAGTTTCTGTTTTTTTTTAATGATTAGCCTCATGTTATGATGTTCTAAAGTTCTAACAACTCTTATTCAATATTAAAACACAGCAAATCTGATAATTATTATAGAAAAAGTATATACACATATTTCATGCTCGGAATTCTTTTTCAAAACTAAATCGTTTGCAATGTTTCAATTTCACTTCAGTTATATAAATCCTCGCGTCAAGGCTAAACGCACGTGTTTCTAGCTAAGTGAACGTGTCCTTCAGTACATTTGAGTTTGAATAGGTAGCTTGGGATAGTTTTATTACATGAAATGGATTGAGAACACATTCATTGAAAATGAATGACTTTTCATCTTTATATTTTCATTATTAAAAAAGAAATATTCCGGCGTTGCCATGTATATGAAATTAATATATCAAAGTCATTCTTGCATGCGCCAATATATGAATAAATCACGTTTTTATTTCATGTCTATTTATTTTTACGCAAATGTTATAGTTTAATTGGCAACAATGAAGTGTTACAATGACTTTGAACAAAAATATCAGTTGATACCGCGCAAACTTGTTCTAACATAATTCGGGAATGGAACGTCGTAGCGGGATGAAAATAGTCACATTCATCCTGATTTTCCAAGCACATTATTAAACCGTGGAAATTTCATCAAGGTAGGGCTCACGGTTGAGTTTTTGTGACTCGCACACACATACAGACACGATCCATTTCCCGTTTCTACTTTAGATATAAGATTAAGCATCATTATACATTTTCTTGAATAGTTTTCTGATGGTTAATCGATACTTTGAGAAAATTTCAGATATTAAACTAGGGCTTAAACTTTCTAAAAATTCACCGTGCTAACGGCCCTTGGCTTTAGTCCATTATATGTTCACTAAAAAGATGTTAAATTTTAATAGCACTAAGTTTAATTTGTTATTGAAAGTCGCCGAAGTGGCGATGCATGATTTTAAATGCAATTTTAAAGAAAAATAATGCATGCAATCTGATCAAGAAGCATAAAATGCGTATGTACCACGAAACCTGGAGAAGTATCTACGTTACGCGTTAATTTTTTTTCTTTGTTGTATGATTATCAAAATCCAATCATTTTATAAGCTCTTTCGTCAGTTCCATTACAGTTCAAAATTGCAAGTTATAAATGACTTGAAAAAGTGCCCTTTCCCTTCGGTAAACATGTAGTAATTTTATGTTTCGCTCGAAGAAACGCTTTGTTTTCTTTTTTCGAGATAAATGCTACGCATGAGCAGACAAACCATAAAACAACGATAAAAATCAGGTTATATCATTCGCAAAGGCAGATTTCAACGATAATTTTCAAGTAGGATGAATGCTACAATGATTCTGGAGTGATATTACTGAACTATAGTTAGATAAATCTCCTTCCAAGTCACAGGGCTGCAGTCGTAGAAAGTGAGCAATTACAGCTGAGTAAACAGAAGGAACCAACACAAAATTAAAAACGATACGTCAAAACTCCCCCCCCCCCCCCACACACACGAAACTGAAGAGAAAGGGCTGAAAATAATCTATATATATAAAACAGTTCCGTAACTGACTCATTCATTCACTGACTGACTGACTGACTGACTGACTTACAACGCACAGACCAAACCGCTGGACCTAAAGGGCTGAAATTTTGCATGGCGATTCTTCTAATAGTGTAGGGGTGCACTAAGAAAGATTTTTCAAAAATTCTTCTTAGATTTTTTAAAATTAAATTTTCAAGCTGTTTTTTAAATTTTTTTACGTTTGCATTTAAAATAATACATTGAGGGTTATAAAATTTATATCACGAGAAAGATCATAAAAATTCCTTCAAAATGAAATTTTTTTCGAATTTTTACCTCCATTTCCTGATTTTTGGTGAATTTTTAAAGATTAATTTTTAGAATTTAATTTATTAAATGCTAATCACGTGATTTCTTTTTCTGGTACTTTAAATAAATTTATCGTCACGTGCATAACAATTAAGTAGACAAAAAAAAATATTCTTTTTCTTTCTAATGCAGCAGACGATTGGATATTATCCAAAAAAAATAAATATACCTTTCGATTTTTTTATAAATATATATATATACCTGTATATATATATATATATATATATATATATATATATTACATCAATTGTATACATTGATCGTCGCATTTATTATAAATATATATATTTATTTTTTCTGACATTAATTGCATACATTGACCGTTGTATTTAATTTGAATGTACTCTGTAGCGAAGCGCGGGTTTTCAGCTAGTAAGATATAAAACGAAACTAAAAATTACAATTGATATCTATAGGGTTAAACATACACACTAACAGTGAAAAAGCCAGTTTATGTAAAATCGATGAAGAGTTTTATGTGGTTGGTTTATCTTTTTATGACTGCGCAAACATCTATAAAACTAATGTTTATATTTTTTCTGTCCAAAAAAGGCGGTAAATGGGTATTATTTGATTTGCAGTTATGCTCTCAAAGACTTAACTAGAGAAATAACATTTCTAATTTATCGATTTGATCGATCTTGTTCTGAGGAAGGAAATAATGTGTTAACCTAATTTATACCCATAGCAATTTTCTTTATTATTTATAATGCACGAAAATATACGACGACATTTCTGCGCAAACGTAGGCAATAAATATTCCATTTTACGAATACAAATAAGTTACGAAAATAAATTAAAATACCAAATTAAACACACACATGCGAGCACGAGTAGGATAACTGAGAGCGCAGGAATATAGATTTAAGTTAAAAGATAAAAAATTTCAGGCTTTAAAATTGAATTCGAGAAACGAAAACATTTTCAAACGAAGATTAACAGCATCCACTGAAAAAGAATGGGGTGGGGAAGGTAGGTTGAGGATAAATTGGAGCTGAAAATAAATAAAAATGGGGTCACACACTGGCAACATATGAATTCCGAAAATCCAATTAAATGAAAGCAACGGAAACAAACAAAGAATCCGAAAATGACACGAACTGCTTTTCAATATAGTCTGGGAAAACAAACAACGAATAGATAAATGATATTGGAGGGGGAATGGAACGCTAATCCCTCGCCCATTGTTCGCCTGTGCGGGCGAGATAAGACGCGGGAATATGTCTGTGAAACGCAACAGACCGTTATTAGGAAGGCTTACGCAACGGAAGATGAACTGCTGAGGCATCAGGCATTTTGTTGCCCTATTTGGAATTGTTTGCAGCTTTTGATTTGTCGAGCAAATAAACTTTCAGAATAGGAGGACGTTCGCTGAGCTAATTGTTCCGATTCTTCGACGAAAGACGTTCAAGTTTCTCCAGAACGGAGAAAGGATTTCAAACTTGTTATTGTCAACGAAAGTCACCAGCGATAATGACGAAAAAAATGACAAACTGCTTGACGCTGAGCTATTATTATTTATTAGTTGAAACGCTGACTGTAACGCCTTTGGAAAAACGATTATTGTTGACATTTATAGACTGGAACAAAATTTCTGAAACGTGGCATCGAGTTTCTAGATATCTAGATGTACCTCAGATAATTGTCCGAAATCCAGAGGTGACGCGCCTTCCCCATGTCAAAATCTTTAAAAAGCTGGTTTATGAGGTCATTAAGGTACGAAAAATATTCAGAAAAAAAAATTCAGAAAAACAATGACAATTTCCGAATAGCATTGTATTTACAGAGCTAGTAGTAAGTACTTTCAAACAACATAGTGTCTCCGATTTTTGCTTATCAGACGTTGATCCAAAAAATCAAGAATAGTCTTGGGAACATTTACTTTTCTTTTGTAACAACTTATCCGTATATGCGCTCTCTTTGGGTTGCTGGATATAAAATATTAACTTCGAAACCCAAGGAATATTGAGCAGACTTTGATAACCAGAAAATTAATAATTGAAAGAGACATTGCAGGATATTGCAGTTAAAAAACAATGTAGCACAACTATCGGGAAAATTAATTTTGTGTTCATATGTACCTTTTCTTTAATAGCAAACTTTGCTATAGTGAAACTGACATTATAATTTAAAGTGCATAGTGTTAATTAAAAAGGGATTTTCTTATGAGGGAAGTTCATAATTATCATTGGAATCTATTAATTAACAACAAAATAACATAAACTTGGAGTGTACTAAAATATTTCTCATATGAAAAGCGGTACGCGAACTTCTGAAGTTTCGAAGCCACAAGACTAGACCTAAACAAAGCAAAGAATGAGTTTTAAGTAAGAACCAGTTCTTCAAACCCAAATTGTAAATATATTATGTTATTTACTATTACTGAAAACATTGTTTTTGAGTAGATGCAATATGTGGATGAATTCTCGTCGAAATATGTCTTCTTTGCAAACTTAACCTAATTTTGTGACTATTAATTCGCAAGACACTTAAATTTATAACAAGGGTAACATATACATTTCGTTTGTACCGTCAAAATATTGACAAGATGGTAACAGTCTATGAATGATGTTTTTAATGGCTTTGTTAGAATACGTATCTTATGAAATATAGTATTTTCAACGTTGTAACTATGCATAGGCAATATTGAGCATTTTAGAGTAACCGAAGACAGTAACCACTTCAAATCTTTACCAACAGCATCAAAATGGTATCAGCTTGGATTTAAGAAGGATGGGAAACCATGTAGAAAGCAGCTAAAACATGCAGAAATAACTTAGTTCGACTGCGGAAAGACTCTTGGACTAATACTGAGTAGATAATAAATCAGGTTCCACTGCTCCTCTCCCCTCTAACATGGATATGCAATCCAGTAAAACTGACCATCAACAAATTTTTCTTTACACATCTCTTGATATGTCATTATATTACCACATTTTTAATTTACCTTTTATTTTTGGCATCAAAACTCAATATGCAGTAATCTACCTATTCAAGCCTCGCTGGTTTTCAAAGATTGGTAATTTTCTTCACCGTTACATTCACTTCATATACGATATTTCCAGATTTCCTGACTATAAGCCTCATCTTCCCGTTCTGACTTCATGCGTGAAAATTTTACCTCCCTCATAACTGTGTATATTGCAGTGTTTGCGTCGTAAAACTTAAAACTTAGAACAAGTGGAGTTCGCTGCAGCTGTTAGGGAACGAAAAGTTCTAGAAACTATTTCTACCCACGGTTCAAAGAAGAACTTAAGAACTGAATACATAATACGCTCAAGTTGCTGACACAGCGATGAACAGGTTGAAAGCATCAAATTCAAGAGGAGAAAGGGAAACCGAATGCGAAGTTCAAAATGAGTGGGGAAAGGTACATATTTATACATATATATATTTTAAACTAAAGGTGTAGCGTTTTCAAGCAATGCCTGGGTGAAGCCGATTTTTCTAATAATTGGCCATATTACCATAATCATTTTAAACCAAGGCAGATTCTTTTAGCATGGGTTTATAAATAGCTTTTTTTTTTTTTTGTAACATTTGAGTGGAATTTGTTCCATTAACGTTGTTATGGTGATTAATTGTAGCTTTGAAGAAATATTTTGTTTTTGATTTTTAGATTACAGTTCGTATTATGTTCTATATAGTTTATATTTTAAAATTTAGGGGTCATTTTTATAACTAAAAGAGAATTAATCAATGGACAGCGTACAAATTCTAAGCAGTATGTTTTACGTCATTGATTATAGGCATTACAAAAGAGATTGCACATTAACTTTCAACGTTGAAGGTAACAAATCCCGTTTTGAGGTGTCAAGATATTAACTATTTTTTAGGGTCTTTTGCGTACACTTTTAGACAACCATAGAAGACATACACTTCATGGTCGTAACTTCTCCCCACCATGTTTTACAGTTGGAACAAAGTTTTTTTTCTTCGAAATCCCCAATATTTTTCATAGATTTTGTGAATGAAATCTTGATTTCGGATGTATTCACTAGCAAAGAGTTTTTTTCCGTTGTTAAATTCGGCTACGATATCTAGCAAATCGAATTATTTTCATGATATCTATATTACCAAAGAATACATGCGAATAAAAAAGGCACTAATAAATTTTAGAGCACGTAGCTTTGGATTTTTTAAAAACAATATCTAACAATAATTCATCATGCTCCTCTGGACAAATTTGATGATTTTTCAAGGATTCTTTTTTAAATATATATATATAATGTTGTTTATATCGTTTAATTACATCAGGAACACTTCAATGGTTTTAGGTACGTTTAAATTTTCTTCAAACAGCTTCTCTACCTCTAAATGATAAATTATGAGCTATCTTACCATTTTTCAAACACGGCTTCCTTTCTAGAACTAGTCGCAACAACAAAACATTGAATCACAAAAACAATTTTAACATGATTTTTGAAGTATTGCCATTATACAAAATGGTACCATACACATTTCCGTTATTTTTTATATTATTACTGCGGACAATTTGCAAACTGTTCACAGTAGTGTCCAAAGACTATTATCTGCACTCGTTTAGTAGAAAATGCTAACTTTAAAGTTCATTATTTAAAAAAAAAAGTAAAAAAAGAACATTAAGTGAACAAAATACTTCACAGGAAAACATTTCTTAAAGTATCAGTCTAACACAATTTTTATTTTTGGCACCATTTTCTATAACAAAGAGAGTTCAATCACTTTTGTAAGACCCTCAATCAAAGACAAATCAAAACAATCTTACATGTTATGTAATAATCTTATATTATACTAAGCAGTTTTTAATTAAATCACGCCTTACACACGTGGATGCACAAATAGACATATGAAGATTCGTCAATATTTTCGAAATTTTGAGAAGTATCATTGATTTTGAGAAGACATTGATGTAGATGGAATATCGAAAAGAAGATTCAAGAGGGAAGAAAAATTGCACCACGAAGACGGATCGACTGTATTGAGAGATTTTGCAATTTTAATGGTAAAGAAACAACATAAAGATATGGACAGAGGTGATAGAGTAAAATAACGAACAGCATGACTAATATGGGGTTATGGGGCCTGATGAGAAAATTTCCTGTTCTTTTATGTATCTTTCTGAAATTTAATGTTCTTACGATGGAATTGCCCATAAGATACATCAGAGATCCCTGGTGATTTGAGATTATCGTATTTTGTACCGCAGCTAGTTAATCTCCCTGTTCTAGTGTCTAAACATGAACAATTGACGGATTCGTATGATTTAAAGTTCACCATTACGTCAGTGGTGCGTAAACTTTTTCGACCGCGATCCACTTTCTTTAAATAAAAAAATCCCTCGATCCCCAACAATGTTTTTGGCAGAAGCAAAATATTTTAAAAAATTATGAAAATGTTAAAAAAAAATCAAAATAAATAAAAAAGCAAATTTTGACAAACTATTTTAAAAATCAATGAAAAGTACTTAGGGTAAATATTTACTTTGTATAATAGCAATAAAGAATGTCTTGCTTACCTCCTGCCAGTAACTGACCATTCCTGTGCCCTGGTCAAGAATTTGCACTTGGGCCCCTTAAATAATTGATTTTGGGAAAATAATAAAACAAATACAACATTTTGGGTCCCCCCCCCTTCCATGTGGGCCCTGGGCGGGTGCCCTATTTACGGCACTGCTTCCTGTTTTTGATTTTGGCAAATCTCATGTGACTAAAACTTCATATTTAAATATTAATATGAATTTGTATTTCATTTAGGTAAATTTACTTCAAATTATCCGCGACATCTCCAATTTTTTCAGTTTGCGCACCACTACATTACGCTACAATGCCAATTAAGACCTTTTGTGATGCAACGAGACATGAATGGCAAGAATACTTACCCTTGCTTCTCGAGGGTCAGTTGGGGGTCGACCTTCTCGCCGACTGCGCTGAGCGCCGCGCATCCGAAGTTGAGCGTCAAGTTCTGCCTCGCCTTCCGCGGAGAGTCCGAGCTTAGGTTCAGGTTAAGGTTGAGATTCGGCCTGGAAGGGGGACCTAAAACAAAGAGAAGAGGACGAGTCGATGAGGTGACCGAAGGACAATACTTCTGAACAGACGAAACACACTTGCAGAAGATTTATAAAAACACACTGACTATTTCGAAACTACATTCGAAGACCTTATATTTCTATGCTCAGATGGCAAAATGTTATAAGAAATTTACGTGACAGCAATTCTAAGATTCAAGATGTCATAAAAAAAATCAGTAATTTGTTTTACATGAGCAAACGTGGTACCAATGTTTCAGAAAAACAGTTGGCTATTGCTTACAGTAGTTACAGTCAATAGAAAATATCGCCGAACGAGAATGCGGAATGTGAAAAACTCAATTTTTTAAAGAAAAGTTTCTTATAATATTTTGCCATCTGAGAACAGATTTTATTGTAATACAAATCATGTTGTTTCACTGTATGTGGTATGAATAAAGTTAAAAGATAAATTTAAGAATGCATTTTAAATTTTAAAATTTTTTAGCAGTAGTACTTGGAATTGTATCCATTCAACAGAGCACACACAAGCACGCAAAGAAAGACCATGAAGAGAATAAGTCTTAACAACCACAATTTACGAAAGAACCCAGTCACAAAGTCAAACATTGTCAATCAGAAGGAGTCTTTCTCTAACCTGCCAATATCTTTTATGCATGCCTCCCACCACGGCTTCGCAAACACTAATATGGGAGGCATCCGTTTCTACGTTTTTCTTACAAAGGACACAATTGGGTGAAGTATAAATCCAAAAGCGGTGTAAATATTTGGCCAAGCAATCGTGTCCGGTTTCTAGCCGGATAGCAGCCACAGTATATCTTATAGGGAAAGCTAGTATCTTCTCTATAGTTTCTTTCCATCCTTTCCCCTTTATGTCCCCCAATTATCTCTTCTTATACTCGCTGTTCATTTTTTTCCTTCTTTTTTTAACGTAGAATTACGTTCCTCCATAACGGTCCGCGGTAAAGCAAAATTTCAGACGTCCGTCGTCGCGAGCTAAAATTTTGGCAGCGCACCAAACCCAGTCTGTATCGCTTGGACAAGCAGTAAACAGTTACACAGAAAAGTACCAAAATGCGAAAAAAAAAAGAAAGAGGTATGCAACGATAAGTAATCCTACGTTAATAACCCGCGGTAGTTTCATTGAGAAGAGACTACCTGATTTTTTAAAAATTTTTTTCTGGGGGAGTGGGGTATCCTCTTAATAGAGGAATACAATATGGAGTCCAACAGAACTTGTTGTATCCCGGTGCCTATCTTGGCAAGGTTGTCAGCCATCTTGTTTCTATATAGGCCGCAGTGTGAAGTTGTCATACTGCAGTGGGTGCCTTTATGAATCTTTTTCTTTAGATCAAATAGCTGTCGAATTTCACCCACCATTCTCTATTTGTTTTGAATCAAGTGGCTCAGAGGAAGTTATAGCCTAAATGGCAGCAATTGAATCCGAAAAGCTTTCAAATGAATCTATTTTTATTATAATAACTGTTGAATGACCGACTTAACGACCTCTATTTCCCCATCATAGGGACTAGTGTTTGGCTCCAGGGTAACACAACCAGCAATGATATTCGCAAGATACATCAGCACCAGCAATTCCTTCTGATGATAGACTAGATCAGCCATATTTAACCTTTTTTTCCCTCTCGTGTTTGCTACATTACGCGGGCTGCAACGTAGCACACTATACCCCATAATATAATAATCTAAAAGATAAAACTCAAAACCTGAATGTATTAAAGCGTATATTTAAAAATGAGTGTGATTTTTGATGCTGAGACAAATTTCTGACTATTTTTTAGACAAATCAGGTTTATACATGCTACACTCTCAATACGTCATTAGGGTAAAAATAAGTCAATTTCTATGCACGTTCTTTGCATATTTCCTTTTTGAATTGGAGGATTCACAAAGATAGGTTGATGCGAACAATGTGGGCAGCAGGCGGGACATTTTGGTACACTTTAGTATTTTTCAGGCACTAATTTCCAAAATTATGTTTACAAAAGCACCTGCCTGATAATGAGTGTGCTTCGAGCCGCACATATAAGCTTTGCGGGCCACAGTTTGAGTATCCATAGTCTAGATCCATCCGTAAAGACATGTAACTATTAGGTTGAGGATATCTAGTATGGATAGTTTCCAAGAGAATAAAAAAATGCCCTGTAGGAAATGCAAAGAGAAAAAAAAAACCTCGCAATGCTTCAAAATAAAATATAATTTTTTAAAACTAAAATCATTGCTGTTGTACTACTTTACTCGTATTATCCAAAGTTTGTCAGACATGTATAATGATTCTAAAAGAAAGAGGATTTTTTTTTCAAATGAATAATATGACAAATAATTTGAAGGTAAACGCATCTTAAATCCGCAATAACTGTTACGGGTGGCAATCAACAGGGGTACAAATACCACAGGCCTTTGGAGCTTCAGATGCGATTGTCTGCTTTGAGAAATCACGAATGCCTCTCACCGCAGAAAACAGAAAAGAAACACTAATACCTAAAACTACCAAGGCCAGTAGAACGATCACACCTTGACCTGATACAAACAGCCATCCCTAATAAAATATTATGGATCCAAGAAACTTTTGCCATATTTGATCCCCAAAGAATCTTACAAATACCATTTCCAGGGAAATTCTCAGAAACAGTTCATGGGACGTACGAATAGAAACTTTCTACGGAATATGAATTCTTTAAATATTTCATTCACGGAGGTTCAGGGGTATTTCGAAGAGAATGTATTAATGCTATGTTTGTACCATTCAATGTGAATGCGCAAAGCAACGCTGAGCAAATGCATTCGCCAGGGTCGGCCAGGCGCGGACATCTCCAAGTTCAGCCACGTTCGGGATTGATAATGGTATCCGGAGAGAATCTTAACCGTAACCCCCCCCCCCCTCCCAACCACTTTTGCTGCTTGTGCAACCACACCAGGTGGAAAGCTGCCGCAGATAGAAATCACTTAAGTTCCATTATCCAATATCTCGAATCTTTCCCACTCCATTAAGAATTAATTCCCTCGAACACTCAGCCATCGAGCCATTCGAAAGGGTAGGGGGACCGAAGAGGTGTAGGGGCGGGAATCCCGGAGAATAAATACCTCTGGTGAGAGACTATCGGAGCAGAATTGGGGATTTTCGATTTGATTCCATTTCTTATGCCAGTAAAGGTCTGAAAAAAAAAAAAAACAGTTCAATGCACATCTGGGGATTTGTTGATGACGCAATCTTATAACTTCTCTTTCTACGATTTATAAATACATTCTTTATAGACAAAACTTGACTTAATTTTTTTTTAATATTTTTCGGGTGGTTAAAGGAATATCGAGGTATTACGCAAAAAATTTCACGCCTGATCACATGCGTTTAAACACGTTGACAGATGAATTTTCGAACTTTAAAATTTAAGGAAGTACATCTGAAGAAATAAGAGGAATAAAATAAGAGGAATATGCACTTGAGTGCCTCAAGAGTATTAGACAAATGATTTTACACTGAAACACTAGCACGTGTGCACGGTTTATGAGTGTGTAAAAGGATTTAAAATACGTGACAGGGGTATAGTTGGGGAACATAAAAAATAAATAGTAAAACTTTTAAAACTAGTAGACATAAATTCGGAAAAGTCAACTGAGACCATTGCCCCTTGTTCCTCAGAAGGGGGAACTAGCGGTTTAGCAAGATTCCGGATATCTGAGAAGTTTTGAGAATACATTTGACCACATTACAGAATTTAAAATTAATATATTACGGCAGAAAAGTAAAGTCTGGCTTTCTTTTACAGAGGCTGTTCACACATTTTTTAGACGATGTATATTGTATTCACAAAACTAAATTACATAAAATTCTTGTGTTTTAAATGTTCTATTTGACATCCCTTATTCTGAACTATCTTTCGACACCGCAATTTCCAGGATAATAATGCCTTTTGAAGTGTCAGAAGAGGTATTCTATCCCATTCCTCCTGAACAGCTTTCCAGAGTCCTGTAAGGGTTTTGGGACGACGTTTGGATAATGCAGATTTTAAAAGTCCGAAAGCACAAAAATCCATAGGTGATACATCGGGAGATTTAGTAGGGATATCAGTGAAGGGTATGGCCTTGATACCAGTTTTTTGTTCCATTTCTTTTAGAAAATTTACAGTGGATTTTGATGTGTGACTGCTAGCTTTGTCCTGATGGAATCTCACAGATTGATGGCACTGTGGGTAAAGCGATGGTATTTCATTCAGAAAAATTGGCGATAAAATATGTTCTTGATAGTATTTGGAGTTAATCTTGACATTTTTTTCCACTCTCTTTATTTTTAACTTGCCATTATAAGAAAAACCAGCAACAATCATGAATCCCTTAGAAAAACTTTCTTTCGATTCTTTGAACCATGTACTTAAATTTTTTTCTTCCCTTTTATGATAATAAATGGCTCTTTTTTTTGTTGCAATCATTTAAATACACCCATGATTCATCTATTGTGACAGTTCTTTTCCATTTTTCTTTGGATAAGTGTTTCTCATACAGAATTCTGCAGCGTGTCCTGCGTTCAGCGATATGATTTGGAAGAAGACTATGCACATTGCGTTTTTTCGCTTTCTTAACATTTAAATCAACGTTTATCATTTTGTTTACAGTGGACACCCGAGCATTTTAATGATTTTGCAACTGTCCTTTGACTAGGGGGATTTTCTTTTAACATTAAACAACGTACCTTTGCAATAGTCGAATATGTCCGTTTTTTCCTTGGATACTTGTTTGGAATTTTGTCCCACTTGAGGCTTTTGTCCAACTTGATTTGACGTTTTTTTCCTTTCTTGTTGACGATATTACCTATCGACGCTTTAGATATCACAAAACCATGACTCTCACATCGTTTTTGGATAACGGAGTATGCATATTTCTCTTCGGAAAGAGCATAAATGTAGCCTTCGAACCACTGCTTTGTTAAAAACGCCATTTTGAATAAAAACAAAACTTTCAAGCCGCGGACGATAATTTTGACTTTTAAAAACATAGTACAATTGCAATTATTTCTTTTGTAGCAAATGATTTATTATTACCGCTTACCAAAATCGTCTAAAAAATGTGCGAACAGCCTCTGTAGAAGAATGTACATAGATGGATAGTGGCATTATGTCCGTAAGGGCTTGAAAACGCAACTAGCTCAAAGATGACACGAAAAAGCAAGTAGTAAGCGTGATATCCAGTTCAGATTGGTTAAAGAGAGAGAAAGAGAAAGTACGCTCAGTTACCTTCAAGGCTGAGATGTAATGACTAATTAAGAAATACTATCAACATCGAAAATAAATACAGTCGAACCTCCATATATCGAACTTCCCTATATCGAAATTTTCTATATATCGAACTCTTAGAAAATCTCCATGTTTATTACATAGAAAAATTGCTTCTATATATCGAAAAAAATCTCTATATATCGAAATTTTTTTCAAGACAAATTGGGAGATTTTATTCCACTTTAGAATAAAATCTCCCAATTTTTGGCATTTGAAACAATACGTCGTGGACTTCAATTCGCGGATAATGTCTGTGATGAAGTTTTTAGTGGACTGAATAAATGCGAACATTTCTTTGAACTTTCCGCAAAACTAACTGTTTAGCAAGATATTCGTAGTTTTTTTTTAAAGAATATAACTATGATCATTGTAACCACTGTCTGCATTATTTTTTTTTAAATATATGTAGTAATCAATAAATCTTTCATATTAATTCATTTTTAGTTATTAACTTTCATTTAATGGGATTCGTATATAAATTAGAAATGGAGTTTCGTATACGAAAATTAGCTTTAATTTTTTTTTTAAGGAAAATTATGATAAGACTAAGCTCAATTCTATACATCGAAATTTCTATATATCGAATTTTTTTCGCGCATTTTGCTACTTCGATATATGGAGGTTCGACTGTATTTGGATCAGTAGAGCATCGAGAGGTAAATTTTTGGTTTTAACAGATGCTCTTTGCTGGAGCATTCGAATAAGCTGATAAATTTTGAAAGGAAAACGTTTTTTGCGTGTGTTTATAAAACCCAATAAAGTAATATCGGACATTTTGAGCCGAGGTAAAAAGGATTAACTATAATTTCATTAAAAGCACGGAAAAAACAAACATTTTCTGACGTATATAAAATATACATTTTACAAATATCTATCATGATTTGTTCCTGTATTGCAATGTTAACAAATTTTAAATCAAATGTGATCGATGCGTTGCATAATGAAATCAATAAAGTAAAAATTTATTTTTGGAAAATCAAATGTCCCGTAAATAGTAGTGTCGTAAGAAAATTCTTTTTTAAAGAATTTTTTTTACAGAGTCGTCTGGATTATGACACAATTAATTATTCTAGTATATAATATTCAAATATACAAGTATTTAGATAGACTGGATATGTAAATGTTAGTATTCTTAAATTTACGATTTTACAAAGGTTGATAATCCATCAAGTGGGATATCATGCCTTTGAGACCAGCCTTCTTTATCTTCTGAGTACGTACTTACCAACGAAAAATAAAAAAGAGCGAAGGTCGAACCAAGCCGCTTTCGGATAAACACGGATTTCTCGCCTGATAGACTAAAAGATCACATTCTTCCAAAACACATCAACATGGAATTTTCATACGAATAACTGTCTCTCTATGAATTCAAGTTTGCTCATTTTTCTAAAAAAGATTCCGTTCTTTACATATCAATATTTTTAATACTATTAAAGAAGATGCTTCAGTTGGTCACAACCCTCTCACCGGCAACTGATCCTACACCTCCGCGGCCTATTCGTGTTTGGCACGGTATCCTAGATAACAGTCACGCCATGAATCGTCCATCCTATGATTTCCCAACTTGCTCACTAGGCAGCCATGTGTTAATTATCTTCGCGGCAAGAAATGCAAGTGCTTTCTATCCGTGGATACAATCAATATTCCCCGGATCCCGCTGGATGGAAGACTTCCATGAGGACGCAGGGCGGGTGGTTATCGGGAAGTTCTTTTTTCGCCCCACCTTTGATTAAGGAAGATGTTCGTAGACAGAATGGTGATGACTTCTCGGAAAGGCATTCCGCGAGGAAATCGTAGAATATTAGAGCAGAGAGGGAACCCTTTTCCCCATTCGGTAGATTACGCCTTTTTTCGGACCCTTGCCTCACCTCCTCCCTAAATCAGGAGAGCACTTAGCACTAATGGTGATTTTCCTTTTTGTTTTCCGCTTCCGCGAGTGTGTACCTCTCGGTTGCATTCTCCTGTAGGATGAGTAAATACATGTTCAATCGAAATAGACAGTTTATGGCGATGATAGTTTTGATAACTAAGCACAGATAGATTATTATTCAGTAAGACATGCAAGATAATTTTTCGGATATTCCATTAAATATTCCTCTTGTTGGTTAAAAAAAAAAAAAAGTAAAGGAAGAATTCTTTTCACTCCATAGGTCTTATTGGTAAGCTCAGAATAATAACCATTAACCTCGGACAAATAATAGAGGAACGTACCTTCCACCGAAGATAAAAATAATAATAAAATAGAAGTAGTGGATAATGCACGATTTACTCACTAGACTTGAAATTATCACGGGCACTGGATAACCAAAGAAAAGTGAATGGAAAAAAGCATTACAATAAACTTCGACTCACCGACAAGAAGAGATGAGAGACAGAGACCCCGATTTCTATCGTGAAGCAACCATTTTAACCCGCCAGGACGCGCGTCGAGTCAAAGAGGCCCGGTTAATCAATTTTGCCCTTTTTATCATTAAAAATGGATTTTAATTAGGTTTTAAACACTATGAATGAAAATGAAGAGAAATAATAAAATTTTAGACATGAAATTCAGAAAAAAAATATTGACTTCCCATTTAATAGCATAATTTACATACATTAAAAGCATGTCCGTTGCAGACATTTTTTTCACATTTGGCACAAATGGTTTTTGATTTTCTATCTTTGATTTCAGCCAGAGTAGTTTTTTTAGCATCGCGATCTCTTTGAAAATTACTGGCTATGCTATCAGCGTAGATACTGGTGCAATTTACAACGTTGCGCAAAATTGTATCACCAATTAAAATCTGCCAAGAATCTAGTAGAGGAGACACATTTTTGGCTATATGAACATTTCCTGGAAGCTTGGTGATAATATTGCAAGATGGGGCTCTTACATTTTTGTCGGTATATTTGCTTATTCCATTTTGTGAGCCCATCTTTACGAATGAAATATTCTTGGGGGGAATCGTCTTCATCACTGGAATCAGTTTCTTGTTCGGATGACGATTGATGGTCACTATGTTGTTCATTGTCATCTACACTGCTGGCCACCCAAATTGCAACACCAAGAAAGACAAGAGATATCACAACAAAATTTATTTTGTAGATAACATGTTGACCAAGTATCAAATGATTAAATTTATAGACTTCTGTGAAGTGTGGTTCCTGCCAAAATCAGTAGCCAGAGTAGCCGCCATTGTTGGAGATCACCGCTGCCACACGCCTCGGCATTGATTCAAAGAGACTTTGGATGAGTTCTTGGGGTACAGCAGACCAAGCAGCTTCCACACGTTGCCAAAGTTGATCTGCTGTGGCAGCTGGGGATGGAATCTGGGTCAATCGTAGAGCAACCATGGACCACATGTTTTCTATCGGCGAAAGATCCGGAAAGCGAGGCGGCCAGGGAAGCAATTCAATCTGGCGATTGATGAAGAACCGTTGGACAATGCGTGCCACGTGTGGTCGCGCATTATCCTGTTGAAATATGGCTGTGGGCAAGCCCTGAAGGTAAGGAAGGACAACTGGCTCCAACACATCCGAGATGTAGCGCTGGCGGTTTAAAGTACCGGCAATGCGTACTAGAGGTGTGCGAGAGTGATATCCAATACCGCCCCATACCATAATACCCGGTGCAGGACCAGTGTGGCGGTGCATAACGCAGCTGTTCAGCATCCTCTCTTCACTGTGTCTCCAGACTCGAAGGCGACCATCATGGTGTTGCAGACAGAAGCGTGACTCGTCAGTAAAGACAATTTCATTCCATTCTGCCGTCCACATCCTTCTGTCATCGCACCATTGGCGGCGGAGACGTCTGTGGTTCTGCGTCAAGTGTAGACAAAGCAATGGACGTCTTGCGGACAGACCACACTGCTGTAAACGGCGTCGAATGGTACGCGCAGACACTGGATGATGCGTTACAGACTGCATGTGCTGTGCTATGGTTCGTGATGTGACTGAGCGATCCGTCACTGCCATGCGCACAATTCGCCTGTCATCACGTCAAGTGGTGCGCTGAGGTGGATGCGATCGAACACGCCGGTCCGTCGTACCCTCCTGCATCCAACGATCACATATCCGCATTACAGTTGTTTGGTTTCGTCCAACACGACTACCGATTTCCCTGAAAGATAATCCACAATCTCGGTAGGCCACTATCTTTCCTCTGTCGAACTCGGATACTTGATCAAAAGATGATCGCTGTTTTCGACGAGGCATAATTGATCGTTTTTTTTTAAAAACCACAAGAAAAACACAATTGCCGAACTTGAAATCGTCGAAATCTCCAAGCCTTAAATAGCGCTTTGAAGTGGCGCCACAGGCGCGCGTGATGTGCGTCTGCGCTGAAATTCTAATCATTTGCATATCTCACCTCCGCTAATGCATGTTGTAAATTTCATGTTATTTGCATGTTTCCTTCAGGGTGTTGCATTTACAGTGGCCAGCAGTGTATTTCTTCAGATTCTTCATCTAAAGACTCCTCATCCATTGAAACTTCGGCCAATATAGCGCGTAAGCGGTTTGTCTCTTCCTCGAAACTCAAATATAGCGACATGACAGTAAATACATAACTTAGCCTCTATTGGTGCATCTGCATTCATGCAGAATTCTCTGCATGAAGTGCCCCCGATTTCTGTCATCACATTAGTCACGGTATTTAGACCCCCCATTCCCGTCCCCAAGGTCCCTCGAGTTTCTTTGATCTGGTGTCCCCCGACCCCGTTTGACACCATTTGACCTGCTTGACCTCCCTCCCCGTCTTTGATGCTCTTCGGAATACGGATAGAAGACAGGATTAGTGCAAGACGGCCCTGCAGACCGCTGCCCATAAATCACTGATTTCCCCCGCAGAATACAGAGCAGAGCACATGAATGCAAACGCAGCATATGGTGTTGCGACAAACCTATAACACCAGCACGCGCGCCGAGCCTGAGAGGCCCGAGGAACCAGTTTTCGACCGGAAGAGGGGTAGAAAAATGTTTGAAATTCCAGAATCTGAAAGAATGGGACTTAAGGGACAGCTACACAAGGAATTGCTCAATTCTGAAAAACAGGGGTGTTTTTATGGTCATTCCATTTTGCGGTCGGGCCTTAGAGGCCCGACGCGCATTCTCGCGGGTTAATGGGACGGATGTTTTAACCAATTTAACGAACGGATAGCGCTCTATAAGTTGGCTGGGAGCGCTACGGTCAGTGTTTTACTACACGAGGGATAATCAGACCGAGTCCTACTGCTTAAAGCTAAGTACGGAAGGTTACAAACGTCCATGTGAATAGTGAGACTTGAACCCACAGACTCTGGTACCGAAATGCCAGCGCCCAAGCCATTCAGCCATCGCCCGGCGCATTCTATAGAAGAAATATTCTTTCTTTTCATTATTTTCAAGGTTGAAATGGGATTCCCCGTGTTATATCAATTCGAATTGGTTTGATGTGAATGGAACTTTGAGAGAAAATTCTACACGTATAGAATGAAACCACATGTTCTCAAAAATAAGTATAAGACACCTTTAAGATACGATATTTAGACAAGATAAAAAAATATTATTTATTATAATTGGATGACGCCTAGAAAAGAAAACGCATGATGATGGCTGTCATCATTGATCGTCACGGTGAAACGGGACTTGTTTTAATCAAGGGTAAACTCATGCCTCCCTGGAGAGCCACTTTCGATGAGACACCTTAGACGTTCGTATAGCTCTTCTTTTGTTTCGTTTTTCTTTACCGTCGGGGGCCCTCTTTGTCTCTGATTACGGAAGTCGTTCGTCGCAGAGCCCACAAGAGAAACGTTTCCAGAGATAGAAGCAGTTCGCGGGGCGATTTTCTGGAATCACGGGGGAGCGATTAGGCGAAAAGTTCACTTGCGGGTACCTTTCAAAACTAGAGCTATCCTTGGGCTTTATTGAAAAACAAAATGATTGTATTGTAAGGAACATTTAAGTGCACACACACACACTATATATATATATATATATATATATATATATATATATATATATATATATATATATATATTAATATTATATATTAATTATATTATATATATATATATATATATATATATATATATATATATATATATATATCCCACTCGCAAATTTTGAAACTTGATACCCTCTAAGATTTTTCACTAAGTGAAATCCCTCTGTTGTCGTCCTATAATTATAATGTTTTTAGCATCAAATGATAGGCCTCAATGATGCTTTTCACACAGCATTTGATAATATTATCTAAAACAGTACATTTTAAATTTGGTAAAGAAACGTAATTTTAAATGTTAAAAACACAATCAGTAACAAAATCCTTCATAAACGCAAAATATTTGAAGTCACTGTTAAAACAATGAAACTACATTATCTTTTGAAGTCATATATTAATAACGGCATTTTGATAAAAAATTAGAAAATTTCATAAAGAAACCAAAAAAAATAACGACATATTTAGAATAAAGGA
The DNA here is from genome assembly GCA_907164885.2 of Dolomedes plantarius. NCBI lineage: Eukaryota > Metazoa > Arthropoda > Arachnida > Araneae > Dolomedidae > Dolomedes > Dolomedes plantarius. Next base: position 132,501,588 of record OU015497.1, on the reverse strand, counting down.
AGACAGTGATGATACAACAAAAAAAATGTGTCTAGTAAAATGGATGATTCTGCCTACTGGGGCATTACTGTATTAAGAACTTTATTTCTGAAATATTTAATCCTATTAAAAAAAAATGGAAAATTTTCTAATGCTTTTGTTGGCTGATATAGCACCATACCAAAGCCCATCCCTATTCAGACCAATAACGTAGAATAACTGAATTTTGACAAACGCACTGCTTTGGAAACGGAGTCATGTCTTTTGAGACGGGGCTTTTTCCTGTTCATCAGAATGAAATTAGAGGATTGATTAAACGAGATTTTCCAGGCATATGTACTTTGTGGTGCATATGCACTTATATACTACTTCTTGGAAAATTCCAGACGAATACATGTGGTCTATTCCAAAAAAGGAATAATTTCATAAGCAACTTAATTCTTCATCTAACCATCTCTGCAAAAATTGAGGGGTATTTAAGGTACTGGTAAATTGAACACTCCAATAATAAAGCAGACATTAAAAACAGCGATATGCTCTAGCGAATCTCCAAGGATAAGTGACCGCTGCATTGAAAAATAATAAGGAATGTAATGTCAAAATAATCAGTTTCAGATTTCCTTTATTTTTAAAGGTTTTTAAAAAATAAAAGAAATTTTTACACTGATAATTAGGTTCATGCAATTGTAAAGAAGAATTATAATAATTCTGCATTATTTTGAGTGAAAGCTTAAGATAACATAAAATCAAAATTCCGCAGTCAAGTAATTTTAGTAGATAGATTGAAACCCCAGACGTAACATCTAAATTGTGAAAATTTCATTTCAGACCAAAAGGCGTATGGTTCTACAAAACGTTCTACGGTGATACGTATTAACTATCTCGCGCAAGGAAAAAAGGGCTTCATGTGCCCCAAAAATTTTAAGAATGCCACTACGGATCTTCCTCGATCTTTTTCCAGTCTTATTTGGGCGAATTCCTCCAGCTTCACCAACATCATTTGGTTTCAGTCTAAGAGACTGCAGTTTGTGCGGGCACAAGCCATGCAAGACACAGAATACACTCATTTTCGCAGACACATATATGCATCTAAACGCGGCATACACAGGTGTACCTGTGATTTTGAGAACTTCCTGCAAACGGCATATACCGCTCGTAGATTGTGTTGCTAGTGCATCCATTTGCGATGCTACAGCACAATCATGGTCCACTAATAACTGAGTTCTACCATCGCGAGGACGATCCGTCCGGCTACCAGTTTCCTCGAAACACGGTACTAGTTTTTCAAGTCCGGGAACAGCAACTAGATCTTGTCATTGCTTCACATTTTTATGAGTTACGATGAGAACATTCGTAAGGCTTCTCTCTGCAGGTTTTTCGCAGCTCGCAAATAAACATTTGCGCCAGATATGCTTTATTCACCAACGTCAACAATGAGTTTGCCATACGCAATGATTCGCACGAACAAATGATAATGCAGGCATTTATCATGAACTGTCAGGTGCATATCTTCTTATTTTTTAAAGAGTTAAATTTGCATATTCTAGTAATACAAACGTTACAGAGCCATCTCTCAGTCAATTTTAACTAAACATTTATCTCCATAATTTGGCCCAAACCGCACTATAACACTACAATTTGATGATTTTTGAAAAGTCTACAAATTTATGGGATATCATATTACTTACTTACTTTCTCTCTCCACCCCCCCCCCCAAACAAACAAACAAACAAAAACCACACACACACACACACATTAGAGGGGCATTTTCCGTTGGTAACCCACTCTCCTTTGTAGTTATTAATTTGTGCATATGAAAGAAATAATAAAATATTAGTTTAATAAAAAGTTGGAGACTTAATTAGTTATGATATGTGTGTGTCTGCGTGTAAAGAATGGGCAGAATAACCTCTTGTCGTCATATCAGGGAATTAAAGTATGCCAAATGAAATTGTCCAACATTGTCTCCAAAAATTTATATTATATATATATATATATATATATATATATATATATATTATATATATATATATATATATATATATATATATATATATATATATATATATATATAGATAGAGAGAGAGAGAGAGAGAGAGTATATATATCTATATATATATATACTCTATCTACCAATAAGTATTTGGACACCTGTTATAGAAAAGAAAAACAAAATTTATTCATATTCAATACTTGGTAGAGCCTCCACGAGAGGCAATTACAGCCTCAACCCTCCGGGGCATGCTTTCCACAAGTCCTTGTGGAAACGGCTAGGGGTATTTTCTTCCCCTCGGCTTGGAGAAAACTTGCAAGTTCCTTCACCGATTTTGGACGGTTGTTGCATCCCTTAATTCGGCGATCCAACTCATCCCAGAGGTTTTCGATAGGGTTCAGGTCTGGGCAGGCCAGTCCATTCGGTTAACCCCATTGTTATCATAACAATCCATGGTGGACCTCGCAACATGACAGCTGGCGTTGTCGTCCTGTGAGTAATATGGGTCCAACCCGTTAAACTGCCACAACGTAGGAAGCACGTTGCCATCCAAAATAGTGCAGTAAGCGTCGGCGTTGAACTTACCTCGAATTGGTACCAAGGGGCCCTGTCTATACTAGGAGAAAACCCCAAGACCATAATTCCACCTCCAACGAATTTTACTGTGGGCACAATGCATTTTGGCAGGAGGCCTTCTCCAAGCAGATGCCAGACCCAGACTCTGCCATTCGAACGGTAGAGGGTGAACCTTGATTCGTCACTCCAGAGTACTCGTTTCCACTGATCTATGGTCCACTTTCGACGTGCTTTGCACCACATCAACGGAGCAGCGAGGTTAGACTTTGTGATCAAAGGCTTATGGGCGGCAGCACGACCTAGAAAACCAAGCAGATGTGTTTCCTTACAGATGGTATTCATCGAAATAACACTCCCGGCTGCATGTTGAAACTCCTGGAGTATGTGGGCCATCGATTGGGTGCGGTTCTGCCGAATTTCTCTGGACAGCACCCATCGGTCTCTATCTCTCAGTTTCGTGGGTCTCCCGACTCGGGGCAGATTCCAACAATCACCGCTCATCTTCCACTTCTGAATCACATAGGCCTCTGTCCATTTTGGCTAATTCAGCTCGCTAGATATGTCCCTTACGAATCGGCCATTTCTGAGATACCCTACGATTACATCTTTCTCGAAATCAGATAACTCTGCACTTCGTGACATATTGCATGAGACTAATGCCAATGTTGTTTACTACACTACATTTAACAGCGAGGGTGTGACGTATATCAGGATTACAGATACCGTCATTTGCATGGGTGTCCAAATACTTATTGGTAGATAGTGCGTATATATATATATATATATATATATATATATATATTAATTAAACAACTTGATACAGAGGCAAAGGATTTGTTGACAATTTGATATGGTATACTTTTATTCATCCGGCAGAGCAACACGAGGGTTTTCTGCCCCGCGTGTCCCTTTACTGTTCAGATCTCCCCCGTGAAGGATCGGGCCATATTAAATTATGATATAGAAATAACCATACAATACGTGCGGTAGTCTTATTTCGCATCTGCAGAGTGTTCAAAAGCAGTGATTGCCTGTATATCCTTTTTATTATGACCTCGCTGCAAGACAGAATTACAAAACGCGTAGGAAAAAGTTCAAATTCCTTGTGAGTAGAAATTAAAATGTCGCGTATTACATTCCCGTCACTAGCCCACCACACCATGTAAACATATAACAACTGAATCCTCCTTGAATTGCATGGTAAATTACTGATGGTAAGCTGACCATATATTCTAATAAACAAATGAATTTGGGCTTGTGGTGGCCCTGTGGTACAGTGCTCTAGTTTTCTGTGTTGAGGGTACTCGGATCGAATCCCGGCGTCACGCCACTAAAATACCTCCTTTTGTGCCTTCCCTTCATAGGAGTTAATGCTGGTCCGCCAAAATGTGCTCCAGTAATAAAATTGCCATCAAACTGCGGTGAATTATAGGCGAATGTTTACACAAGTGCCTCCGCTAGAAAAAAAATGAATTTAAGACAAACGAATTAAACGTGCCTGTGGTTCGCGTAGACATGGCTATTTCCATGTGACTCTAGTGTACATGATCGTAAACCCGGGACTCGTGGCGCAGTTCGCATCCGTTAATCTTTCCATTAGTTTCCATTAAGCAAATCCGTGGAGAACTTTTGTACTACATTTAGAAACCAATCAGGGATGTAATCCCGAACAAACGGACCGCAACCCCCTCCCGCCACAACTACCTGCCTGGTTTATCACAAGTCCGCCACAAGATATACCGAAGTTCGACGACGGAAGAAAAAAAGAGAGAGAGAAGAGCATTAACGTGACAAACGGCTGGAAGAGAGAAAGAAAAAGGAGGCTAATGGAAGAGGGGAGATAAGGGCGTATGGGAGACCTCCACTAATTGCATTAGCGTGTTCGGGCAGAAAGAAGGCGCGATTACATTCAAGCCCAGACATCTGCCGCATTTCTAGTTTCCTTTCTCCTAATGCAGAAGACGTGCAGTGACGCCTATTCACGCGAAAGCCGTGGAATGATTTGGATCGGTTTTATTCTGGCTTCTGCAACACTACGCAAAAACGATCCGCCAAGTCGCGGCCATTTTGACCTTCTTTGTAGGAAGCAGATTCCGATAGTGTGATGTGTGTTTTCCATGTTAAGCTTACATATATATCAACAAAAATAACTTCCTCTGCACACATGTGTGTCTACATTTATTTATTTGACTATTATCAATTTTAAACAGGAAAATCAAGTTTGTCTCTTTATCAACAGTGCGGCATTATCATTAAATGAATGACTGTGCTTGAAAGATGTGATCTTTAAATTGTTACAAATACAATGGCAGAAAATATCAAGGCGAAAGGAACAAACTAGCTGTGAATTTTAGAACAGATGCAAATGAAACAGCATATCAGAAGAAAATAGGAAGCCAGGAACTGAATATTGAAACATCAATTAATGTTTCTCTGCGCGATGTGAATACCATCACCAAGTTCAGGCTTAGAGAGAAAAAATTGAAAAAAAATTCGGATGCGGAACTAAATTCATGCAGAAACATAACTAAAACTATCGCAAGTCTCACAAGGCAACCTTAAAGGGGAATGAAAATTCATCCTGATGCCACAAGAACCTATACAAATAATAGAAACTGTCCTGAAACTGAACTCTCTAAATTATGTTTTCACCTCCCCTGTTATACTGACAGCTCTGAAAGGCATTGATAGCTCAGCTGTGGCGAAGCTGTAAACGGACATGTGTCTTCAAATAGCTAAGGCGGTGCTAAATGCTCACAGCTTAATTTGACCTCAACAATGGACACGGCACCAACCAACCTACCGTCCGGCTGATTGGTTGACTTAGAGCGCTACTATCAACATTTACCTACGTAATGGCTAGTTAGATAGGGACCCACAGTTTAAAGCCGATTCCGAACGGCTCCAAACCTTCATGCCAACAGTGGGACCCGAAAACACAAGCTCTGAACCGAATGCCGTACAACCGTCCGGATACAGCTCAGATAATTCGGTTGGTATTTAACATATTTGTATGTACCCAATGTCTATTATGGGAGGTTTCCAATCCACCGACATTTAATGTGCAATTACTGCACTAGACTCAGCTATTTTGGGATGGATTTCAAAGTCGCAGAAGTCGATGAAGAACGCATCGATAAGACTGCCACAGAATCAAAATTTAATGGCGACAGTGTCTTCCCGTTATTATTAAGCCTAGGGCGGATGGAAACGATGTTCTCCATTCGAGGCACCGAGTTCGATTTCTGAGCAGACGACCGCTTCTAAAAGATGGAAAACTCTTTCTAGATTGTTATGGTGGTTTTGGAAGAGATTGCTAATATGAGGCGTTAATTTTTTTCTTTTTTTAAAAAATGTGTGAATGTATGCCATGATATTACTGTAAACTTCACACGAATTTTAACTCTCACGTTCCATTTTGAAATGGATTTAACGAACCAGTTTTGTGGAAAAGCAAGGATTGTGCAGCTTAATTCACAAAAGTTAATCACCTCTTACCTAGCCATGAGTTAAATCCACTTTCCTGGTGTTTGTCATAGAAATTACGCTTAGCTCTTCAGAAGAGGATTTCGTTCAGGAAATGCGAAAACTATTTTTGATTACACTGCATCATCAAGTTCTTTTGTTTCACAACAACTTTTAAATTTAATTTAAATTCAGAATTTTTTTTATTAAATAAAATTTTAATTCCATTGGTTTTCCAACCAATGGAATTATTCCATCTTTTTTAACTGCAACATAAAAAAACACTGAATTCAGCTTTTTCGTAAACCTCATGGTGACAGAAATTCCAGGGTTTCCTATAAACTTCAATAAACTTAAAAAAATTACGAGACCTAACACAAAAGTTACTATGATTTTATTAATTTTTGTCACATTTTTTCGTTCTGTTTAGTAATTAAATTAATATATTTCCCACCATATTTAGATTTATTTTCTCCCAGCATAATTTTGTGAGCAGAGAAACCCTAACATTAGATAAGCCTATGAAGGCAAAGCAAGAATTTCTTTAGTAACTTAGTAACAGCAAGATATTAACCAGTACACTTAACATCGATGACAGAGGGCAAAGACATTTCTGGCATCTTATGTATCTCTTTGCCAAATTTCTCCAATTTTCAAGGAAGATTAAACGTTTAAACGGGACTTCCTTTACTGTTTGTGAAAGTGCGCACGTACTTGGCAAACAATCAGAAAGTTGTTCTAAATTTCGAGAAGACAGGGATCAAAACGAATCCAAGCCACAGGGGAACCTAACGTCTGACCTCCTCCCTCTCAATTCTCCGAACTTGAAAAAAATCTTGGGGGTTACTGGCACGTATCCAAAGTATATCAGAGCCTGTCGAGATTGGAGATGCAGAAAAATATTTCCAGGAGTGCAGTGGTGCAATCAGGGGGTGGGGGTAGGGTTATAACCCCTCAAATAAAAAAAATAGTCCAGAAAAAAGTTATTTCAATGTTCCAAATTCTGTAGCTCTTATCGGAAGGTCACATTAATTGCTGCCATCTTACGTCAGTAACGAAAAACTTTCGGAATTTATTATTTTTTTATGCCCAACTGTATGGCCATCTACGGTTTTTATACAAAATAGCTCAGCGATATTAAGGAAGGGAAAGGAAATTTTCAAAACCACTCTCCCTCCCTTCTTTGAAATAAAGTGAAAATAGGATTTATATGATAGTTATATAACATCTTCAAGGTATCTGGCCACAAAATTTTCAGCTTTTGTCCGTGAAACGCATTGTAACGGATAAAATGTGTCCCATTTACATTCATGATTAGATAAAATTGTGTTATAGTTCAAAGCAAAATTTCCTGTCAAATATTCATATTGTAAATTTTCGGATAATCCCCGAAACAAGCAAGATTCCTTTCATTTACTTAAATAATAAATAAATTAAAAAAAACAAAACCCAAATTCCAAAATTCTGAAGAAGGTAATGAACCATGTGTCACAGGTTGACGACGAGTGCCACTGAAAAAAATATATATATACATATGTAAAGATGCTAACCACCGGGTCTGTTGGGTTTGTTGGAGGCTACAGCCGGCCTGTCTTTAGTCTCGTCTGCATCCAACTTGTCGTGCGTTACGGACGTGGTCATCATCGGCTGGGTCGTGCTAGTGGACAGTCTTTCTGGAACAGATAGCGATCCGTTGACCCTGAGGACGTTGCTAGTTTTAAGGTCCCAGGGCGGATCGTAATCCTCCGAGGAGCGGTTATCATTCTCTGGGCTCTGGGGCAGATTGTCCATGGGCCGCACCTCGGACAGCAGACTGGAAGGCCTGTGTTGTCTGCCCGGCCGCGATTGCTGTGACACCTGGGCGTTATTTTCCTTTAGCTCGGGGTCTGGGGCAGATTCCATACAAACTTTGGTTCCGGACTTGGCGGTCTTGATACAGAGCGGACTACTGCTGTTGTCGACGGGTAGCACCTACGGGTAAGAAGACGACGCATTACTTAGGGAGAAGGCAGTCAACAAGAAGAGATGGAATTCAACGAAATTGCTTTAAAGAAAATATGTAATGACTTGAATGTCATAACCATGTGCTGCCTGGTCAGCATAAAGCCTAGAAAAATATTTCTAGCTTTAAGAGTTAACATTATCCTTCCAAATAAAAGAATCGTAGGTTATACCGAAGATTTTCTTAAATATATTAGCTACATGTCTGTGCCAATTCATCGCTAACTCTGTTAATAGAAAAACGACCCTTATATTATTGGAATCGAGCAAAGTCAACGATAAGAATTTGTTATTAGCAGTAAGATTTAAAATAAGACAAGTCGAAATAGTGTGCTCTATAATTCGAGATATACACTCTACTTAAAAAAGGCGAGTCTTATATTCGTGTAAGGGAACATGGGCGAAATTCGAAAATGCAACATGAGCGACTTACATAATTGTCACAGACAAGGTCCCAACTTCATAATCTCAGCAGTCAACTCTCAATATTATAAAAATCATCGAATGCAAAATAAAGGGGAGGTGGCGGCGGGTCTTGCGATAACCTGAAGTCTTCGTTTTTCATGAATAAGTATACAGAGTATACCTTCAAACGGACCCTAATTACATATTCACCAGAAACAGCACCTCCCATTGTTTTTCCTGGCAACGTACATACCCTTGGGGATGACAATATAACCACAGGATACCTTGGAACCTAGAAATGGACTTGGAACAACAGAAAAAGCCAATTAATACCTTTATTCAAAAGTTTTGCTGGTTTGTAGAAAAAGATCTCTGAATTTTTAAGGAGAGAAAGAGATCGCTACAACTTTAGTAATAATGTTAGTTATTTTTATAGTTCTTGAACATGACATGGGAAAGTGAGCACTAGAAGAAAAGAACAACTTTTAGCATACCGGTCAATTAATATTTAATTACAAGTACAAAAAATACGTATAAATGCGGGCATAGAAAGCAAGACTTTAAAGGTCTATCAACTTGAGCATAGTAATTTTTAGAGATTTGAACGGATCCTGAAGTCATGGAAAAAGCTTCTCAAAAAAGTTATACGATCACAGCCAAAACAGTTATTTCCTACCTTGACGCCTGCGACGGAATTCTTCGTGATGAAGGAGTCGTCATGTCTTGTCTCGTCCTTCCGGACCTCCGTCTTAGTGGACGGATCTTTTTCTAGCCTGGCGGCGTTCGTCAGTTCCCGCCAGTTGTTGGGATAGTTCTGGGATGTCATTCGGCGATCGTTTAAGCTGTCCCGGCTTGCACTCCGTCCCAGTGGACAGTTGGCGCGAGCGTTGGTCAACTCAACGTTCATAGACTCCTGGCTGGAGCTCCTGTCAGAGCCAGAGCACCTAGAGACGCTGTCCCACTGTCCGCTGAGGGAGATCTTGCGTTCGTAGTTCTGGTTCACCACTGTGCCCCTCAGCCCTGAGCGGGCCTGGGGCGACATGGAACGGGGAAGAGAGTCTCGGACCAATGTCACCCTCCGCCTTTCGGTGGGCGTGAACGGCCGAGGCGAGTGGCGGGCGATCTCCATCGGCTGATGGGTGGGCGTACTGGAGGCCGAGCTACCGCTCGTCGACCCGAAGGAAGACCTGGAGGCGGCGCGGGCGACCGGGGTCCCTTCGACTCCACCGGAGCTCGACCGCCCCAAAAAGAGGGGGCTCTGCTGCTGCTGTTGCATCAGCCTAAAAAAAGAAGGTACCATTATCTTCAGCTTTACTCGCAGAAGTAAAAGACGTCAGAATTCTCCAAGACAGCCTATATGAGGCGAAACAATTGAAAAATAATTTTGTTTTTAACGGTTTGGTAACACATCACAAGAATGTCTGCCACGTTAACCCCCAACTTTCAATGTTCTCAGGAGGAAGGTTCGTACCCGCTTTCTCCTAAGCACGGTAAACTCCGAAAAAGAGTTGGGTGGTTAGATGAAATTTTTATAATGAAATTGGGCTTCAGTAGATCGAGTATCGCCACTCTATCTGGAAATAAGAATCTGACGTAAACCAAGGATAAAAGTCTACGATAAAGATCTTACAGTTTCGTAGACAAAGAGTTATAATTTTTCTATCACATTTTGTTTGTAGTAAATGAGCTTTTTTATCAGCACCGAAAGCATGGTCAAGCAGAGAAGCAAGACACGGAATAATCTAGAAATTCTGACTTAGCTGAACTCAACGCCTATTCCATTTCTTCTAGCAACAAGCCAGTTTGACAATGATGAAAGATTTAATTATGGATGTTGAAGACGAAGAATGTTCTAGATTCTCGCGCTTTCAGAAAATCACAAGAATGCACAGAAACTTGATGAGACTGTTTGAAAAGATCGAAGACTCAACATTAAAATAACTTCAGAGACAGGAAGGAAACTGAAATTCTTAAAGGTGCTAATCAATGGCAATTTCTGCTGGTATCCGATTTTATATTAGTTTACTTGGAGATTGTCTGCGTCCAAGAAATAACGACATTCATTGTTAAGAGTACCGGAATTCTGCATCAATTGTAATGGGAGCAAGAATTCACAATTAAAGACTCTTAGTGTAATGGAGGCACTAGATAAGGCTCCAGAGCACACAAATAACTGATATGATTTTAAGGGTGCCATCTCATAAGGCACGTCTACACCCTACAAAATTGCAATGCAAAACGTTTGAAAAAAAATTTATTAATCGACAAATAATTTTTTTAGCCCAAAAACATTGTTATAAACAAAATGTTTCTCATAACATTGCCATTTATTTGCAAGTAAACGTTCGACGGTACGTTCCAAAGCAAAAATGAATGACTTCATTAAATGCAGATTCATTCATAAATATATGTTCATTGTTATCTCATGTAATCCTGTTTCTCAGCGAAGAATTGACAAGAAGTGCATCACCCAGACTTAGTGTGAAACGGCTACTGAGAAAAGAACACCTTACGTACTCCTGCCTTATGTATACGTCGCAAAGAGGTTCGACGTTACGACCTAAGACCAAGACGAAATGGACTTACCTGTCGAGGTCGTCTGCGTCCCTCCTGACCCGGCTGTCGAAGGCCGTCTCGTAGAGCAGCCTCCGCTGTTGTCTGGCCGTCATCTCGTCTTCTTCCTCGTCGTCCTCCTCAGTGGCGATCTGTCGGTCGCCGTCTAGCGAGGGAGCCGGGGACACCTGGAGAGAGCTGGTGAGCCTCGCGCCCACGCTCCACTCCCAGGGCTCGTCGTACTCGTCGTCCGCGGGAGGGCGCCTCTCGTCAACCCTTTGCTTGTCCTCATCGTCGTCACTGCTGCTCACGTCCGCGACGACGTCGTAAGTGTCGTCTTCGGGGGCGAGGGTTCGGTCCGGGCGACTCTCATCGAGCGAGCGACCTGTGGAGAAGATGAGAAAACATAAGCATAAGACATCGGCTCAATCGTAAGCAATCGAAAGTACTTTCACACATTCAAACGATATGCTCTCGATTGACGATGACAACGTGAACCCGGAGGACGTAAATTAACGCCCTACCCATGACGCGAAGAAATATTTTTCGTTCATAGTACCATTTACGGTTTAGGAGAGAGCAACGAAAAGTTTAATTATACCCAGACAGACATTAAGAGATAGTCTTTGCAAACTTCCTCTTGTTCTCGACTTTTTAAGAATCAGTGGTGATCCATCAAAGATAAAAAGAATTGTCTGGCTTGGTTTAGATCGCTACGGTCATTTTTTGCTACACGAGGACTAAATTGACCAGGGCCTACAACTTAAAGCCGATTTCGAAAGGCTACAAAATCCATGCCAATTGTGGAACTCGAACCCACAGACTCTGGTACCGAAAGCCAGCGCCCCAGTCTTTCGGCCGTTAGCCCGGCTATGGCCGAAAGAAAGGAGTAGATTAACTTACCCCCTGCACACACACACACACACACACACTTGTACAAAATCTGAGAAATGGCTGAAAGATCGTACTTGTGCTAGGCTTCTTCAAGCCTATGAGCGGTTTCCAATTTTCTTAAAGAGCATCATAAGGAAGTGTATAATTACATGCAATTACGCAGTCAGAGAGATCAAAAACAGATTTATTTTTATCTTTTTTCAAAATGGTCATCCGCATCAAGATCTTTTTGTTAAACGATGGAAATATACTTAGAAAGCCTTTCTTAAAATAGGGTAAGCTTCGGCTTTAAATAATATAGGTGGGAAAAAATCTACCGAAACTATTTGAAAACTCAAGATTATGAGAAGTCTAATGTCTTACTGACTGGCAAGGAACTGACATCTCTCACTTAAAAATAAAAGACTGCTACAGAAATCCATCAACAGTAGAAATCAATCGGTATATGACATAATGATACATAGTGTAAACTTGGGGGGGGGAAACTATTCAAATGGACGAGACATTTTGTTAAAGCAACTTTCGTCCAAACTGATTTCGCTCATTAAGATCCTAAACTTTTCAGCCTTTTTTCCCCCAAAATTTTGAAACTTTTGTTTTCCAGTTTCATGGAGGTACTACTAAAGTTACGCTCACGATCAAAAAAAAGCTTCCCAGTTCGTTGAAGATGATTTCAGAGTTTTGTGTGATTGCAGTAGTTTTTGTTGATTTTGTAGTATTGGGGGCCTGTAAAGAACCAAATCTCGTTTATCGCTAAGTTCACATATTTCCTTTGTACCATATTGCGTTGCCACGGAAAGATCGAAACACTTATTATTCTACACGAAATTTTCCTTTTGGGCAGAAGTTTTTTTTTTTAATCAACTTAACATAAATCACCAACACAAGTAATTTCCTTGTTCCATACAGTAAGCATAACATATTAGGTAAGGTTTTAAAGCTATACATCCGAGTTAAGTAATAACCACAAAATGGACACAAAACTATTTCGATTCAAACGTCACAACATGGCATATCTAGCATACAGTTAAATTAAAATTATACATATTTCCAATTTGTGTAATTTTAGGAAGCTGTTTTAGAACAATAAATAATTTGTGCTTCCCTTTTGGGATTTATCTGCCTTTAGTGTTGGACATATTCTAATTGAATTTTCATAAAATCTTTTGCTATAAGATTCAGTCGCGTTGAAGAGAGACATTTTTAAAATATTGTCTACAGAATTTTTTATCCAGCAAATTCTCTTTAAGTTTTATGTTTTATCAGGATATTGATTTATCTATATGATATCAAAGTAATTTTATAGTACGCCGACAACAATAATGACTATCCAGCAAAAAGAAGTACGCAATTTTTACTACGTTTTTATTACTACGCTTTCTTGTTTGTGTGTTTGTCCAGTACAAATCTTGCCAATCTATTTTTAACATAACTTCCCGACTAGCTAGACATTTGAAACTTTTAGAATAGCTCAGAACACGATGACAATGCATTCTTTTAATACTTTTAGCCATCTTTGAGCAGAATTGAATTCATTTTCCGTTAATTTTGTTTTGTAGAATGGTGCAGCCATCTATCGGCCGGGACGGGAACGAAAAGTTAAACGGAAGTCACGCTCGCTATTCCCGAGCTAAATGATTGATTACGCATTTTGATCATTTTCTTTCAAGTTGATGGGATAATTCATCAAAAGTATTTATTAATAATAGAATTGTCAAGTTTATATGATTCAACAGAGAATTTAAAAATGTGGTATATAAAAAGTTTTTTTTATCTTGTAATTATAGTTATTAGTCTACATAACATATTACATGAAACTGGGTGTACGCAAAACAAGAGCACACTCTTAACTATTTTACTAATTTGACGAGAGATTTCCATAGAAAAAGGTTTTGCCTTAGTATCTTGGTCTGAAATCCCCCCTCCCCCCCAAAAAAGCAGATATTTTTAAATGAAGAAAGATAACTTAAATATCTATAATGTAAACGGAAGCAACTGATGAAAAGTGTATTTACTTTGCTCTTTCTCTCCAGTAGCACTAACAATACTGATAAACTAAATGCTGTGTTTCAGAACAGTTTGATCTTTAAGATAAAGAAAAAAAAAAGGGGTGCTTTGCATCATTCAAAACTCCCGAAAACGCAAGCTATCGGGAAAAAAACGATATTGAGAGACACAGCTATGATATCGTAATGGAGAGGCAAGGAAAACTGGAGTATCGGAGTCAGTTATAAAAATCTGATAACTATTTAATCAGTTATATGTTAATGTTTTCCCCGACTTTTGTAGTATTGGGGAACTGTAAAGGATCAAGACTTGTTTATCTCTAAGTTCAAATATTCAGAAAAAATATTTTGGTCAGTACTAACCATGGCACAGTAAAAATGACCTATTAATAACTTAAAAAAAAAAAGTTCAATTATAGGATTAGAATTCACCTGTCTGTGATAATATATATATAATATATATATATTATATATATAGTAAAACTTCTCTAGCCGCACACCCTATTCAACGGCCACACCTCTAAGCGGCCATATTTTGTCCAGAACCGATTAAAGACTCCATAGAACAATGGTATGGAAGAAATCCCTTTTCCACGGCCACTTTTTTTCGGATTCATACTGGCCGCCATAGAGGTTTCACAGTCTAACTAACTAATTAATTAACTAACTAACTGTCTCCCTCTCTCTCCTCTCTCACCACAACACCACACATACATACATACATACATATGCTTTAAAAGTGTTTTCTAAACAATTGTACAGACTTGGGTACTTCTTAGATTAAAATAATATTTTTTGTAAGAGACATATGCAAACAAAGTGACCATGGAAAAAACTGACTTAGGCGCTTCTTGTACCAAACCACATTATATATATATATATATATATATATATATATATAACGCCATGGATACGTATAAGCATTCTCATAAGTACGAGAATATGTAAAATAAAACAGAAGAAAACATTCGGGAAAAACTCCAGCTGATCAGAGACGGCACGCGGGGCGTTTTGGGAGAATAGGCATCATTAAAGTAAGTTTTCCAATCATAATGTTCCGTGCCTCGTTTTGTTTTTTGTCTATTTTTTTCAGCTGCAATTAGCACTCGTTCGACTACCCCCCCTCGATCTTTTTTTTTCTTTCAAGTCCCATTTTCAATGGCAATTTTTGCTCCCCAAGTTCCCTTTTGTTTTCGACGGCTTCACTTCATTATCTCCGCATCAAAGCGAATTTTCGGACGGAGCGCCCTCTGTCGCCAATTAAAACGGTTCGCTTTTAATTAAAACGGCAAAGAACAAATACCTCTCTGGGAAACGGGGGAGGGAAGGGTGAATAGTTCCAAAATTAAATACACCGAAGGATTCTAGGAATCGAATAAGTTGCCCTGGGTTTTCACTCCCTCCCCCTTCCACGCACTTTCTTTTTTGAATTGAAATTATCAGACTAATGGCACCGTTTTCTCCGTGTAGCTTTAGAACTGAAGTGAAGCGAGAAGTGTTTTCCCCAATCTTTTTCCATGTCTTACTTAATTGAGATTTCATTTTCCTTGTACATTTTATGCGTTAGTTAATTTTTTTTTATTCCATCTTTTTTTTTTTCAAAGTTTTTGGGACCCGCGCAGAAGTACGCGAAAGGAACGCTTTTCTTAATTAAAAAGGGTGATTTTGTAGAATGTAATTTTCCTTTTGTTTTTTTCAAGCGAATGGAATACTTTGTAATGAAGGAGTTCGTCCGTCAATGACCCTTTTGTTTCGGGTTCAGACAACGGGGAAAAATTTCGTACGCGCTTTTACGACCCAGCGAAAATTTTCACAAGGGAGAGTTAATCAATATGTCGCCACTAATAAACTGTCACGTTATATTCAGATCAACGTTTAGACATGGCACACAAAAACACATTACGCAAGTCTCCACGCACGGAGCAGACGCATAAGCATCTAAATACCTTTCCTTCCGAAGGTCGTGGGAGTTACTGACGTCATTTAGGGACGATCGGGAAAAAAAGGACCGTACAGCAGCTAGGTTTCCGATAGCTTAAAAAGGTTTTGGGTTGTTCAGATTTCCATCAGAGAAAGACAAAATTTCAAATTTAATGGAAATAATGGCGATTTTTATCTAGCTACGTTTACATTAACTTTCATCACATACAATGAATGCTATAAATGTTATTTAAATTTCGTTAGTAATATATATTATGCTTTCCAAACAATGAAAGTTATTAGTATGGAAATTCGTGGCTACGAAAAACGCAATTCTCGGGAAGCGGAGGAAGAACTTCTACGCAGCAGTCTATGGGGATGAAAAGAGCGCATTGTACGTAAGCGATCAGGGGAGCTGGCGAAAACCGTTTGTGATAGGATTAAAAATACTCACAAATTGAATGAAAAGTTCTAATGGTTTTCATAACAATTGCTTGGTCTCTAATCTATGAATTATCTAAACTTTTAGGCTGTGTTGTCATAATAAAAGATGTGGGGGGCATACGCAAATAAATTTGCGGGCTGATGGCCGAGGCGTTGGCATTCGGTACCAAAGTCGGTGGGTTCGATTCTCACTATTGGCATGGATGTCTGAAGCCGTTCGGAATCGGCTTTAAATTGTAGGTCCCGGGTTAGTTAGCCCTTATGTAGCGAAGAAAAAGACAGTAGCGCCCTCAATCAACCAACCACAATGAACTGCTTCGTAATATTAATTATTCATCCCATGTTGTGCAATAATGGTTCTAAAGACCTGAAAGAGTTACCAAACGAAGAATGTTATAAAATACTAACGCCAACACATCACTAACGCAAGGCGTAAAATGTAAACAGAAAGAAAAATATATAAAATGCTAATTAATACATATAAGCACAAACATTTATACAAAATAACTTTGAAGACGGTGTGATATACTATACCAACCAGTGACAGCCCCAAAATAAACAACAACAATATTTACAAGAGAATAAGAGTGATATTTGAAAAACCTGGAGATGTCTACAAACACTGTTGTAACTCTTTGACAGCTCTTTATAGGTATTTACCTTAAAAATTGGAAATTTTTTTTTCTGTAATATCAGATACAAAATTATATAGAAACAGTAAAGAACATGGACGCGAATTCTTTTATCGTTTCACATAGGTAGCATGATAAAATAAAATATACAAAACTATATCTTACAATCAATCACCCAGCGATATTAAGGTATGTACGATATAAGGGAAAGTATTATTTATGTCTTTTATGTAGAACTATCGATTAGATAAATTGCATGCACGCAATTACATGTTAAGTCATTCAATCGAGACTAAACGAACCAACCATAAATTTCTATTCGTTTTAACAGGAGCTTCGTTTGTTTAAAATAAAACTTAAAGACACTCTTAATCGAAGAACAATCTAAGCATGAAATGACATCAACGAAACTGCACATGACAAGTACACATTAAAAGCAGTTAAGACTACAGACAACTATGCACACTATGTAAATCTTTTAACCTATTAAGTAGAAGTAATTGTAATTTACTTCTTTAAAGAATTTTTAACCTGATTCAGGTATAAGTAAAATGAAAATATACTGATAGAATGAAATGGTCACAAACTCTACAAATCAGATAAATCAACGGAAATAAAAAAACTATGGAAACTCAATGATTAGACATGATGCACGTGTCTTTAAATCAACGGTACAACGGCAACAAGGGGAACTATGGAACTGAACGATTAAGGATATGAAGCAAATGTCTTTCAAATCAACGGTTCGAAAAAACAAAAGCATCTCAACTCTCAGCTCGGGTTCCCTATTCGCGTGCCTTCAACAATTTGCCTGTAAAAGTATTTTCTCCTTCCTAACACAGCTCCGATGAGAAACAACAATACGTAGCGGGTTTCAGCAGAGATACGGCGTTAATAAAGAAATTATTGAAAATGGATTATATGTTTGAAAATGAACAACACATAGCGATTTAGATCATATATGTAAGTTTGAGTGCACCAAAACACTAAAGCTTACATATTTTTTCTAAACAGTTTTCGTAGAAAAAAGTATTACTACATTCCTTTGTTTATGAGCCACTTTGGCACACTTCGGATAATGTATATATATTTTCAAGGTGCACGGATATTACGGAATTTAGAATATTCCTGTTGTGTTATTTAGGGACGGATAGTGCGTATCAGGTTCAGACATTATTAATATTTAGTAACGGTTTAGACGGATTTATTATGTTCAATCATGCTGCTAAGAGTCTTTTGGGGGTTTCGCAAAAATTAAAAAAAAATGAGACAAAATCTCATAAACATAATGCTGAGTTCTGTGTACAACGTATTTATCCCTAAATTGGTCGTCCGGATAGCTGCCATCTTAAAAGATTTCAATTTCAGAAATAAAAGACCCGGGTGATATTTAGAGCGTTCAGGCATTCATACATCGTTCTTCCTAAATAAAGGAATCTAAAGGATTCTAAGCAAAACACATGGAATAAAACGTAATAAAAAAGAAGTCATATCGATAATGAATGTGTTATTCCACATATTATTAAACCAAAAGTATCCAATCGCGTGAATGATTAGCTAGACAGAATAAATTTCGTTTGGCAACATTTCTTGTAAATGCTCGATACGCTCTCTCTTACCTCTCTTTGCACACACAGACACCGTTGATGGATGGAGAAGCAACCGCAGCGTCTTCCGAGCCTCGCCAAAGTCCCCTTAAATAATGAGACTCCGGTCGACATTACTTGAAGATCAGAGGGAATAACCCGCTCTTTAGCGGGCAATTAGCTCCTTTGTAAGATGGGGGAACGTAAGCGGTGATTACTTGCGAGGGAAGCTGCAGGATGAAAACGTAAATTGTCTGCCGTGGGTGTAAGTTTAGTCAGGACTTTGGAAAGAAGTAGAAAGCTGAGCTCAAATTCGGGTCGATCTAATTTCAAAATTTAACGAGAAATGCATTTACAGGGTGTTTTCAAAACGGCATGGTAAGTCTTCCTATGATACGGACGACACGCTTCATGATCCATTTTGGTAGACTAACAATCGCTGGTTTCTGAATTTACATTTACCAAGTTCGAACAAGAAAAATAAGATTGTTTCTGGGTTACAAACTCCTGGTTACCTAAATATGAGCAACACTACAATATGGCAGAGCTCAAAGAAGAGAACTTCCAAGTTGAATACATACGCGAGATTAAATACATAAAGATTTAAACTAAAAATATCAGACTTAAATTCTGAAAAAATATAGATTTTTTTATTTCTAATTTTTAATCCATTTTTTTTTTAATCGTGCATTAAAATAACGTTCTTAAACACTTTCTTCGAAAGCTTGAAACTGCCTGAAAATCTTTAAAACCAAAGTTTGTTATTTTTGAAGACAAGAACATCCATTTTCAATTTCAAGCTGTCGGAACTCATTTGGCCTTTGTATAATCACTGTTTTGACATAAGTTACATAAAGTAAGTGATATAAGTGAAGTATGTTGAATTTCATGTGCACCAGACCCTTCATTTTTCTAAGAGTAGCAGTTATAGATGTAGGAATCAAATATATAAAATGGGTTTTTTAAACTCTCTCTCACAAAATCAAACAATGTCCACACCACTTCAAAATTACTGATTATCCTATCTTTCCAAAAGAACTGTTCGCATTTCCTTGTAGAACAATAAAAATCCGATTAATACCACCATTTCGTCTGGTCTGAATAGAGGGTAAAAGCCATCAAGAATACTTGCATTTTCAAAGGATCCTCAATAATGAATTATTTTTTTCAGATTGAGTTCAATTTATAAAAATATCTAATTTATTAATGTTTTAACTCTCGCAAATTCGTGGAAAAGTTCTAAGCAAGCTTTTTGCGCAACAACAAAATCAGTCTTTTGATGATGGATAAGACAAGTGGTAAATCATTGAGAAATGAAGGTTGACACAGTTACATGCAACATGCAATATGTGGTTAATCCGTGTTAAAATCATGGAAGATTCGGTTCTAATTTTAGATAAAGAATCTAAAAGACTCCTTCAACTTTTATTTTGGTGAACTTCTCTAACTAGATATTTAAAGTTTTTTCCTCGCTTTTTCAATAAACATTAAATTTATCAGATCTTTTATTTATCTCAAAATTTACCAATTTTCCAAGTTCTGTAAGGCCAATAGGAACTTGATGACATCTGTTGGTTCAAGTGAGGAACGAAATAGTTTACAAAATTTTATTGAGAGAAAAAAAATCTTTGAAAAAACCAACTCATTTTCTACTGTGGATTCATTCAGGTACTAATGAGCGGGCAAATATCGACGCGAAGCGCAGTGAAAGTGGAGGAAAAGAAATGAAAAATGCCTCGAAGCTTTTTCCCTCGTTCCACTCACTGAGTGTGTCCAACATTTGGAGGAACCTAACAAACCGACAAATACGACAGCCAAAACAGGCCGTTCGTCGTAGGGAGCGCCGCTAACGAGTGTCAAGCAAGGTAGGAAGAGGCTTTTATCCGGCCCTAATGACGACACGGGGAATTTTTTCCCTCCCTACTACAAACAAACACGAACTTGGATCTCGTCAGATGCGGGCCACCTTAAGATGCTAGCAACAGAGCGGCGACTGTGTTTGTGACAGAACACGGGACTTGAATGAAAACCGAGGATCTGAACCCCAGGAGATTTGTCTGAAGGATGATTCGCATCAGAGAGGTTCGGAATGTGAACCACTCGTAAACGGACGCAATGATGAAAGAAGCTGAAAGACACTTGATTGACGATATTTGCCAGTCGGCAGGAGATCTGTTGTGTGTGTGTGTGTGTGCGTGCGAGTTCCCGGTTTCTATTCAAACGGAACTAGAGAAAGGTTGTGCTTTTTTTTTTATTTTTAAATTACAGGAGCGGGTTCGAAAGTTCTCCCAAGAAGTGAAGGGGTATAGAGGAATGTGGGTATTTCAATGAAGGTGGATTTGTAACTTTAAGATTACTGCAAAGACCAATCAACATCGAGTGAGCAATCGAATTCAAAATACATTGACCGAAATTGGTTAAAATTGTTTTTGCCCGTCGACTATTGCGACATACTTAATAGGATTTCTAAAATTCATGTACCGCTAACTTCTGATGAGAGATTGTGAAGAATTTTCTAGAAGGAGCATGTGGTACGCTGTTCCAGCTTACTTATGCTCAATGATGGGCGAGCTTTTGGCTTTTAAATCGCCAACAGTCCTGACGCCGAAGTTAAGGGATCGATTCCAGATTGTCGAAAGATACTGGAGAATGCCAAATATATGCTGAGTACGAGCATATAAAATTTAAGGGTTCGAAAGCTCTCCGAAAAAGTTAAGCTGCTTAAGAGATAAGAAAGCGCAGACTTTCGAGGATTCGTTATTTTCCGAGAACGATTAAGGCAGATCACCCATGTGTAAAACCATGTGATAAAACAATCTAAATAAAGCTTTTAGCATTTTAGCGTTTGATTCGTGTTGTAAAGAAAGTTTCCCGTGCTACATCTAGAGATAAACTGGTTCAAATCGACAAAAATCTGATCCACGAAAACAGGGAAAAAATACAGTTTCAAGCTCAGTGCCTCTATAGGTATTCCTGCAGATGCAGATTTTAAGACGGACGTACTCTATTATTAACAACCAGTTTATATTACATGTGGAATGCACAAAACAGGAACACTAACACATTTGCTAAAACATTTACTGCCCATACTGGTACTACAGTTTTAGACAATAACCTTTCTACTTTATCAACCACCTGGAAGATATATTTTCCATTAATTACGGCTTGTTACAATACTGTTCCCCTTTTCTGTTTTCTTCTCTTCATTTGAGCGCATTTCTTTATTTTCCTTCATAACTCCGATCTCTATTTTATCGCCTCTTTACTCCATCTTGCTTCATTTGTTTGTTTATTTTTGGGGTGTGATCCTTTGCATGGACTTGCACATTTAAATTTAACTCCTTGCTTTTCTGACAGGTGAATCCCTTTAAAGTCCCCACCACTGCCATCAACCACCACGATCTAAAGAAACACTGTTATTTTCAAATTTACACCATCAACTGTGCGATATAAATAACACAAAAAAAGTACATTCAATAATCTTCGCATTAGGGAATAGTGCAGAGGGAAAAATCACACTTAATACCCTCGATGCTGGTGAAGAACAGTTTAATTAGTTCAAAACTTGTTGCCATTTTAAATTTTCATTATGGATTTTAAGAAGCTGTGTGTTCTTTTCAGTTTATAAGTAAAAAAATTACGGGTAAGATTGCCTATCACAGTGTGATACAGATTTTGATCTTTACTTTGCGAATCTCATTTTTCTCCTTTTTCCAAATCTGTTATTTCACAGAAGTCCTAGGACCAAAATAATTTGTTTAATGTCTATCACGATGAAAAGTCTAAACAATGCTGATATTAAAAGGGTGTCTCGCGATCCGTAATGAGACGCAAACAGGAAAACACCGCCGCATCTCCGTAACCTCTGGCTGTGGCGACCTTGACCAAGAATCCCCCCTCGACGCGGAGAGGTTTCCTCCAAGGTTGAATCTCGGTCGGCGAAAATCCATTTTCAACGCGGAGCTCGATCGATGCGGGAGAATGTGCCCCGTGAAGGTCGACTTGCCATACACTACGGAGGTATGGAGTACCGTAAGGTTGTGACGAGTCCTTCAAACTTGCTGCGAACACACTCCTTACTTCCATGAAATACGATACATACCGAGGTAACGCGACAGTCGAGAAAATGCCATTTCGATGTGTAATTTAAGAAATAAAAATACGCTTAAGATACCCTATTGTAAAGTAAAGGGTAACACACAAATCATGTTAAATTTTATAATCCAGTACTTCGCACAATTTTATCGCCAATGAAATAAGAAAATAAGCAGAAAATAATTTTATTGCCAGCGCAACTTTCCATACTGTTTTCGGGGAGATATTTTTTGAAATTCACTGAAAAAAAAATTGATAAGCTTTTATAAAAAATATTTTTATAGGAAAGTTTCTAGCCTCGAATTACAACATAGTAAATTTTTGAGTGAAATACCTAAATTTTTAAAATTTTCTCCACCACTACAATATCCTATTACCAACACTGTTTAACTTATCTGAGTAAACTTATCATTTGCTTGCCCATCTTTGAATCACAACTTGTTTCATTTTCATTAACTTAATAATAATAATTCATCAACTTCGTTCCTCTGATATCTCGTGGTCAAGAGCGAACGGATTCTTGCACCCTTATTCTTCAATTTCGATGGGTCATTTCGTAATTACTATAAACTGTTGTAACTACAAACGTGAAATGCTTCCACATGCATGGTGTGCGCAAACTAAAAGTGACGGCACAATAAACAACTTTAAACGTCACCGACAATAACGAAGAGGAGGATCGATTTTCTAACGGCAAATCTAGATTTTTTTTCCTTCCAACAATGGTGCTCTTTTTGTCTTCAAGCGAATGAACATATTTGGTGAAAGAGGTGAGGTAGTCCTGCTTAACGCTAATTTTTAGCGAGTTTCCTAAAATTTTGTATTTTATGAGCATTAGCAAAATTTTTTTAAAAACACATTGACAAGAATAACGTTATTACTAGAAAAGTACTGTCGCCATGTGCCTACGATAAACAAATCAAAGAAGGTGGATTTTGTCCCAAAAGCTAAAATCGGCCCAAGTTTAGAGCACAAAATGGGTAAAAGTGACTGAAGGCCAAAAATAATAAATCTATGGGACTGATTTTATTAGTAGTGATATTTAGGGGGGGGGGAATAAAAAAAATTAGCACCAGACCATGCATCATGCAACATCCGCCCCCCTCCCCCCTCTGTGAATATTTTTTGCATTAAAAATTGGTCCGTAAAATTCCAGTTAAAGGAAAGATTCAAACGTACAACCCCTCAATATTATTTAGCAAACCCCAAAGGATCTGTTGTCTGCATTTCGGAACCCCTGTGTTAGTACTTTGCATACGATGAGTGTTCTAGGAGTTGAGCACAATAAAGGTGTATGTCCATAGAAGGAGTGTTATCCTTAGAGAAAGCTGACTTGAATCAAATAGAATGTTTCAACTAAGGCAGGAGTTGATGGAGGTGAATGAAATACAATGTAACGCACAATCGCGTCCCGTACAATAGCGAATATTTTATGCGTGGAAATTCCGGGAAGACCACCCAACGTGCGGCTTCTGCACTTAATAATTAATTTAGACGGCTGCCGACAGACAGATGCCTGACAATATAAAAGGCCGGAAGTGCTAGCGACGGCTCGCGAAATAGTTCGTCAGCTACAAAAAGGGGAGTTGCCGACCAGATGCGCCTAGTCGTCTGGGAATGTAACTGAATAAAGAAAGAAGGTGGTTCCCAGACCTTTAGAGAACATTCAGCGGAGCATATAAAGTCGCCGACCGCAAGTTCAGAGATGAAGTTAGTCAGATTGACGCTGGAGCCGGAGACAAGGAGATACTCCCAGTCCTGGAAAGATTTGAATGAGCGCAGCGACAACTAAAGTCTGACCTTCCTCATCGATGCCGTATATCCACGAATTTAATTTTTTTGTATATATTGTAAATAGTATGTATTTAGTCGAGAAATGCAATTAAAGCAAAAAATACAAAAAGGCTGGTAGTCTTTTATTTAAGGCAAGTCCTTACAACATCCTTAGTAAAAAAAGCCACTTGTGTCCAAGTTAGTAAATTTCAACGTATCCTAGTCGCCATAGGTAAATGTTATCCCTTCATTATAAGGTCCTAAACGTGGCTATCCAGTTAACTATATAAAGAAGCACGCGTCTTACATGAATTCTAGTTCAAGATTCAGATAGCTATACAATGATAAAATTGCACGATAAACTCTAAGATGACTAAAATCAATAAATGATAAAATAGGTGTTTTGTCGTCTCAAGCTACTATGCCACGCTGGGTGTTCAGAATGACGTTGAAATCTAGGTCCAAGGTAAGCTAAATATGCTAAGGATGTCTGAGATACAGGTTTTCTGGCCATCGCAGAACTGAAGTTTATATGAAGCAAAAGTATATAGTATACAATAGTGTACTAATATACTAAGGGAGTACGACGGCTGATGCTCCTGCAATCCAGGTGGGAAAAGGGATATTGAAAGTTGAAAATACACGTCCATTTAACTTAGAATGCTCTTTTTCCGCGCCAAAGTCTGGAGGCTGAAAATTCCCGCTGACAACTAACTGACTCAAAGTGAGGAGCTCTTAAGCTCATCTACAATCCACTTTTATTTTTTTTAATGCACCACCTTCCTTTCCCAGACGCTTTTTAAGATAACTGACTCCCCGAACCCACAGAGTGTTTTTATTTTTCGCTATAAGTGTCACTTCACGTTCCATTGTTCTCGTCTCCCGAAAAACGTAAGCTTTTCTCACGCAGACGAAGAAGGGAGAAAAAACTATGTTCGCGAGTAACAAGCTTAAAGGCTTTTCTTTGGGCAGAGGAAAAACTTCATAATTACGAACAAGTCTCCAGACCTTTTTTTCAGGTGCTTTACACCCTTCGTTTTCTGTGGAAGGAAAATACGCCTGCACTCAAAAGCTGGAAAGACAAGAGTACCTCAAAAGCGATGAGAATAAGAGAAAGCTCTTTCGCGCTATAACGAATTACGAAAATTTGCATATTTGATAAGCTTTTATAATAGAAATCAGAAAGAGCCGAATATTTCGCAAACTTTTGTAATGAAATTCAATATCAATCGATGATTCGAGGAGTTTTATCAAGAAATTTCATATCAACACAAAATTTGGTACGATTGAATAATATATCGATTTAATTTAATTGAACTGAAGTGAATTCGATATGACTGAATACTCGGTATATTATTACTGCAAAAATTCTGAATCATCTCGTATTCGGCGCATATTTATTCAAACAAACATTGTTCACTAAATACAAAAATTTTGCATTGTAATATTTGCCCATCAAACACAACCGTATAAAAGATACAGGCAACACAAATATTTAGACACCCCCCCCCCCCCCAAAAAAAAAAAAAAATCAAAAAAAATCAAAAAAAAATCTCCTTGCTAGATTTTCTCGCTCTTCCAAAAGTTTCGTAATGGAATTACGACTGCCTTTATGAATTTTACAGATTAATTTTCATTGTCGATAGTTTTCTGGAAACTCGATTCAGAGTCACAGTAAATAACAAACAGATGGGCATGATTATTTTTATGAGATTTTCGAAAGCCCCGAATCCGAATTCAGCACTGAAGTTCAACGCTAATAACGTTTCCCCCAGGTTCTAAACGATGGGGACCATACAAACACATTAGCTTCAAAACAGATGTAAGTATACATAAGCTTTAAAGCCATGAAGAGAACGAAACGTTTTAGTAAGAGCAAGTTGTGAACTGTTTTTAAGAAGTTATTTTAAGTGCTGTAACTGATGTAAAAATAACTAACGTAAATATGCATGCAGCATACGAACATTTTTCTTTTTGTTGTTATATTTCGTAAAGGAATGCGACATAATACGGGCCTGTTGGGGTAATAAAAATATTATCTCTCTCTCGGCTATAAATGTTAAATCAATTTATCGTATTTTGGTAACGTCCTGACAACACAGATTTAATGTACGTCAGTGAGTCATACATACATACCTGAAGACAAAAGTATTCGGTCATCTCTACTACAATGATTAAAAATTCCAGCTGATCACGAATTCCAGAACGGTTATCTACGAATAAGTCTTTGAAACTATGAAATTAGATGGTGACAGGTATGTTTCTCGAGGTATTGATCAAACATATTCACGGCTGTGGGTGGAAACAAGTACGCCTGCAATGCCAGGACATTCTTTTCACGGAAGCATTGTCTCAGCTCCCATTTACTTCGAGCGGCAACAAAAAAGTTTTGAGTTTTAAGAAAACATCCTTCAAAAGTACAGGTCATTTCCTTGATAAGTTGACGACAGAGAGAGGGGTATGACACTATTCTAATTTATCTCTCAACATTTTAGAAAATTTTCTGATTTTTTAGGCAGCATTAACTAATCTACCAAAAATTCCTTGCTTAATTAAATATATGGTTAATAGTACCACACCACCTATTTTCCGCAATGTTTTTTGTTTATCGAATCAGTTGCTTCAAATTTTCCAGGCTGTCGTTTTGAATTACCAACAAGAAAACAACTGTCTTGCTGCTGTCCTGCCAAGACAGCAAACTTTACATTAGCACTCCTTAAGAAAAAATTAAGGCAATTTTCCAACTGATTTCTTTTCTAGGTGGAATTACAGACCAGTTCATCAGTTCTGAGGCTGATCCTTCACATGCAGCTTGTTGAAGTAGTCCGAAACTCGATAGACAGCACTGTAAGCGCAAGCACATGACTACATCACTCCATCTAATCCAGATTTTGATTGCTACCGTTTATAACAGACCATACTCAACCTATCTCGGGCCAAATGCTTATGTTTACTACTTTACGCAAGCCGCAACATTGTACACTATATCCCATAGCACAATAACGTAAAAATTAAAACAAAACTTATGTGTATTCAAACGTTTATTTAAAATGAGTGTGATTTTTGATATTGATACAAACTTTTGACTATTTTAGATAAATCAGGTTTATACTTGCTACATGCTACTGTCAATACTTAATCAAGGTAAGAAACAGTAAGCAGGTTTCTATTTACTTTCTTAGCATATTTCACTTTGAATTGGTTAATTCACGAAGATACGTTGATGCCAACCACATATGCAGCAGGTGGCCCATTTTTAAAAAAAAAATTTTTGAATTTTTCAGAACCTAATTTCCGAAATTATGTTTACAAAAATATTTGTCAGAGTATTTCGGGCAGTTTGTTTGAATATCCCTACTTTAGAATGACCAACAAGAAAGAAACTAGTGTTGTTTCTCACAGCGGTCAGCTTTGCTTTAGCATTCCTTTAGCTCCGATTTATAGGAAAACGAATTTTCTGTCAAATCTAAAACCACGAGAATCTTTATAAGAAAACAGTGAATCGATACGTTATGTAAAGAAACCGTTCCACTGACTCTTTCATGTGAAGTCTGACGGTATTCGGGGACGACAAGCCAAGAAACAACATGTGACAAACGAACGTCATGACATTTATAAAATAAACTCTAGAGAGAATACTCTAGAGTAACTCTTAAGATTATTCCATCCGTCGATGAGACAAATGTTTTTACTAAGGCATACTTTCCAAGGGCAAACATTTACGCTGGATACTCAGAAAAGAGGTAAAATCTATGAAGCATCTTACATTATATAAAAAACCGTTTCAGCTTTAAAGAGGCCTTAAAATAAAGTAAAATTCTCGTGGGCGATGGAATACTGAATCTCAAGAAAGAAAAATAAAAACGAGATTTTATTATAAAGCAGAAATAATGACACTTTTAAAATCATGGCGACAAGATGCCGAAATTTTGGTAAGGAATTTTCTATTTGAACGATGGACTAATGAATGCTTTGGCATTAACATAGCGAGTATTTTACAATATGGTATTGAGTAAGGGATTAAAAAATTTTATGAAGATCGATTAAAGTGAAACAATAGGGAAGAAATGTACGCGTCTATCTACGCCCAACTGTCGGAAAAGTCTCTCGCTCAGTCCTCTCTAATGAGAGCAGAAAATTCCCTCCTCCAACTATCTTGTCCTGAAGTAGGGAGTTCATAAGCCTATCTTCAACTCACTTTTTCTTACTTTTTTTTTTGTATCGCCCTCCCTCGTTCTAAGCTCGGCTCCCACCCTCACGTGTTTTTATCTCCCCTGGAAATGTCCCTTCATGCTCCATTACTTTCCTCGCTTGAAAAACATAAGCTTTTCCCTCCAGGAAAAAAAGTTACATTCGTGGGTAATAGGCTTAAAGGCTTTTATAAAATGGAGAAACTTGGGCCGGGGCAACTTCTTTCGCTCCATAATTCGAATGATTTTTAGAACATCCCTCCCCCTACTCTACTCAGCACACATTTTTTTTCTGCACAGTAAAATTTTTTTTGTAAAAAAAAAATAAAAATAAAAAAAATTATTGAGTATCTCTCATCTACAGATTTTCGTAAAAAAAGGAAAAAAAAAAATTCAACCTTTTTTTTTTTTTTTAAAAAAAAAGAGGTAATTTTTTTCTTGTTTGTTTTTGAAACAGAATATGAAGATATTCAGCCTAAATATAAATTTATAGATGATGATAGAAACCTTAAATCTGTTCAGTTGTCAGTTGATTGGGTTTTACTTTTTTCAGTGATACAGGTCACCTTTTGAAATACGAGGGCTAACATGGGACCGATACTTGAAAGCGCTAATTCTAGTGTAGTACCAAATGCTATGAACAATGCTTGGCAACAGTCTAACAAACCAGTACGAGATTAAGTAAATTTACGATGGAATTAAGAATTAAAATACGTTTTACGGCCATGTATGACACAGAAACTTTAAACAGCGAGGTACGTATTTATGGAGCAAAAGAAATATTGCCCGACGACAAAGTAAAAACCAGAACAGCAGGTAAATTTTCACTGATATCACGTAGATGTAATGGATGGTACTTGATGTGATCGGTCGTGGGCAATCACGTCAGAGAATTCCTTCAAACTGGTTCTCATTTCAATTGGATCTACACGCCTATGAAAAAAATGTGTGAGCTTTAAATTTAGTCCGCACTTGTAGTAGCGGAACCGACACAAAGAAAACAAATAAATATACTTAAATCATATATTTTTAAAAAGAAACCTTTTCAGATAGTCCCTCTTTAAGTCAAAACACTTTTGTCATTTAACCTTCACATTCGTCTCGTAATGTGTGTCGTGTTCACCTTCAACTCGTAATCTGTCCCTTTGTTTCAAATTTGTATTCATTACCCATGAATTTCCTACTCATATCTTGGTATCGAAAAACTTGGTTCACTTTTTCACGTTGAGAACTTTTGGCAGTGCATTTAAAAATTCTCTCCGTCTGCACCATTTAAAAAAAATAATCTAAATCCTGGTAGATATTAAAACATGAACCCTTTCAAGAATAGTTGAGTCTTAAAAGTTAGTAGCAATGTCAGTAAAAAATTTCACGTGCGTTGCGAATGTAGAACCAGTTAAAGATACGAAATTGGGTACCACTTTGTTCATACAAACTCTAAAATATTGACGGAGTAATATTAAAAAAAAATATTTTGTTCCTTATAGTGAGTATGCCCTTAATTTTTTAAATTTTATGACACAAACACAAAATATAAATTAAGTGATTTTGGTATTAGGTTAAAAAATTAAACGCATGACAATACCCAAATCCTTTTCCAATCATAAGAATTGCCCGAAATCTGATATTCTCGCGAGGTTGAAAATAGAAAGAAAACACAAGAAAGCGAGATGAAAAGCACATATGGAAAACACGGAGCTAAAAGGAAGCCCATAACCATATTTAAGAAAAGAAAGAGTAGAAGATGCGATTTTCATTCACGGCGTCGCACAGGACCATTTAGAACCAAACGTGATTATGAAGAGATGCTAAGCAGGCAACGCCACAGGAGAGAAAAATAAGCATATTCAGTACGATTTCCCCTTTTGGTTTTGCGGGAGCGGACGGAGGAGCAAACTGAATAATGCATGCATGCCATTTCTTGAAAAATAGACAAGAAACAAATCAATCGTTAATTCTAAACTAAGTGTTTAAGTTAAAACTTGAGTTTGTAAATTAAATAACTTAAATCCGATTCGTAAGTGTCCCACCATTGCGTATTGGCAAAAAAAAAGTGATTGGCAAAAAATGTATTGGCAAAAAAAAAGTGAAAATATAATAAATTCAGAGAATGTAACGCCGGAAAAAGTTACTAGAAGATAGATTACCCAGTGATTTAAAACACAAAACTGTGAGCCTGCGGGTATTTTCATTTCGTATAACACATTCGCGCGAGAAGAGTTTACTTCAGAAATAATTTTTCAAAAAGGTAATTAGTTCACGTTTCAATATTTAATGCTTTCGAATACGGTTTAGGAAAAATCAAAGTACCAAAAGATACCGATAAAGAAAGCGGGGTGAAAAAAAAAGGATTTGGCGAAATATACAGCTTCATAACTCAGAATGAAGACGTAAAATTTATTCTAATGACATGTATCGATATAGATAAATATACAAAGTAAATAAATATTTTTAATATATCAGTGTGAAAGTGTGTATTTGTAACAGACTAAATGGGTTGGTTTCATCCATGAGCGCGATGCTCAGTTTTAGTTACAGGAGTGCTAAACAGACAGAGTCCAAGACAAAACCAATATTTGATCTCCGTAGGACAACATAAAAAAGGAGTTATAAAATAAACATTTATTTTTGCCGTTCTTCAAGCGATAAGAAGGTGTTGGATTTCTAATCAGATCAATAACACCGGAACTATTTTAAATAATCCGGGCTTGTGGCGGCCCTGTGGTACAGCGCGCTGGTTTTTGGTGCTGAGGGTGCTCAGATCGAATCCCGGCGTTGCGCCACGAAAAATTCCTCCGTTCGTGTCGTCCCTTCGTAGGGGGTAATGCTGTCCGCCTATATGGTGCCCCCATAATAAAATGGGCAGTAAAATTGCGGCGTAGTAGAGGCCAATGTTTGATTACAAGTGCCTCCGCATTGGTTAAAAAAAATAAAAAATAAAAAAAATAAATAAATAATCCAATGTCTTTCTAATCGACTATTGATTCGATGAAATTTTCCTCTTTTAAATAAATTCATTCAAGTCGCAGTATTTAAGTTATTTTTTACGGTAATCTCTTTATATGTTTTTAGAATCAATGGTCACGAATTTTAAACGGATAAACAGACTGGGCAAAATTTTTTTAAGTAGAATGTGTTATTTAGGTACTTTGACTCCTGTAAACAGGGCGATGGTTAAATCCGTCAGGTACATCTGCTCCTGTAGCAAGAATATAGGGTAAAGTCTTTCTCACTAAGTACTTTATATTGTGAGCCAAAAGAAAACGGGATAACCGGTTCTATTTCCGGCAGCAAGGAGGAAATGTAAATTCTTTTCAGTAACCAGTTTCACTTGTTTTACAGTGAAACTGTGATAAAAAGACTTTACACATTTTGCTTTAGACACATTCTCAAATTTTCAGTCTAAATGTATGTCAAGTTTTTCTCTTCATCCTCAGCCTCTTTTTAGGTCTTTCTGCGGGTCATATGTGCATCCGAGGAGTGTGTATCATTACTTAAATCGACAATGCCACAGTGAAAGGACCGAGACTTTAGTCGTTAGAAATACGTTTGCATTTTTGTATAGACTGCATTGATGCAATAGTTTTTACTTTAAAGCATTTTTATTTTATGTGCGCTCATAGTTCCACTCCTTTAGTTTTACAGTCATATTAGTCAAATAGAGTCAAGGGGAGTCAAGCTCACAATACATACCAAAGACATATAAAAGACATTTAAAAAGTAACCAGACTATACTTGATACACACGGAAGAAATTAAAAAAAAAAATTTAGCCACTTTAAGTTAGTCGATACTTTAAAACGCCCCTCGGATTTAGGATGAAAATAAAATAAAACTGAAAATAAAAAAAGGGTTAATTGAAAAAATGGATGTCTATTAAAGCATTGTTTCTTCATTATAAAAAAAGGGGGGAAAAAAGGGGGGGCTTCCAGCTTTCCCCAGCGCCGTAAACCTGCTTAAATTTAAGATAAAAATAAAGAGATTCTATCAGTATTATCAGTGCTGCTGATGAGTAAATAATGCAGGTAGATTTATCCATGTTTGCTTCTATCTTTTGTTAGATTGAGTTTTCATCCTTGGCTAAATTCTCGTTTATAATTTCTGCATGTATTATGTACCTAATTTCCGTAAGTAAATTTAATTTCATATTCTGCTTTGTATTGCCTCTTGTCTGCATAATAAAAATGTCTTAATTCATTGTTTCTTTTCCCTGTGTGTATGTAAGTTTATATAAATATGTGATAGAATATGATATTTCCGAATGGCGGAAAAGGATAATATGCTATTACGGAAGGCATGCAAAACAGGCGTCGCACAACGGAAAGCATTACAAGCATTCCCTTCGATTTGCACTTTTGTGTCTTCGACAAGCGGAGGCCCAGCTGAATAATGCATAACCTCCCCCCTTCCCCCAATCGCTCTTTCGATCGGGAAACGTTCTCTCTCTCTCTCTCTCTCTGTATGAAAAGAAAAAAAAACCCACCAAATAGAGCAAATTCCTCTGATGTTCAGAAAATCTCGCAGATTTTCAAGGCGGAAAGAGGGAACACAAATGGATGGCATCAAAGAGACGAGAGAAAGCTGCATTTTCCTATTTTTTCCCCTTAAAAATATGAAAGTGGGGAAGGCCTGTTAGTGTCAAGTGCTCCGTAATTAACATTGACTACAGAGGAGATAAGAATGAAAAATGGGGCAGACGTCAAACGTAACGGATGTCAACGCGAATTTGAAATAACAAGCATTTAGGGAGACTGTACGTGACTCTCCATAAAATGCCACGAAATGGACGGCGGAAGTTTCTGTTGCGACTAGATCATGGCTATACGGTAAGAAAAGTATGTTTCTTATATAATACCAACCACAAACGGTCAGTTTAATTGAAAATTTACTAGAAAGCTACGGCCACACTTGGTGGGTTTGATTTATTTTGATTTTTGCATCACCATGAAGATGAATGCGTCAAGCCGGAAAAGTTTCGATTGATTTACACCCTTTTGAACGAAAATCTTTCTCTAAGAAAAAATTCATGAGAAACTGAAAAGTAGCACCTGAGGACAACTTGCATAAAGGACCGCCTGTCAGGGGTGAGAATCAAAAATCACACTCTCTGGACACTAAACCATCCCACCGATGTTAAGGAATCTCCCTCCTAACATTCATTCCCCACACACCAATATTATATATATATATATATATATATATATATATATATATATATATATATATATATATGTGTGTGTGTGTGTGTGTGTGTGTGTGTGAGTAAAGAACCACACTGCTTGAAACTTCCAATGAACAGTCGAACTTGACAAACACGCGTTTAATAAAACATTAAGGACAATTACACGTAACCATTTAAAGAACATAACACTTCGTTAAAATCATCATTTACGCGCCAACAGTCGAGGGATCCTCTTCGAATCTAATTTAGGTTATCTTCTCGCGTTTGGCAACGCGTGACGTTATCTACGTCACTGGTGTTTCTCCTCTGGCGACGCGTGTCGGAGAGGGATGTAGGCGCCCACGGGTTTCTCATCAAATCTCACACACACACACACACACATATATATATATACACCGAAGAGCCATTACATTATGACCACCCTCCTTATGTAACAATGAGCTCGCAAAGAAACAAGACCACTGCATATCCGTTGGTTGAAGTTGGAGTATATAAAGGGCCCATGCATTGTCTTTCCAAGCATAGTGTGATTAGCGACATAATGGGAAAAGTAGCCGATTTATCAGACTTCGATAAAGGACAAATCGTTATGGCTCGGCGCATGGGAACGTCGATATCAGAAACGGCGCGTTTGGTGGGCTGTTCAAGTGCAGTCGTTGTGAGCACGTATCGAAAGTGGTGCATGGATGGTGAAACGAAAAGTCGCCGGCCAGCGGTGTGTCACCCGCGGCGCATTGATTCCAGAGGAGAGCGGAAACTGTTAAGCATTATTCGCCGTGACGGAAGAGCTACAACTGTCGAAATTACCAGCAGCTACAACAGTGGTGACCCAGACAGTGGTTCTCAACACACAGTGCAGCGTTCTCTGCTGCGTATGGGTCTACGAAGCCGGCGGCCGAAGGACGTCCCTGCTCTGACGGCACGCCATCGCCAGCAACGCCTGCAATGGGCCAAGGAACATCGGAAATGGACCATAGAAGAATGGAAGAAAGTTGCATGGTCCGACGAATCACGTTTACTGGTCCATCACATCGGCCGCGTGCGAATACGCCGACTTCCAACGGAAATCCTGGTTCCCGGATGCACAATTGGACGGAGACAAGTTGGTGACGTCGGTATTACGGTATGGGCGATGTTTTTATGGAGCACATTAGGACCCATAATCTCCATAGAACAATCCCTGAAGTCTGTGCGCTACGTGAACATTGTTGCAGACCAGGTTCACCCATTCATGGCAACAGTGTTTCCGGCGGGTGATGGCGTTTACAAACAGGATAATGCACCATGTCATAAGCGTCGAATCGTCATCAGGGAGTGGTTCGAGGAACATTCTAGTGACTTTCAAGTCATGTCTTGGCCTCCAAATTCACCTGAAATTAATCCAATAGAACAGTGGTTACCAACATTTTTGAGCTGGCGACCCACCTTTCCTTATCGGAATACCTCCACGGTCCATGGTAGAGTAAAAAACCTTATTTGTATCGTATCCCTTCCTTATGTATATATAATTTACCATCAAATATTGCAAATGTATGTGTGTGTGTGTATGTATATATATATATATATATATATATATATATATATATATATATATATATATATATATATATATATATATATGCTGTTTTGAAGATGCAGATTGATTATTGATAAACAATTTGTGTTCTCATTTGAAAATGGTTCACAAAATATAAGCACTTTTTCTTATCTTCTCTGATGGTTTATTCGATGGTTTCTGATAGTTTTAGGATCGAGTCGCGACCCACCTGTAACCCTTCCGCGACCCACCGGTTGGGAACCGCTGCAATAGAACATTTTTGGTTCTACCTGGAAAACCGAATTCGTGCTGCCACGCTACGACCTCGCAATGTGCTAGAATTGCAGGACCAGTTGGTGAGCGCTTGGTACCAGATACCTCAGACTACATATCAGCACCTTGTCGAGTCAATGCCACGCCGGGTATTGGCGGTTTTGAGGGCGAAAGGTGGTCCTACGTCGTATTAAACAGGTGGTCATAATGTAATGGCTCTTCGGTGTATGTATGTATGTATGTGTATATTATATATATATATATATATATATATATACACTGCTGGTCACCCAAATTGCAACACCAAGAAAGACAAGAGATATCACAACAAAATTTATTTTGTAGATAACATGTTGACCAAATATCAAATGATTAAATTTATAGACTTCTGGGAAGTGTGGTTCCTGCCAAAATCAGTAGCCAGAGTAGCCGCCATTGTTGGAGATCACCGCTGCCACACGCCTCGGCATTGATTCAAAGAGACTGTGGATGAGTTCTTGGGGTACAGCAGACCAAGCAGCTTCCACACGTTGCCAAAGTTGATCTCCTGTGGCAGCTGGGGATGGAATCTGGGGCAATCGTAGAGCAACCATGGACCACATGTTTTCTATCGGCGAAAGATCCAGAGAGCGAGGCGGCCAGGGAAGCAATTCAATCTGGCGATTGACGAAGAAACGTTGGACAATGCGTGCCACGTGTGGTCGCGCATTATCCTGTTGAAATATGGCTGTGGGCAAGCCCTGAAGGTAAGGAAGGACAACTGGCTCCAACACCTCGGAGATGTAGCGCTGGCTGTTTAAAGTACCGGCAATGCGTACTAGAGGTGTGCGAGAGTGATATACAATACCGCCCCATACCATAATACCCGGTGCAGGACCAGTGTGGCGGTGCATAACGCAGCTGTTCATCATCCTCTCTTCACGGTGTCTCCAGACTAGAATGCGACCATCGTGGTGTTGCAGACAGAAGCGTGACTCGTCAGTAAAGACAATTTCATCCTTCTGCCATCGCACTATTGGCGGCGGAGACGTCTGTGGTTCTGCGTCAAGGGTAGACAAAGCAATGGACGTCTTGCGGACAGACCACTCTGCTGTAAACGACGTCGAATGTTTACGCGCAGACACTGGATGATGCGTTACAGACGGCATGTGCTGTGCTATGGTTCGTGATGTGACTGAGCGATCCGTCACTGCCATGCGCACAATTTGCCTGTCATCACGTGAAGTGGTGCGCTGAGGTGGATGCGATCGAACACGCCGGTCTGTCGTACCCTCCTGCATCCAACGATCACATATCCGCATTACAGTTGTTTGGTTTCGTCCAACACGACTACCGATTTCCCTGAAAGATAATCCACAATCTCGGTAGGCCACTATCCTTTCTCTGTCGAACTCGGATACTTGATCAAAAGATGATCGCTGTTTTCGACGAGGCATAATTGATCGTTTTTTTGAAAAAACCACAAGAAAAACACAATTGCCGAACTTGAAATCGTCGAAATCTCCAAGCCTTAAATAGCGCTTTGAAGGGGCGCCACAGGCGCGCGTGATGTGCGTCTGCGCTGAAATTCTAATCATTTGCATATCTCACCTCCGCTAATGCATGTTGTAAATTTCATGTTATTTGCATGTTTCCTTCAGGGTGTTGCATTTACAGTGGCCAGCAGTGAAAATATGTAACAAGAAATCCCGTCCTTCTCTAAATTTACATTTACCGCGTACTCTAAATTATCTTGTTAATAAAGCACGACCCCTTTTCCAAAATTGTAACCTAAAAGTGAAATAAGTATAATTTATATTAGAACTGCAGATCATTAAGCAAGCATGGTATCTGAACTCAGTAACATCCCCAGATATGAGTGTTCAAAGTTTATGAGATTCCGAATGTCAGTGTAATGTCCAAATTCTTGAAGGGTCCTCGAACCACTCTGGATTTATGCCTCTATAACGTCGAAACCACACTTTACAAGAACTTTATGGCCAATTATCCTGCACCCAGGTCAATACGTCACAGGTCTAACGAGCGCGGGATATAGCAATAAAGTATCCCCGGGAGAACTGAAGTGGACACGTGAACTTCACGAATCTAAAGTCGCCCAATTAAAAATTAAGTGGCTTAGGCCCTCTGGCGTCAATATCGCAAAACACTCATTTACTATTTGCGTGCACGGAAGACTTCTCTCTCTTCGTGTCTAACTCTTGTTGCTGTCAGACCTGCTGTCCGCTCCTGTCTTAACTTTGTAATGTAATCCGCGCCCCATCAGGGCAAGTCCAGTGGCCGCTGCAGCCTTCGCGATGCTTCATAGTTGAATAAAAAGGTGATTTCCTGGATATCTTCTGAAATCTGTGTTCTTCTCTGGCCCCATGTTTGTTACTCTCATCACTGAACGAGCGACTGCATATGTGTTTGTTTCTCCCCAAAATCTCTCCATGTTGTGCTGCAATGGGAAGAAAAACGTCAGCTGCTTGTTCCTGAGCCACCGTATCGGACTTCAGTTCGTGAAAACTTTTTGCAAGTTGAAAAATGTGCAATCATCTTTTAAGAGTCATCACTAAATTAAAATTATTTTATACCGACGAGAAAAAAAAAACCCAAATAAATAAGTAAAATTCTGACTTAATAAACAAAATGTGATAATAATCACATTTGGAAATTTTAACACAAGGGAATTGATGTGTAGAACTTATGGGAGATGCAGTCGGCACGAGGGAGTGATACAATCGGCACGAGGGTGTTCATCATACAGTAAATCGCTGCGCACAACATGGAGAGATTTAGGGAGAAACAAACACATATGCAGTCGCTCGTTCAGTGATGAGAGTAACAAACATGGGGTCAGAGAAGAAGAACACATATTTCAGAAGATATCCAGGAAATCACCTTTTTATTCAACTATGAAGCATCGCGAAGGCTGCAGTGGCCACTGGACTTGCCCTGACCGCGGATTACATTACATGGTTAAGACAGGAGCGGACAGCAAGCAGGTCCGACAGCAACGAGAGTTAGACGCGAAGAGAGAGAAGTCTTCCGTTCACGCAAATAGTAAATGAGTGTTTTGCGATATTGACGCCAGAGGGCCTAAACTACTTAATTTTTAATTGGGCGACATTAGATTCGTGGAGTTCACGTGTCCACTTCAGTTCTCCCTCCACTTCAGTACTCTATTGCTAGATCCCGCGCTTGTTAGATCTGCGACCTATTGACCTGGGTGCAGGATAAGTGGCCATAAAGTTCTTGCAAAATGTGGTTTCGACGTTATAGAAGGAGTCCAGAGTGGTTCGAGGGCTCTTCAAGAATTTTGACATTACACTGACATTCGGAATCTCATAAACTTTGAACACTCATATTTGGGGATGTTACTGGGTTCAGATACTTCACATGCCTGCTTAATGATCTGCAGGGCTAATATAAATTATACTTACTTTGACATTACACTGACATTCGGAATCTCATAAACTTTGAACACTCATATCTGGGGATGTTACTGGGTTCAGATACTTCACATGCCTGCTTAATGATCTGCAGGGCTAATATAAATTATACTTACTTTACTTTTAGGTTACAATCTTGGAAAAGGGGTCGTGCTTTATTAACAAGGTAATTTAGAGTACGCGGTAAATGTAAATTTAGAGAAGGACGGGATTTCTTGTTACACACACACACACACACACACACACACACACACACACACACACACACACACACACACACACACATATATATATATAGTATATATATATAATATATATATAATATATATATATAGAGAGAGAGAGAGAGAGAGAGAGAGAGAGAGAGAGGGGGAAAGAGAGGAGAAGGTGGGATTATGGACCCTGCGTTTATTATGGACAACCTTAATATATGCCCTATGCACAGGTGCAGCCGCTAATTATAGCTGGGATCTAGAGCTCCTAGGTGGCTGCAGTGGATTGTCAAGGTCATTGACCCCAGTTCATTCCCGGAAGACGTCCTGTGACCAATTGTTTGTTTTTCGAGTTTTCAAACTTTTTTTGAGGAAAGAAAAAGTGAATATTTCACATATCTACTACTATGTTTTGTAAAAACTGATTCTTCTGCCTTATTCTACATGAGATGAAGTTCCTTTTGAACTAGTTCAGAATTAAATTCTATGTATTTCATAATGTGAAAAACGAGTTTTTCTCCAAGATGGCGTTGTTTGAATTATGGACCCCATGCGTGCTGGTATTATGGACCCGGGTCCATATTACCAACAACCGGTCTGGGTGATGTAATAATAATATTTCCGTGACAAAATGCGATTTCACAGAAGATTTCATTGTGATACCTTTAGTTTTCATGTTTTGTAATCCTTTTGGTTATCCTGGAATCTAAGAATGCAAGTTGAGAAGAAATCTCCCGCTGGCAAGGAACTCTGTAGTGCGCAGAAGTTGGGATAAGGTGAATACGGCTGAAGCTATCCAGAAGCTAAGATGCCGAGAAATGGGACTAAGGAGGCTGCCAGAGTGTTTGGTGTACCAAAAATAACTTTGCGATTATTGGTTTCACAAGTGGATAAACCAGCAGCAGATTTGGCTGTACAAAATAAAGGAGGAGGTCTGTTTTATCAGATTACATTGAAAAAGAGTTAGCGGCCTATTTGTTAGAGGTGAAGTCAGTATTTCATGGTCTCACTCAACAAGATGTGAGGAAATTGGCGTTCCAATTGGCTGAACGCAATAATATCTCCCACCCTGTCATAAACGAAACAGCAGGGAGAAACTGGCTAAACCGATTCCCCACTCGTCATAAAGGACAAATTTCGATCCGGAAACCTACAGGGACGTCATATGCACGAGCAGAAGGATTCACAAGTGAGCAGATGGCTGTTTTTTTATTTGCTTGAAGGCTTGTGTTCTGGGAATGATTTCTAGAATCTTCAATGTAGATGAGACTTGTTTAAGTGTGGTTCAGTCAAAAGTTTCCAAGTCATCGGGTTGCATTGCAAACGTCATATGGGAGCTCTGACTACAGCTGAACGGGGTTCTCTGGTAACTGTGGTCTGCTGCATGAGTGCCCACCAATGATGATATTTCCTCGTAAAAACTTGACGGATCAAATTATGAATGGAGCCCCATCCGGAGCAACTGGAAGAGCTCATCTCTCTGGGTGGATACAAGCCCATATGTTTACAGAGATGGCCCAGAGCAGCAAGAAGCATCGTGCATCTTCTGTGGAGGTGCATTCAAAGATGACACATTCGGAGAACTCTGGATTTGTTGTGTGATGTGCCTACGCTGGGCTTATTCTGTGTGCACCGGAGCCAAAGCTGAGTTTTATATTTACGACTTTTGTCGCCAAAATTGAAGTTTTTTATTATAGATAATATTTGATAATCCAACTGTTTAATAATATTTCTTTCTTTCACCTTTTCTTTTGAAAACTTTTCCTCTTTTTTATTTCAAGCTATTTAATAAATAGATAAATGATTTTTTGGTAAAAAAGGTGGGGGTCCATATTACCCTCCACTTTGGGTCACCTGCAAATTTTGACTTTTTTCACTTATGTGTTTGTATACATCTTAAAATTTGATTTAACGGCAAATCCTCTTAAGGATGTTTAGATGATGAGTTATAAAAGAGGTTAGAGCCCCAAAATATGAAAATCAGTCTTTGGTATGACCACAGTGAGCGAAAAACAAAAGGGGGGTCCATAATCCCACCTTCTCCTCTCTCTCGATATATAAACGGATTTTTAAAGGGCTGGGATAACTTTAAGACCCTTTAGGGAGATTAGAGCGAAATTACTGTTAAAAACTACTAAGTAAGAAGGGGAGGGAGGGTAAGTTCTTAAATTAATCAAGAGACGACGCTACTTGTCCACGATTAACATTTAGCAAAGATGGCCTTGACGAATTCGCGAGGAGTGAAAAGCTATTTATAGAGTTTCGACTGGGTTTCACGTGGCTTTTTTCTCGCTGTGTCAGCGGATGTGACTTCAGAGCTTCTTTCGAGAGTTCGAGAACATTCGATACAAGCTAAGCAGATTTCCTTTAGGCGCGTTTCCGAACAAAGAATAAGAGTTAGAGACATGTAGGCTTTCAAAGACTGAAGACATGCCGCTGGGGGGGCTAAGATAATTGAGTAGGAACGGAGTAAACCGAGATGAGCGGAGAAGAGATTTTAAAGTAATCGAATTTTAGGCATTGTGTGTTAAATAGTGAAACGATAATATTAAGAATGGAGTTGAGAACTTTAGGTGGATGAATAAAGATATTTCGGAAAATCTGAAGACTGTATTTGTGTTACTCGGACTACGATGACTGCCTTGTTAACGCTGAATCCAAGAGTGAATATTCCGTCCCTCGACTGCAACATTGCGGAATAAATTGGTTGACTGATGATTTAGTGAAGTTCAGAATTTAAACTCCGACTGACATTATATATATATATATATATATATATATATATATATATATATATATATATATATATATATATATCATATATATTATATATAATTGCGGTCTTCTTTATTATATTTCTTTTCAATGATGATGAATTTTTTTTCAAATGAATATTTGCTGTATGCTTTCGAGCAGTCCATTAGTTCCACAGTAGAGCGCTATTTAACTACTCCCTGCATAGCAACAAGGAATCGAATCCTCGACCTGGACTTCAAAGCCAGTATTTTAACCATTTCATATCCTGGCTGTGTAAGGCAATGTTCTACATTGGTTCAGGAAAACGTTATGGAAAACTACTGCACTTGTGAAGAGATCTTAACTTTTGGCTGAACTATATGGTATTTTTATACCTATTTTAAAAGTGCTCTCCCACGTCCAGCCAAAAATCTCGGAAAGATTTAGGTAATAAAATAAAAACATGTTTGAGATAAACACAATTCCTTCTACGTGTTTTTATAGAAGCATGTTTTATAAGTTGCATAAATAAACCTATTACTGTCAATTTTTTTATTATTATTTCTATTGCTATTTTATCATAAATACTGAACGGAAGAAGGGTAGTATGATGTACAGATTTCTACTGAGAATACATCAATGTACAGTGCCGTCGTAACCAGTGCATTAAAAATTCGAGAGTTTTCAGATAAACTTTGAATTTAATAAAAAAAAACTATACATTAAAAATCGGAAAATTTCATACACTTTGAAAAGTTAAATTAAAGCAGAGATGTCGCGCATATTAGCAAGATTTTACACTTTATTTTACGAGATTTTTTTCCCCAGCGAGGAGGAGAAGTCGAATAATGGAAGAAGGTCCCAAAGAAGAGGGGTTAATCACTCGACAAATTAATTTGCATGTGCGCGATCGAGGACCATCCACATTCTTAGAATACTTTTTAATACATCTTGAATAACACCCTATTCAGTAATTTAAATTTATATATGAGAATACCTTACATTCTTTCAGAGGGAATTTAAAGAAAACTCATTAAAATGTTTAAACAGTGTTTACTTTTTGACAGTATGTTTAATTGCTGCATTCTTCTGGTGTTACAGAAAGACCTGAAAC
Source organism: Dolomedes plantarius (assembly GCA_907164885.2). Lineage (NCBI taxonomy): Eukaryota > Metazoa > Arthropoda > Arachnida > Araneae > Dolomedidae > Dolomedes > Dolomedes plantarius. The sequence goes on along the minus strand of OU015497.1, from coordinate 132,458,592 downwards.
GGAAAGTTCCAACGATATTTTTATGCCAGAGAAAGATCAAAAGGATTTTCAGTCGGAATAATTACGAAAGCAAAAGGCATACGATTTTTTTAAAGCACATTTTTAAATAACGTATTTTTCGAACCATAAGACGCACCTCAAATTTATGGGAGGATTTTCAGAAAAGAATATTTTCTATTTTGTTAGGTATATAAAGATATTTCTAATTTCTTAATAAAGACAAATAATATATATAACAAATATAATAAATAATACATAAAAAATATATATAATATACTGTTAGGCAACTGAACCCTAAAAAGGCTATCTAAACTTCAGTTTATTAGATCGTTTACTCATATTACTTTCCGACATTCATGCTGTCATGACGTGGCCGACAACAAGCCAACACATCTCACACGAGATCAAATAAATCCGACTCATATTTGAGATAAGCAGAGGCGCGAAATTAAATTAAAATTAAGTTCCTTTATTAGAACTCACTATATACAAAATATTTACAGTTAGCCGTTCGGCTATTACTATTCATTAGATTTGCTAGTCGTGCATGGAACTAGCCACTGGTCTCACAAACAAACTGTCTTATCAGCTTCCCAACGCTGACCAACCTTTAGACCTCGCCTTTGCCCACTGACTGTCTGTTCCTTCTTCAAGTCACCTCCAAGCAGTCTTTCCCCCCCTCCGAGGGGGTTGATTTCACTTCCGCCACCGGACGCCTTGTGCGGTCTTTGTCTTTGCCGTGCTGGTCACTTTCCAGTCAGACCAGCCCCTGAAAACTTTTTCATAAAGAGCATCGGCTAGTTCTCTGCCGATCTTTGTCCTGTGGCATTTCCGGCCAAGGTCCGTCTGCCCCATGGCGAACTGAAATTAATGATGCACCCTAGAATAACAAAAACTATTATCTGGGTTTTTCTATGGGTAGCCCCTTGAACCTTTAGAATGCTGGGTTCCACGTCTCAGCTTCATTGTACACAATTGTCCTGTGAACGTTGTGAGAACGCATGGGATGTTGCACGACATCACAGCTCCCTCCCCCTAAGAAAGTCCAAAGATCTTCTTTGGGGTATCCAAAGTTCGGATAATTACTTCAATATTCAGATATGAGATTGTGTTCTTTTAAGTTTTCCCAGAGAGATTCATGCGCCAGGGAATCTATCTTCCCACTCTTAAATTTCCTGCCAAGCATTAAGTGCTTCCGTTGTCACTAATTACGTTAAAAGTCATAATTACGCGTACTCAGTTTTGGAATTACATTCTTTTTTTTTCTTTACTGGGTATATATATTTCACTTGATACACCACAACCACTCAAGATATAGCACAAGTCTATACTGAGTACATGACAACACATTTCATGAAATCAATTACATAAATCTCTTAGCTACAACAATACAACCACTTAACCTTAAATACATATATCATACCTAAAAAACAATACAAACACTCAAAATCTTAGATACATATATCATACTTAAAAAAACAATGCAACCACTCAAGATCTTAGTTACACATATACTTAGAAATAAAAACAATACAAACACTCCAAGTCTTAGTTACATGCCCAATTTTTCAGTCCTTGTCACTGTACTTAAAATGAACCTTTAAAAAAGTACTTTTCACTACACTAGAATAAGCACTCGAAACCACTGTGTCACCTCTAGGTATACACAACCTGAATACATGGGCTTAGACAAAAATGGCCCACTCACATAACTATGGCTACACATAAATCCTTACTACTATTTTAAATATAACCAGTTTACCTAAATAACACATTTAAATATAGCCTATTTAACTCAAAACCTATTACTCTTAGAATACGACTCATGCCACTCTAACAGGTGATGATTAAATACTGATAGGTCCATTTAAATGTAGTATACACAATACACGTGACACTGCCTTTATGCAGGACATAAAATATTAGCACAACATCAAGCTTATCACCTGCTCGTCACAAGATTCACAGTATTTTTTTGTTAATTACAGGACATTTTAATTTTTCCTATTTTACCAAAAGTATTTTAATTTCTTCCATTTAATCGTTGGTCCCCAAAACTGACTCAACGTAACATTTAATTTAATCAATTACCTAAACTCGAATTGAATATCAAACAAAACAACTAAAGAAAATTACTTTCATCAAGAAAAATGGATCCGAACAAAATTTTTCACTGTTAAATTCTTCAACATTAAAAAGGGTTCCAACCCCAAATTCATTTTCTGATTTATTCATCAAAGAAATAACGGATCCAGACATACACATTCACTCATTATGAGTGCGGGACATTTCTTTTGAACAATACCCCGTCATCACATGGAAGTTGTCATTATCTTTAATACATTAACAATACCTAGAACCGAAATCTCATTTCACTACATATTTAAACAATTTACTTCCATTAAACACTTGATATTCCAATTTTCAATATTTTACATAACATTACTTGACCCACAATTGGTAAATTAAGATTCATATAACATAGAATCTACACGATTTATTTGGATTTTCACCTATCAGTTCATCCTGAACTAAAAACCTAACAATAGGCAAAACCGTCTAAGTTTTCATTCACGATACAGACCAGTCACACAATTGGACATAATACAACAAAAAAAACCTTAAATACTTTTCACCGTTGAACACAATGCAAATCGTTAAATAATTTCCATACATCAATAATCAATATTAATTGGCCATCTTACTCATGGATGCACAAATAAATTAAACTTAATTACAAAAATTCATCACAATAAATCCAATAATCACAATAATCACTATACATTCAAATCTTAGGCTATGAAATCACCAACATATTTAAAGTCGTACAATTCATCATAATTATAATTATATCATTATTTCTTAAATTATGTATTCACACTCAATTTAATACATTAATACAGTTCACAATATATTATTAATATTTATTCATTAATTTATGTAAATATCCTCATAACCTAAATTAATGCAAATGCATTTTACCCTCAGAAATTTTCATGAGAATCCTAACTCTCTCGTGCCGGTTCAGCTTGAATCTAGCAGTAATTTTCCTACTGACACCAAATTTGAATTGATCCGCTGCCCACGAAAGTTTCTCCCTAGGTTCTCGTAAATTCCCAATTTCCTTCATTTTTACTTTAACCGAATTCCACAATGCTTTCTTTCGCCTACGTCTTAGGAAATTTTGCAATTGCTCAGCTGATTGACGATTATTCCCTTCGTTTACGCATTCACAATTCTTTACAGATTCAACTGCGTTGCGGAAACCTATTTCGTGCTCGATTACTTTCACAGCACTCAACTCAAAACCCAAAATTTTGAAAGATTCAGATCTCGGACAACCCTGCCCTGATAATTTAACCTTATCACTTCGAGGGTTTTCCTTCCTTTCAAAATCTTGCCTGGTATTGATTTTCTCCCAGGGAATCCACCACGAAATTTCTCGCTCTAACTTTTCCTCACTATTCTCAAGTAAGGTGCAAATGTATACAATAGCTTTCCCTGCGATAACTACCATAATTGCTTCATAATGCGTCGCTACAATTACAACCATTTCTGCTACAATAGGGAGAAGGGTATCCGTCTTACAGAACAAACCTATTCTGCATCTGACCTTTTTCCGTAACTTATAATTCCACAGTTTGACCACTTCGGGGTTCACTAAACGCGGCTCTAGCCAACTAACAACAGGATAACATCGTGATTTACCCTTCCCATAGTTAGTCTCACCATTTAACTTATTGACCAAAACCTTCCCATTACAGGGTTTCCCTTTCCGACCCCTTAATCTTTCCGGTTGGACAATCCACTTCGTTCCCAATCCTTTTAATCTTATCTGTCCTAAACCTGAATTCTCTTTTGTCGGTGGGTTCTCTTGTTCTCCCAAAAACCATATGGGGGAACTTTCCCTTTTCGCCACGCGAATACTACTCTCTGTTTTCCCCTGAAAACCGTACAAAACGCCTCGTGCGAACAAAAACCTTTCAGGTTCAATACAGCCGTCCCTCGACTCCTGTTTTCCTGGAATCGGTAAGCGAGGCTCCAATTCTGAACTCGCCCTCAACTGATTTTCGCCCCGTCTACTGCAATCGGTCAACGCAAGGGGATTTTCCTTTGCGCTATTCGAAAATCCTGTTTCCGATCTATTATATTCTAATTTCTCTCGGTTTCTACCTTCTTGAAACTCCTCTAGGCTTTTACTTCCCAGAATTTCACCCGCGGGGTTATTTAGTTCAATACTTTCCTTCGCGCTACAAACGGAATGACTCGTTTTTTCTAACGGAAACTTGTTTTCCTTCCCCTCCGATTTTCCGGGTACTTCAGTTGGTTGGATTAAAACTCCGGTTTTCCCAACCTCCTCAGGACTCACCAGCTTAGAGTTACTGCTTTTACCTAAATTAGTTTCAATGCTAACCCCACTATCCGTTCCTTTTTTCTGAATAGCTACAAGAGGCGAAATTTCTGGACCTGTGTCCTCTGTACACAACCTATCCGTTTTATTTTCCCGAATAGCCCCACTAGGCGAATTTTCTGTACCTGTGTCCCCTGTACACAACCTATCCGCTTCAACTGGTTTAATCGCAATTTCTTCGTAAAATTTTATTGATTGCAAAAATTCTCTTAAAATTAACAACTCTTCACTATGACGTAACTTAAGTTCATCTCGAATGCCGAATTCTACTTCACTCTCAAGATCAAAGTTTAATTGTTTTAGATTTTCTATAGTCTCTTTATGGTTTCGCACAAATGACTCTTTGTCAAATTTGAATTCCTCTGACATTCCCGCGACTAAAGTTTTAACATCAGGGTCTAACGAAGTTCCCGTGGGCCTTCTGATTCTCGCCAGTTCCAACGCTCTATGTCGTTTTCGCTTTTCTAATTCCCAAGCTTCATTTCTATCCAACACAATTGATTCTAGAGAATTTTTCGCGAATTGTTCGTCAAAATCTGACGCTCCTATAATTTGCCTTATAATTCTTAGCTTTATGTCTGACATCGACACATTAGAATCGAATTTTGCTGCCAATGTCAGCAGGACACTTTTAGTATATTTAGCTAGAAATAGCTCCATTTCGGTAAATTCTGCCATAATTTCCCAAATTTTTCAATAACACTACAAAATACACTTATCTATATACTAGTTTTCAACCTCAATATCAAAACTCCTTGATATTATGAAATTCACTACATTTACTATCAATTCAAAATACACTCAATAATAGGTAATCCTTTAAAATGATATCAACACAATGAACATGCACTTAATACTTAATAACTTAATATTTGCACATAAATCCACTTCTTGCACAAATCACTCATTAGTATATAAAGTTTCAAAATGATATTAACACACAAAATTACTCTACGTATTATCTTTAAAATCTGAACTTCATACCGAAATCAAAACAATTAGCAAAATATTAAATTTCAAGTTAATATCTTTATCCAAATACCCTGAGCAACTGCTCAATTCGAAACAGATATTAAAAAAAATAATACACCTTGTATTAAAAATTCCACATTAATCAATGCACAATAAACCTTAGCAATAAGCTAATTTTCAATTGATAACACAATACCCTTAGCACTAAGCTAAACTTTTAAAAGAATACAAAAATACACTTGATTCAGAACAATATAACAACCAATATATATATCTTGTGTATTTTTCATACACTCATACCCTAATAAATTGACACTTTCGGTTTCTCTTAATTTATTACATGTAGTGTACTTCTTTTCCAAAACTGAGTTTTTCCCTTAAACAAAGCAAAACCCTGGTGTAACAATTCAAATAAAATTACCTTATTCGAACACACAAGCCAGCATAACTATTACTTTGCTTAATACCCAGTTAAATCATTATGTCCACTTCAATTAAGTATTTCAACCAAATCAAATTAAACCGTTCTAAACAAAATTTTTCAAAATCCTGAACTTTTGTACCCCTAGAACTTTAATTTAATTTACGTTCGCATTTACCTTAACTTACAATCCGCCTAGACAAATCCTATCAAATCTCTCTGGATTTAACTTAAAAGACATACCTCAGCTTGAATAACTTTTCCACTCTGCTGCAAGGTGAACTCCTAGGCTTTCCGGCTTGTAGTTATTTCTTGGTCATAGATGAACGTCGACGCTTTTCCGAGACTTCCTTCACGTCCACAGCGCATTCCAGTTGAAATCGTAAAGGAGTGGCAGGTCCGGTGTCTTTTTTTCTAGACCACCATCCAACCGCTAAAGCCACCAGTTGTCATAACGTGGCCGACAACAAGCCAACACATCTCACACGAGATCAAATAAATCCGACTCATATTTGAGATAAGCAGAGGCGCGAAATTAAATTAAAATTAAGTTCCTTTATTAGAACTCACTATATACAAAATATTTACAGTTAGCCGTTCGGCTATTACTATTCATTAGATTTGCTAGTCGTGCATGGAACTAGCCACTGGTCTCACAAACAAACTGTCTTATCAGCTTCCCAACGCTGAACCAACCTTTAGACCTCGCCTCTGCCCACTGACTGTCTGTTCCTTCTTCAAGTCACCTCCAAGCAGTCTTTCCCCCCTCCGAGGGGGTTGGATTTCACTTCCGCCACCGGACGCCTTGTGCGGTCTTTGTCTTTGCCGTGCTGGTCACTTTCCAGTCAGACCAGCCCCTGAAAACTTTTTCATAAAGAGCATCGGCTAGTTCTCTGCCGATCTTTGTCCTGTGGCATTTCCGGCCAAGGTCCGTCTGCCCCATGGCGAACTGAAATTAATGATGCACCCTAGAATAACAAAAACTATTATCTGGGTTTTCTATGGGTAGCCCCTTGAACCTTTAGAATGCTGGGTTCCACGTCTCAGCTTCATTGTACACAATTGTCCTGTGAACGTTGTGAGAACGCATGGGATGTTGCACGACATCACAATGCTATCATTTTAGACTGACGTAGCACTTATTACCTAACAACTTATGGCGTCACGGCAACTTTGACGTCATACATCTGAGAAATGGGGATTTTCCTTTATTTTCCCCATGGTCTGTTATTTTTCCTTTCCAGTGTATTTTATGCAAATATGCCAATGTTATGTTACTGGCTTATATAAATACTGCTCGAGTTAGAGCAAAGGTGCCGCTAGCAGCACACACAGTTGAACTCACAAGCTAGTGAGATTCGTATGTTAGAAGTCTCTGTGTGAGATTATTTTGATTATACAAATGTTTTAAATTATTGCTTTTAATATTTTTAAATGTTTTTGAAGTTCGGAATAAATTTAATTTTTTTAAACTTAAGTCTGTGTTGATTCATAAATACACCCCATGCCAGACCAGTGGTACTCTTATGCTGTCAGTCTCCGTGACATATACGTATACCGTATTTTTCTGCGTGTAACGCGCAGTTGTAATACAAAAAATAAGATCGAAATTTACAGGTGCGCGTTATACGCCGGATATAAAGATGATAGATTTAAAAATAAGGAAAATATGAACATGAATAAATAAGATTTCTACATGTACCTAAATGCTGTTTATTTAAAAGAAATGACATACTTCATGAAAAAAATTTCCTTTATCGGATAACATGAAAAGTTCGTTATATTCGTCTTCCGTTATATCTTCTGGCGCATCATCGAATTCTGTTTCATCGTCACCACCACTGTTACTCTGATCCATAAATAAATAATCATCTTCCGTTCCATTTATAGTTAGATATACTACATTTTTTAAATGATTTTTGAATCATGTCAGGTTTAATTTCATTCCATGCTTTTATTATCCACTCACACACTATTTCTAGACTGGCATGACGCATTTGGCCTCCTGTAGTAAATGTTTCTTCACCTTCGAACATCCGCGTGTCCCACTGACGTTTTAAATTTCCTTTGAATGATTTATTGATACACACATCTAAAGTCTGAACTAATGGCGTTAATCCACCTCGAATAATTGCCATGTCTGTGTTACACTCCTTCATCAATTTCTTCGTATTGTCCGTTAGATGGGATGTGAACATGCCCCAAACTAAAAGACTTTCGGGATTCTTTAAGTCACCAGGACGCTTTTGCCAAACATTTCTTATCCATAATTTTACACCGTTTTCGTCCATCCATCCTCTTGAACATGAATGAAAACAGCATTTGGGAAAATACATTTAGGATTCGATTTTATAATCGTTTTACAGTAAACTGTGTATTTTGTTTTGTGCGTTCACACGTTGCGGTCGAAAACCCTATACGGTAAACAACCGAATCGGTAGCAGGTGTCGTTCGATTTTGTCTACCGAAACCATATAGACGGAACCGCCGCGGGGCCGTTTCGGTTCCCATTCACGTATAGAATTGAGAGGGGTAGTACACACGATTCGGTTGTTTTGAAGGAAGCATACATCAATGCGGAACTACACTGGAATAATTGCAAACGTTTTCTGTGCAGACGGGAAAACCATATGCGGTAAAAGAAAAACCGAATCGTGTGAACACAGCTTTCGGTTGACGCCGAAACAATAATAAAACCGAAGCCGTATCGTGTGTACAAGGCCTAACGATTAAAAAAAATGTAGTTTAAAATTATAAGTGCGCGTTATACGCCGTAAAATACGGTAATAAAATATTCATTTTAATTTAATGTTACCTTCGGACCTATAGACGCACCCCAATTTTAAGCCGATTTTTTTTTAATGTAAAATGGTGCGTTTTTTTGGTCCGAAAAATACGGCAAATCTGTTTCTCCATCAACTTCAACAGAAAAACTCAGTATTTTTTGGACCCGTCAACTGTAGATAATTTTTACTTGTAAATAAACGTTCCCGAAGTTGAGGTAGACAAGTTCGCAACACAACGTCTATTTTAATAACCCTCTCACTTTAAAGTAATTGTTCCACTAGAGAAGAATCTGCACGCCAGGTCTGAAAAATAAAAAAAACAAAACAAAAATCTATCGGTATCCGGCAGAAGAGAAAAAGATATCGGTGAAAACAGTGGGGGAGGGCATTTTGTCTCTCAACCTAGAAACAATCAAGATGGGGAAAAATTGAGAAAGGGGGAATCCGTAATATCCTACACCGCTTCGGAATACATTCGCGAAAGGTGGGTAAACAAATGGATTGAATAATACATGACGACTCAAGACACTTGAAACACGGGCGTCTGTTACGGCAAAAGAATGCACATTAGGCGTGCAGATAGAAAACGGGGATCATACCTGTTATGCCATGCAGCGGAGACATGCGTCTCTTGAGAACAAAGCCTTCTTTAAGCCCTTAGTTCTGTCATAAATGAATACCAATCATTCGATCATTCTATCGCTACTTAGGGTATATTTGTGCCCCAATAACACGAACTGAATAAACTTTGCGTATTGGGACACAAAACAAAAGCAATATTTATAATTTACATAAAATCGCGAAGAATGAATATAAAATTAATTTCTCAGAAGACAATGCTTTTTTTTAAAACATTATACGATGTTTTGTACATAAATGCATACATATACGTTATATTTTTAGGATTTCATGCAGTCCATTTAACCAATGTAATAACTCTCTAGTTCAGACAACAAAATACTTGAAATGATCCACTCGGAAATTTATTTACTGGAAATCGTCCAAATTACAGTCCCAATCTTCGCCATTTTTCATCCCGAAGGTGGGGGTGGGGGGGAGGAAGGCTTGTCGGAGCCCTCTTAATGCCTCTGACGTCTGAGGCCGAGTGTACACCGTGGAGAACCCGGGGACACGTATTGAATATTCAATGTGAGGTTCATGATATTCCAGTAATGTAGATATAATTGACTGCCAAAGAACGTTAGTGTTGTAAAATAATTCCACTATCATAAAACTTTGAATGAAAGGATTGGTCGACAGCATAGGCGTACCGTGCTACTAATTTTTTTTTTTTTTTTTTTTTTTTTGTGGGGTGGGGGGTGGGGTGGGGGGGCACGAATTGAATTCAGTTAAGGCCCTCCTCAGCGCATTGACTGCTGGACGGTCCTTGAAATATGAAAGATTAAGATTTTTTGAAATTGAATAACAATAGAATTTATGTTTGAGTATTCAAAAGTTATAAAATGAGAAAAATAAATATAATAGAAATAAAATGAGAAAAAAATATAGCATCGAATTTTTGATATGGATCATATCATTGTTAAAAACTATGTTAAGGCTAAAGACATAATCGGAATCTTCAGTTTCACAGTTTCAAAGAGCGGGAAAAAAACCCAACTTTCTTAAAAGTTTTCTATAATTTTCCGATTTTAACTAAACTTCTAATAACGTTTTAATTTATTTCAAGTTAAGTACCTCCCCTCCCGACGCTACACCTATGGTCGACAGACCAGTGCATTAAACGAAAATAGATTTTAATTAAAGAAATTTCAAGAAACCACTGCGATTATTATCTCAAGATCATAGAGCATCGTTGTTTTAGTAAACTTAGAGATAATGCGTAAGGACCTGTCAAAATCCAGTATATCAAAGAAAAACAAGACTGGCAGGTTGGACGTAATCCTAAATGAATTCCGAAGATAAAGATCTATAAGATGATTCCATACACAGGCACGATCTAAACTTATTGTTATCTCACTATTGTATAATTGGCACTTATTAGAAATAACAGTATCTCAAGTTCTTTTCTACATTCATCTGCCACGATGTTAGTTTATATGCGCATTTCGTACCTTCAGCGTTTACTCTTCTTTTTTTAATGTCTTGAAAAAAAAATCAAGTACATAGCGGATTGAAAAAAAGTTCGATTACCTTCTTATTAACATTCACTTTTTGCAGAATTCTTTTACATTCCTTTTTCCCCCCTCTAGAGTTCGTCAATACAAATATTGAATAACATTTCGAATTTTTTTTTTCCACTAACGAGGATGGCAACATTAACCCTCTTTTTTTCACCCACGAAAGAATAATAAATACTTTGGTTGATCATAATCAAATCTCATACACCGTTGCATCATTATTATTACTTTTTATTCTGGTGTTTATAATGAAAAACGTACGTGTTTCTAGACAGTTATGATTTTTTAAAAAAATTAGCCCGGCATTAAAAAATGCGTGTCATTTACGGACCGCGGAATATTTTTAGAAGTGAGTCTTCGTTATTTCAAAAAACGGCGCAACAAAACATTTATTTATTATTTTTTCTCCCTCTCTTTACGGTAACAAAAATGTATCGCCTCTGGCGGAATGATAACACTCAGTGTAGTGGCAATAAAAATGAGAAAAAAAGGACCCGAACAGCAGAGTAGCGTGCAGGGAATAATTAGAAACACACGGGGGCTGTTCGGAACAACAAAGGCGAAGAGCATCTATTGATCGGATCGAGGGGGTGACGTCATCGTTGCCGTCTTGGAGTGAAGGGGGAGGGGAAATAATCGCATCAGAGTTCTCTGTCCTTAATAAGCCCGTGCCTTGTCGAAAGCTTCCGTTTACCACCGGAGCTTTCCATAGCTGCATTCCACATTATTATGGAGGCGACAAGGCAATACAGCGGGGCCCCTTTTCAGTGCCGCAGATACGGTCTCCGCGGCATCGGGAGGAAGTCAAGATGATTTCGTAATGTTTTTGGGAGTCGTAATGCATTAGTGGATGGGTGTGTGTATGCTAGTCTCCAAAATTAACTTAACACTCGTACATTTCGCAATATGGGAAATGTATAAACTAGAATTCCAGTATTTTCAAAGAATGAGAAATCCGAAAGCTTATTATAGCTCTTCAGTCATCTTTAAGCAAAGCTTTTCATATACGTAAAAATTAAGAATATGACCTCATCAATTTCTGACGTGAGCATATAGTGCAAACTGCGGTCTTTCACAAATTTTGCGGTTTATACGTTGTATTTCGCTGCAAACGGACTGAAAACAGTTTCTTGTGGATCGCAAACGTCGTTTGAAACAATTGTAGCGTTAGAGAATCACTGGATGGTTAGAGGAGTGGCCTCCAAATACTGCTCAAGAAAAATGTCAAAATGTGTCTAGTAAACTGTAACATATGTTTGGGAACAAATTGAACATACCGGAGCTTCTCTCTGAAAGGCTGGATAGAGCAGAAAAGAATGACCAGATGTCTGAAAGATTAATATCAGTCTGTAACAGCACGTCGGAGCAGGCAATTGCTAATTAGGCAGGAGCTTGTTGTTACCACTGGTATCTAGGTAAAGAAAATTGTCTGTAGACGACTTTATGAGCAAGTCCTTACAGCAAGGAATCCTATGATTTGTGCCCATCTAATCACGCATCGCAAGACAACACGCTTGAATTGGGGCCGAGAATATAATAAATAAGTCAATAACAATGGGTTTGGGTAATGTTCAATAATAAGTCGAGATTCAGAGTAAACAATGATTTTCGGAGCGTTTATAGCTGGAGGGAACTCAGAATCTTTAAATTAACACCAGAGGAGACGGTCATTACGATCGTAGCTTAGAAGATCGTGCTTTAGAAGAAAGTACGACGCTAAACAAGTGCACTAAAGGCTCAGTGACTGTCATAAGGCTCAGTGAGTTATTGCGATGAAGCCATAAAGCCCGCCATAAGGTTTTTTTAATGGTGCCTTTGGATGAAATTTTATAGATGATAATGTTCGTCTATACAGTGCTGGTTTACAACTTCTTCGAAAACGATGACATATGGAATGGTGAGACCAAAGAAATCTCCGGTTCATACTTGATAGCGCTGGGAAGAGCTATTGAAAAGCGCCGACATCTTCCAAGAATAGTTAAAAAACTGCTTTTGCAGAAGAATGGAATTCACTACGAGTTTCAATTAATAGCACGAAAATTTTTTACTCGATTTAATTCATTAACACGCGATGAGATATCTATTTTACGGTTAACAGTGATCACATACCCACTTTATATCATAAATTTATAATCTACTAGCCGCTGCGCGACCAGCATGGCCGCTTTAATTTTTATATTTTCTTTTGCAAAACAACTCAACTGAAAGTAACATATGTAAGGAATGTTACCATTACCTGCCATCATAAATATACGTTATTAAGGATATAAGGCTGTTTATGTACTATTTTTCAAAATTAAGATATCTACACTTTATCGTTACATCAAATAATAAATTGTTGGGGAATTTTTTTTTCACTTAAAAAAATGGAGTAAAAATTCAGCAAGTACTAAAATATAGCGTGGATTACATCACTCTCTGTATGTACCATTGTTCACAAATAAATAATCCAACAGATATAGATAAAAATTATACTAAAAAGTCCATTGTTCACAATTCAGATATCTACACTTAATCATATCAAATAATAAATTGTTGGAAAAATTTCTTCACTTATAAAATGGAATAAAAATTTAGCAAGTTCTGAAAAATTTTAACTATTACTGGCTGTCGGTTGCTGTGCCGGCGACGGTTAAGCCTAATCTCGCGATCGTTTATGCTCTCTCTTTCACGCCTCTCTCTTAATGAATTATTTCTTCTTCGCTTTCTTCAGACTGTTCCCAATTTTCACCTGATCGTGCAGCTCGCTTCCGAGCATTCCTGATTTCAGTGTGTAAATCCATGTTGACACGCGGTTGCAAATTGCGGACGACAGCTAATGTTTACATCTAGTATTTACAGGTTTTGCCATTCGGTGTGTAGAAATATCGTCGATTTTTGTGCCGCATACCTAGGCTTTATATATATATATATATATATATATATATATATATATATATATATATAGATGTTAAGAGTGATCGAATTTCTTTCAAACCTTTTTGTCCCACTTATTTTCTTATAATTTTTACTATTATTTCATTTAAATGTTTTAAGTATTTATAACTAATTCCTAATAAAGAGTTCGAAAGCCGAAGTATAATTTAAAGCCAAACTAAATTTCATTAAATTTCAAGGAAAAAAAATTTTGAGAAACCGCATTTGGGCGAGTATTACTAATTTCAGACATTAGAAAACATAACATTTCACTGGTGTACAAAATCAACTTCCTTTGTTCTACTCTATTCTCTGTATTATATAATCATAGTTTATCCAAAAGGCTTAGGATCCGGACTTGGCAGAATGTAATTACCATGCTTGAGAAAGTTCCAAAGAGTAATACAGAAAAAAGAGGAATATAGTTTCAAACTTACGTGAGTATAGTCCTCAAAAGAAAGGAGCAAGAACTCACTGCAAGGTGAGGTGCACTTTCGTATGCTCCGTAAGAGAAACACGATTACTACAAATCTCTTCGAATATGCACTGATATAATATAGAGTTGAACCTTTCAGTTAACAACCTGGTTTAAGTAAAAATTTGCTGCTAAATAAAATCTTTAAGATTAATAAACAATTCTTTGGAATCTCTTCTACATAAATGAAATCTAACTTTTGACCGATTAAAAACCCATTTCTTGAAATTAAGGGGTCTTCCTTTAAGTATTCGTGGATCAACATCTACGTATATAACGAGAACCAGAGTATATTTAACTACAGTGCAATTTTAAAGCCAATACTTTCCTTAGGATCTGAAAAAAGAACATTAGTTCTCGTCTATGGATTATTGTCTTCACGATTAGGTAACCGGTTGGACCATAAAAGTTCTCCATATCGACAAAACTTCAAATGGATAATGAGGTAACTAGTACTTTTTCAAAAATGGAAACATAATTTTGGGAAAATAATGAACTAGTTGTTTGATAATGAATCTAAAAATTCCTCATGACGAGTTCACAAACATTGTACGACCTGGAAAAAAAATTCTGAAAGAACAATATGAAGAAAACGCATTTTTTTCCGAATCCAAGCTGTACACAATGAATATCTGCTAAAGCAAAACGAAGGACTCTGCAACAGTTAACTCTTCTTATGCAAACTCAGTGTAAAATCCGCTTACTACGCCCAATAGAGGGACTTGTCCCTCTATTGGTCTCGTTCAAGAGAAGCTTGTTTACATTTAAAAATCGTGAAATCAAACTTTCTGACTAGGCGAATGCTCCAAGAAGAATTTTCTTGGCACCTACATACATAGGTTCATTTGTACGTTCCAAAACAAGAAAATGAACGCTGCAACACACGGCGTCTTCAGACATCCTGTTTAGGCTGTTGTGAACTAACCCTATTGGATTTGCTTACCTCTATGTTAACCTATGGAGAAAATTTGTCTACTATTTACAGCTACATAATTGCTGATAATCCAATAAAAATGACATTTTCTGATATCCTGCACATTTTTGCACCTTGCAACAAGATTCATTTTCTAAATTTCCTCCACTAAACGAATTTATGGGAGTTTCAGTCACACTATACTATATTTCTTCCCCGAATAATTTAAATTTAAAAGTATTATTTGCATTAAAAAAACGAAAAAGGCGCCAGTTTAATTTTTTTCTCTATTACACAGTTAATTAAAAAAAATATATTTTAATCCAAGTCGGCAATCCTTGGACACATTTTCTCCATAGGTTAACACTGAGATGAGCTAATCCAATAGGGTTAGTACACAGCAGCCTTAACGGCCGGTTAAAAATGCTATCTGTTTTGTTGATCCATATTACGACATCACACTATTCATTTTATTGACGAAAGAGTTTACTTAACAAGAAAAAAATTTTCCCTCCTCCTTTTCCCCGCTTTTGTAAGACTTCCAAGGTGTAAGAATAAATAAATAAATATAAATATATATATATATATATATATATATATATATATATATATATATATATATATATATATATATATATATATATAAAATTTTTTCCCCAATGCGGTAAGCAGTTGTCGCTCGATTTTGTTGGCTTCTCTATTACGGGAGAACCCCAGAGAGGAAGACAGAAGTTTTAATCCGTGAAATTAAAAAACAGACAAAATCCATATCAGTGGAAAATGACAGGGTCTCGAGAACGATGAGCTATCAGACGGTTAAACGCACCTCCTCACACGCTTTCCCCCTAAACATCGTGCCATTTATCCGCCTTCCTTCACTTGGACAGTTCGAGGGCGTCCCATCTTAACTCTTTTTCCTCCTTTATTTTTTCTTCAGCTTTTTGGGTTTTTTTCCCTTTAATTCTTGCTCCCTTTTGCCACGTCTTCTCCCATACATCATACCTTCCGTCTGAGAGATAAGAGACGTGTGGCGTGGAAAGGAGCGGTGCGGGGGAGAGGAAAAATATAGAATAAAAGATAAGGGGGAGGGAATCTTTTTCAATTTGTTCCCGAATCGAACGAAAAATGGCGTCAAGAAATTGAAAAATTTCTTCGGCGTATCGACGGGGAATTTTTTTTTTCTCTCTTCTTTTCCCGATTGCCGTTCAGTCGTGAAAGACTTCGGGACTGTTTGACGTTAGAGTTTTTTACTTTTTTTTTTTGGTTAAAAAAAAGGAACTTCTGCCTAACTGCTTTCTCCCGTCAGAGTTATAGCAGGAAGAAATCCTTGCTCCGGCACCTCCGAATTTTCTTTATGAGAAAAACTTCGTTGAGCAGTCGAAAAGACATTTGAGGTGTTTAAATTAGGGAAAAGTACTATTGTATACAGCTGTTAAAAAAAAACACATATTTTTGTTTCTAGCGCGATGTTTGTAGGAATTATTTGAACTACAAACGAGAAAACTATGTTAACAGACTTATGCTTCTACAAATGCCCAATTTTTCACATTTATCTGTTTATTTCACCATATGTTCTAGCAGTGTTCAGTTCAGTCCTATAAGCTTTTTTTCTTTTTGAAGGCTATTTTAATACTACATTTAACGATCATTTTATTCTTATATTAAGAAGTGATATTGTAATAACCGTCTAACAGAAATTGGAATATAGCCCATGCCTCTTGACTTCAGAATTGGTGCCCTGATCCCTAGACTGTCCTTCAGATTCTCCAACTCCTCCTTTTGCTGTCAAAGCTTAGGATGTCAGCGTTTTATGCCAACAAAAAGGGTTGCTGATTGCACGTATTTAATTATTATTTGTTTAGTTTTCTGAAAAGGCTTTTCCCAAACCAATGTAATGAATATATGTTCACAGTGTATTGTTACAGCGGCGTTCAAGAATTGGGAAAGACACAGAGATCTAACAATCTACTGAAGTTTTATCAAGATTGAACGCCACTGTAACAACTGTATGCCAGTAAAGGGGATCGAACCAGTGTCCTGACGACTAGACGCTCCAGGCGATGTGAGGAAATCTCATTCAATACATATGTTCATATGTTTACATACAACAGTTGATCGACTAATTCGCTATGCAATAAAATAAAGCGTTTAAAGTCTCATGTAATCTTGTTTAATCCCAGGACTGTTTTTAAGAAAAACGGGCTGTTGAATTATAACTAAATCTCTAACAAAGAAAATATTAAAAAAATTAGGTTCATGCCTGGAGATAAGACTAGAAAAGCTACAATGAAGTTATATTTGCACCGCATTAGTCGTCTGCCAGAGAAAATATTATTTAATTATCTTTTCATGCTTTCGTAGACTTTGTTTTGATCGGCAGGAATATCCTTCATGGAATATTACAATCTGAATACACAGTGGCAATCTTAATGCCGGGTCTAGATACATTTCGCTTTCATTCTATTACCTCCAAACACGGGATGCACAAGGCATTACACCCGACTATACAAAGGGGATAGTGGAAATAAGGCTACAGTGCGAAAACCACCTGATGCCCAAGGCTGTCCCGGGAACGAGGGATTATCCCACGGAATCTCTTGGGAAGAGGATTAAGTCGAAAAAGGAAGAACAGACGAAAAGCGTCTCTAATGGCTACGACTCTTAGGAAGAAAATACTACGCGTAGTAAACATCATTTATAGAAATACTTAATCTTTAAGGGTGATTACCGCTAAATTGAATATTGCCACTTTCAAGAGAATTTTGCATACAATTAAGTATACTGCAATTGCAGTATTCCCCATGCTGATGAACAGATAGCACGGAAACGTTTGACTTTTACGAGAGAATGAAAGTTTAATCTAACTTTTGACCAATTGAAAACCCATTTCTTGAAATTAATGGGGTCTTCTTTTAAATATTCATGGATCAACATCTATATAACAAGAAACAGAGTATATTTAACTACAGTGTAATTTTAAAGCCAATACTTTCCCCAGAATCTAAAAAAAGAACATATAGTTCTCGTCTATGGATTATTGACTTCACGATAAGGTTGGACCATAAAAGTTCTCCATATCGGCAAAGATTCAAATGGATAATGAGGTAACTAGTACTTTTTCAAAAAATGAAAACATAATTTTGGAAAAATAATTAACATATAACACATAAACATGTCAACAATATGAACATATAAACATATCAACATGCAGCCATCTAGTAAATAAAAAGGGTGAGCTGGATCTCATTATTGAATAATTAAAGCAGTCTGTGTCAAGTTCTATAACGTTAAGTTTTCGATACGACTGGTTATTATTGCTCTAGGATCAATATTAACCATATTGTAGTTCTTAGATATACATTCGTGGTACGTGACTTTTATGTGTTTATCGTAGGCACTTCCATGAAAAACTGTCATACAAAAATACTGATAGATATTTCATACCAGAGGTTAGAATGAAAATTACTCTGTGTCGGTAGGTTAGTTTCATGCGGTTCCTTTAAAAGTTAAGAAAAAGAGGATTCCCCCAGTTTTCCTTTTCCTTCAGTATATTTTGTCGATAATAACACCGTAAACAAACAGCTAAACCCCTTCACAGTTTATGAGAGGGCTTAAAGTAAATCAACCTATTTATTTTATAATCATCGAACGAAATAAAGACTGAAATGAGTAATAATTAAAAGGGTTAAATAAATGATGGAGAAAGCAATAATCGTTATTGCTAACGACTTTCTCTCTCTGTCTTTAAATGGGAGCGTTTTCTCCAATCAGGAACATGATCAATTTGGGGGACTTTTCATTTCATCTGAGTATAATATTTAATAATTCATGTTTAGCGATATCTTTCACCTCTACGCGAGAGTTGTTTTTCTCACAAACGTAGCTGTATTATTTCTCTCTCTTTAATAACAATATGTTGTTAAAAGGTGAAAATAAATAAATAAAATACAATTCCACTAACATGTGTAGTTAATTATTTTATGTTTGCTTGCGAGAGAAGTCTGCGTCAGAATAAATGTATCTGAAACTTTTATTTTACGAAAAGTACACTTTTCCTGCGGGAAAAATAAGAATTATTGGTTTACATGATTCCGCAAATATATAACATACCTTTAAGAAAATTAGATACTAAACATTCTTTCAATATTATATTGTATTTGAAGGATTTGAGCGGCTTGCTTTCAAGTTTCAGAGACAGGATAAAGAATATTTTAATAATATTAATATAAATATTGTAGCAATCATTATTACATTTACTTATAAAGTTGTTAAAACTTGGGAGTCACATTTAAAGTAAGATTTGGAGATTTTGAAACTCTAAATTATGGTAATCCTTGCTGTAGAAAGGATAATTTATGATAGCTCTCCCCTCCCCTAACATTAAGTATAGTCTAAAGAAATAGTTTTACCGGCAAAAATACAGTTTAACCTACAATGTCTAATAATCTTTCACTTATTAGAAAGGGGACTTATGGGTCCCGATCTTCACCCATCACTACTGAACGCGCAACTTAGATAACCGCTACAGCCAATACGACCTTCTCGAACCCAATCCCGTGCTCTGACGAAATGACTACTCCATATTTCTTATACACTTTCATATGATAGACATACTGAAGAGAAATATATTCACACAACACAGTCCATTCTACTATCTAGTTACCTCATCTACTGTGAAGTGTCCTTTTCCCACTATTTCAAAAAGGTTAAACCCAATTTTTCCTCATTTAAAGAACGATGTATTATCAGATTCAAATCCCATAATTAAGATATTACGACAACCGCCTCCCATTTCAGATAGTGGTTATCGTTTCGGGCTCGGGTTCGAATACCGCATAAGGCATGGACGTTCCCGTGTAGTCTCCTCATTGAGAGTAGTGTTAGCTCACCTATATGTGCTCCCACAATAAATTGGCCAACGAATTCGCGGTGTGGATGGGTCAATGTCCTCTGGACAAAGTACCTGCCGCGTTGGAAAAGTAAATATTAAGACAACAAAGTTTGCTCTAAATCGATATTTTATCGATCCGTAAATTTACTTTTACAGCTTCACTAATTATACTTGTTAATTATATTAATTTTGAATTAGATCCTACGGATGATGATATGTTAATTAAAATATCTGCACAGTGTCAATTTTAATTTCCAGGTGTTACGCATATTTATAAGCTTAAAGGAGAAAGTACTTGTTAAATATTACGGAACGAATACGATTCATTGCTGTTTAACGACCGAAGGCTATAAATTGAGAATCGCGATTTTAAAAACGAAATCAATGAATGATGAATTAAAAATGGGTTTCATCTGTTAAAAAACGATTGATTTTGAATTTTCCAGTCCTTTAGAAATCAAGGAAAACTTTCCGGCAGTTAAACAAAATCCTTGAAATTAAAGTCCCCACCTTTGTTTTCATGGATCTTTGATTTCATTTATCGATATTTTCCGACGTACCTCCATAAAACATTCCCGAAATATTACCATATTTATTTTTGTAGCCATGTTCCCGTTTCTCTTTTGCGTTCAACAGAGAAAAATTCAGCTTTGAAGTCTGAATCCCCCCCCCCTATTTCTCCATGCTTAAACAAGACTTTAAAAAAATAACTTTCTCCGACTTTCTACAATAAAATAACTAGACATTATCTAACAAAATATCAAAATTTTAGCCACGCGTGGCTTTACGTCTCTCTGAAAATACACTAGATAATTAACTTTTGTTTGTCTGAAAAGGACGCAAAAAAATATGACACTTTTCTCTTGTTTTAAGATGATGTCTTTAGTATGAAAAATTTTAATCACTAAGCAACACTCAATTTTTTTAAAAGTAAAATTTAATTATTCACGAAGCTGTCATTCTATGTTTCGAAAACGTTTAATAATTCCATTTATTTAGTTTTCTTTTCCTTTGTTATGACTAATCTCTTTATTTAATATTTTTTTTTATTTATTCCTTTCCGCAATACCTTACCTTTCAAAATTTTGAAAAATTCAGTCTTTCGCATTAAGGGTTTAACGCGTCACTCTTAAAGAAATATAAAATATTTTGGTTATCCCCCAAAATTATTATTATTATTATTATTATTATTTTTCTAGCTTCCACTTGTATATTTTTAATTTCGTAATGTGCTGTGCCAGAATTTGCTTTAAAAAATCAGGCGGTTGTTTCTAATATATATAATAAATGGCGTAAAAAACCATCGCGTCCTGAAAATTCTCAAAGTTTCAGGACCTAGGTAAAAAATTCGATCCCGCACGGATCTTAGTTACTGAATATAGATTTAAAAAATTATTAAAGTCCCGACAAAATGATATTTTGGAATGATTTAAAACGGTATAAATTCGAACCTTTAAATCTGTATAAAATCAAATTGTAGGAAACATTTGAAGTTTGGTGCCTCAACGTTCGGGATTCCAAGATGAAAGACGGCACTTATATTCAAAACTTACTTCACCATAAAATTCATTTCATTTAAAGATGCCCAATTTAAATAAATTTACGTAAAACGAAAAAAAAAATCGGTAAGTTCACATTTAAGCGTACTCTGTTCCCCGAAGCAGCATACTTATTCTCCGCAACTGACAATTATCAGTTGAAAATCTCCACGCTTGATGACAAACAAATAAAAATAAAAATGTAAACATAAATGATCAAAACACGTATGAATGCTAAGAAATGCTCCAAATTCTTCAGCACCTGTAAAACACGGCACGAAAATACGCTGGACCGATACTAGTTATCATTGTATGCCCCCCCCCCTCCCCAAAGAAAAAAATAATAAACATAAATAAATTTAAAAATAAAATAAAATATTTCAGGTAGTCTCTTCTAACGAAACTACCGCGGGTTATTTACGTAGGATTACTTATCGTTGCTTACCTCTTATTATTATTTTTTTTGACGCATTTTGGTACTTTTCTGTTTAACTGTTTACTGCTACTGGGTTTGGCGCGCTGCCAAAATTATAACTCGCGACGCCGGACACCTTTTTCTCTCCGGAGGACCGTTATTGAGGAACGCAATCTTACGTTAAAAGATTATCTGTGTATATATAGAATGTGAATCATCTATGAAAAGTTTCACCACAATTACCTAGGTATTTACTGTTATACAATTCTTTATCTATAACAGCTTCTTCAGCATCCCACTTCCGGCAGGTCAGCCCGTGTGCTTTAACATTGTTTTATCTCGCATTACAACTATATTCATGTCTAGAAATTGGGTTAAAAATGTCAAAATCTCAAAAATTCCAAACATGGCCTCGCGCAACAGCTAAATGTATTTACAATATTGATCTCCGGTAAATTCAGTCACGGATTACAGCATGTCAAAGATGCTCTATTAATTTCAAACAAGGAAAAGCCATATGCGTTATAATTTGAACGATAAGTGGTGACGGAATGAGACACGGTTTAGGGGAGATCCCTTCTTCCTAGCGTGTGATGGTACAAATATCATATGTATAATAAAAAAGATGAAGTTATTTCCACAAGTGAATCCCGGTGTCTAATGTAATGAAGGTTTATTTTTTCTTTGACAGTCGTCTAACTCTTTCTTAAAAAGTTTCCTAAAATCCCAGAAATGGTCTCTGACCAAAGATTACAGATTCACAGTACCTTGAGGGGAAGAGGAAAAATAAAACCTTGACGGATACACTACAGTGAGAGATATTTTCGCGCAGTGTTCCCCTGGGTTCCAAAACAAATTCAAAAGATGGAAAGTGAAGGTCATCACGTCATTTCCTATTTCAAAGATTATCGTAGAGGTCGTACCTAAGGCGGTCAATCCAAATCCGAGATCTCTGAAATGCAAACCCCCTACTCCCCCCCCCCCCAAATAAATTTCATCCCCGAAAATGCGCAACGTAATGCGAAGAATCTCAAACCGAGATCATTCCCAGCTGCAAATCTAAGAAATTTTTATGGGCCTCCACCTGATGTCACATGACGATACACCGGGGGGGTGGGGGGGGGTATCCCTTGGGAGGTGTTACCTCCCGTTGTTAACGATACATACTCTCCTGAACGGTCGAGCCTTCGACAAGGCATAACGACTGCGAGTAGAAGAGGGTGGGCATGTTTTATGGACTCGGGGATATATTCTGCTATTCCGATGTAACGATCATTTCGAAGCGCGAGACAGGAAGAAGGGTGTCAGGGGACTTCTTGATCCTTCTGAGCCGCCTGATGACTGCTCCAAATGAGCTGCCGTCCGTCTGTTTCTCCGGAAACTGTTGCGCCACCGGGAATGGCTCATCCCAGCAGCCATAAATGTTACGACTCCGATCGTTAAACGGGGCTGGTGGTATATCGTTGCATATGCCCGGATAATTTAAGCATCGTTTGACTAAAGGAGAAAGGGCAGCTCAAATTACTTCAGAAAAGACCAAGTACAAAGATTAAGCAAGAGAGTTCGATGCGAGATATTATTAGCAGCGGCAAGTATATGTAAAACTTCATGTAGATGGAAGATAGTTACTTACAGGAAGCAGAAAAAAATGGGAAAAATAAATATTTTTTCGTGCTTTGCTTCCGATCCAGGTAATAAAAAGATAAAATTAAGCGAACAAGCAATTTGCAACGTATCAAAACGATCATTGTTTGCAGTAGTTGAGCATACAAAAAAGATGATTCCCAGGGAGGTATCAATCTAAAGATTATTCATTATTCAAGCTTCATGCAAGGAAAACTGAAAATTTCAGTAAAGTTTCTGGACAAGAATGAATCGGGACAAGACGTATGTTATGCTCTAACTCTAATGAGAAGTAAGATATAACAACAAACGGCGATCAGTCATGCCTGAGGTATGCGCAAGTTGCACAATATGAGTCCGTTCCTTGGGGATGTGGATTTCCCACTCCGTGTGGGAGCGACTCCAATGTACCAGAAAGGGCGCGACATAGCAACTAGGTTTTTCTGGGGGGGGGGGGGGATGATCCCTGCCTGTGAGGGTCGGACAGAAGCCAAGAACACTAGCCCAGACAGCGTCACGCACACTTCAGGCCCACTGGGAAAGCCCCGCAGTGCAGAAGAAAGGTTCTGTATTATGCACAGGGTGTGTGTGATGAAATAACACTACATTAACCCTTTTCCCAAAGATTAAATCGCAAGTGCAGTGAAGGGGTTGGGCGTGTGTCCCATCCTTTACACCGAAGGATTGATAAAGTAAAACTATAGGTTTTCCCCGAGTATGATTCTCAAAAAATTATGAGTAACTCAGTAATAGTAAAGGTATTCACTTGTCAATAATTGCAAAGGAAGGCTAAAATAATCCCATGGGTTTAGCATCGATGGATAATAAGAAATGAAACAATCGATGATAACTTTAAGATGGTTCATCAGCGGTAACGAAATTACGTTTATTAATATACAATAATGGCAAGTGAGCTAATAAGCTGACGTCATTAGCATAGAAGGGGGGATCCCATCCACATCTTTCAAACCCTCCGACTCTCATGACCTTGCGGTAGCAGTGGAGGAAGCACATGTATTTATTGATCGATGTGGGAACGCAAAAGAAGAGAGAATGACGTCATCGTCGTCTTCGCGAAGTGAAAGTTGAGACATCGGAGAATAAACATATTATACGGTAAAAAAACCCCTCTGTTTAACGTGGATTTGGAGCATGAAACCTGAACATGATTGATACTGATAAAACAGCAAAAGACAAGGAGTTTGGTTAGTGTCTTGGGATAATCTCCTCCTGGAGAGCCGCGCGGCAGATAAAAATGGATTATATATAGGAAGGAATAATTACCGGCGATCTACTACAAAGGAGATGCGACTTGCTTAACGGAAAACGTTATTTTTTACTCGCCAAAAAAACTTGAGAAAATCTACTACACGAATTATTATCATCGCGGCAACTTAGTGCATTCATAGCGTGTTACTTTCGTATATCAAGTGAACGATAAGCACGTCACGCATCTTAAGGGGCACCGTTTTGTTCTTCACTGAAAAATAAAGATGCGAGTGATTAACTACTGAAAAATAAAGATACGAGTGAAATTAAGGGGACAAGGGAGTCTTCCACCTCGAATTTTTTAATTTTCAACTTTTAACTCTGTATACAAAACGAGAACAATTTGCATTCTTTTTATTTCATTAATGACCCTTAGATTTCAAAATAGGGAATTTTTGGTAGGATAATGCCTGGTTTTTAAAAAAATTCTAAAATGCTAGCATTTTTCAAAATGCTCCATATGCATTCCAAATCATTTAAAAACTTTTATATATATATATATATATATATATATATATATATATATATATATATATATATATATATATATAAATAAACATAATTGTGCATTGATTTTTTTTGTATGAATCTAAAGCCATAAATAATTTTTTTTTTTTATCTGCCTGTTGTTTTTTAGGTTTTTGCTTTATTTCATGGTCCATAAATCTGAAAAAAAAATATTTGTCGTTTCTAAGAATTCAGCACAGTTTTGTTAAATACTTCAATGAACAAACCTGAGAAATTTGAAAAAAAAAATCGGAAGAAAATGAATGCGCATGGAGCGATGGATTCTTCCGAAGAAATGGATGTGCATGGATTCTTCAAAAATGCTAGCATTTTTGAAGAATTTTTGAAAATTAAGTCTTAATCTTAAACAAAATACTTATTTATGAATTCAAAATGTGTTCAATTAGTAGAAAAGAATAATCATCATTCTCATTTTGTACATAGAGTATAATACTGAAAATTTAAAAAATCGAGGTTGAAAATCCGTTGTTCTCTTAACGTTAAAAAAAACCATGACAAGCGAGTCTTTTCAACAATACTATTAAATTTCCAACGCCATTTGGTGAACTGAAGACTGAGAAAAAGAGACCAAATGCAGAAGTAATTGGCTTTTTTTTTTTTTTTGGGGGGGGGGGGGGGGGGAGAATTATCAAATTGTGTCACAACGCTTGTCGAATTAAATTATCCGATTTTACTGAATAATTACGCTTTATATCTTATTTTCAAGTTTTTATTCAATGTTCCAGTAAATAATCCATCTCCTGAAATAGTAAGTTCATTACCCTTAAAATTACCGAAGACGAGAAAAAAAATGTTAAATTTAAATATTGAAACATACTTCAAATTTTTGTAACATTCTATTACAGCACAGATTTATATTCTACAAAATAAAATGTAATTAATAAAAGATAGAGATTTTATCATAAAAAATAAAAATAGTCACAAATACCTTAAACTGGCTTTTGGAATCCCGTAGATACAAAACAACACAGAAACACTTACCTATAAAAGTTTAAAAAAAATGTAATAAAATATAATAAAATTTCCTCGTAACTTGTATGAATTACAGATTTTACATTAAAAAGTTTAATGACATGTAAAAAAAAATTCATATAATTTGTGAATAAATATGATTAAGGAAGTTTCTATTAGAAAATCGAAAAATATTGTTACGTTCTAAATTATGCTAATCATTAAAATGATATTTAATGATTTTACAAAGACAAAACCACGTATTATTACATACTCGCGACATTAAGAGAAAATGACAGTGAGTGATAACTATTGCGAACTCAATTTGGGGACATTCTGTTGGCCACTGTCATATGGATTCCTCACGCAAGCATACACTTGTCCCATGAATTCACATCATGTAAAATCCCTAGAATGATTCATATTTATCTCTGCAACAAGCTCTGTCATGTATGGGAGATAGACAACAGTTAAAACAGGGACGTAACTAATGTACATAATTCTATAGAAAGTGGGGGTACGGGGTAGAGGTGATGTTTACCAAATACCCAAACAAGATTTCCGAGTACTACGGGATAAAATCTATGGAAGAATTCGAGTATTATTGATAGCTTTTATATTCTTGAATAAATTTACATAAAAAGGAAGTTATTCTATTCGTGGTACACCTTACGCTTAAAAAAAACTGAACAACAAATAGAGAAGAACCAAATTTTATTAATTAATAAAGTATATTTTGGGTATTATGAAGTTCACCTGTGAACAAACATGAAGTACAACGATAAAGATTCATAAAATCAAAGTCCTTCCTAGCCTCATAGAGGTATTTTATAAATATAATTAATAAAGTATATTTTGGGTATTATGAAGTTCACCTGTGAACAAACATGAAGTACAACGATAAAGATTGATAAAATCAAAGTCCTTCCTAGCCTCATAGAGGTCTTTTATAAACGTAAATGGCACGTATTGACAGACTTTCCCCCTTTAAACATCATGAATTTTTCGGAAGAATTTCTGTATTTTATGAAGAAATTAATGATCTATTATTGACCTATTAACTATTTTTTTTCCGCATACAATATCTCCAGGATTCGAAATCGGGACAGACTGTTAGGGCCTCTCTACACTGCGTCCATCAGCTTCAGCGTTACTCGTACTGACATATTTTAAGGGCACGGTGGCTCAGTTGGCAAGAGCAGCGGGCCAGTGATCTGAACGTCCCGTTCCTGGTTCGATGCTCGTCGCTGAAAATCCACCGCCGTGTTCACTAATGGTGCCCGAGGCACATAAAATTGGGCGTGGCTGAAACGTCCTCCAAATTCTCAAATTTACCTCTGGAGGTGCGGGGTCAAGTGTTCCGGTCTCGTCACTTGACCCAGTTCAAAATTACGGGACCGGTCATTTAGCCAAGTCGGACTCCGACTCTTGTGGTGCTAATTCAAAACAGGAGCTGCACCTTCATCGCCCATAGCCTTCGAGACTTTATCTGATGTTGCTGTCGGTCAAGTGGCATAAGCAACAACACAACAGCAACACCTTTTAAATCAATCACAGACCTTAATAATTACGTGACTAATTGTTTGGAGGTTTGTAATGGGTTAAATATATTTCAATACGAGTAATACTGGCGCTGACGGACGTAATAAGAACAGCCCCTTAGTCGGTAAGACGCTTTTGGCCATCACTAAAACATGAAGTCGTTCGGTTTGCGGTACAACCCAATACGTTGAATATAAAGTCTTGAGAGTTCAATAAAAACAAATGCACTTAATAACGCTAACCAACACTTAAAAAATAATAAATTTGAAGCTTAGACCTCGTAAAATGACATAACATAACTTATCACGAAATACAGCGAAGCAATTTAAAATTTATGAATTACTTCATTAGACACACTATTGAATGTAAGTAAACATGCCCTGGCCAACCCCGGAGATTTCAGTGTCAACAAGCAATTCAATTTTACCCCTCATCAGTTGCAACAGAAAAGTACGGGTTCTACTTATAAAACGTCCCGATTATACCTGACAATTTTAAGCTTTAAATAATAAGCATCTAAACCATAAAATTACAATGAAAGACGTTTTCAGGCCATTACAAGAGGGTAACATGGTTTTACTCTGTTTTAGGAT
This sequence comes from Dolomedes plantarius, assembly GCA_907164885.2. Taxonomy (NCBI): domain Eukaryota; kingdom Metazoa; phylum Arthropoda; class Arachnida; order Araneae; family Dolomedidae; genus Dolomedes; species Dolomedes plantarius. Next base: position 132,430,210 of record OU015497.1, on the reverse strand, counting down.
TATACACTTCTCCTCAATCTCAAACGTTTCAAAGAAATTATTATCCTGAAAATAAACAGAGAACGAGAATAAAAATTCCTTTCATTTAAATATTAATGTAAGGAATATATTTGCACATGCAGTAAATGCATCTGTATGTAAAGTAGTTTTAGATGCTTGTTTTAGAATGAATTAAAAATCGTAAAAAATCGGTGACGAAGCATAAAACTACTCAACGTCGTTACTTTCGTTTAAATTTTAACAAATTTGAAAAGAAGATCCTAAATTAAATTATATTTTAATAAAGCTGGAAGTAAGCTATTCACTTACAAAGAAATTAAGCTAATTAAATTTCAGTCTTACCTTTTATTTAGTTGACTTTAACATTTTAATAGCGATATAATAGTTTAATCATCATCAAATAAAATTAGATCATCTCAAACTGCCTAAGTTTAAAGCTTCCTAATTCCTACTTTTACATTCATGTAGGAAAAATTTCCACTATACTCAAAACTAGCTCCTATACATCGATTAAATCGGAAACTTTTTGACTCCACTGAAAACTGTTCACATTCTATCCCCCCCCCCCCTCCCGACTGAATCAGAAAATTCACACTACAGTAAAAAGTATGCCTCACAGGAAACTTGTGGATAATGCAAACAGGAGAACAAAACTTCTTATGTTCCACAATGTAATTAAAGAGGTGGCTACATGTTTCGAACTAATCAATAGTTCATCGTCAGGTCGAGGAGCATTAGTTGTGCATGTTATCTCATGCTTCCCGGCCAGACGATGAACTATTGATTAATTCGAAACATGTCGCCACCCCTTTAATTACATTGTGGAGTAGAGAGAAGTTGTGTTTTCCTGTTTACAGTAAAAAGTGCTTAGCTTTTATTATTTCCGACTTCTTTATTAAATTTTAATAAAAAAAATGGTTAAGCTTCTTATTGTTGTTGAAAATAAGTTAGCCCCTAAATGTTTAAAGCCTGATTCAGACTGTTTCCAAAATAAAATGTTCTCTTTCGAACTTTTTCAGATAATTTAAAATTTTTGACGAAACACCTCAAAATTTTCCAACACAACCTTTAGGGATTTTACGGCAGCGAGGATGATATTTTCTCTCCTCTTCTCTCTCTATGTGTGTGGACGGATTTCGGTGCGTAGAAAACTATTGTACAGCATATCCTGGGTACGTGATATCTTTCAATTTCAAGTCGTGGACACAGATAAGGCGTTATTTTCCCACTTCGTAATCGCTCCTCACAATACAGGTAAATACATTGAGTTTACTCTACGAGAATACACGAAGCATTGAAGTTTGTGCTCGTGAGCAGAGCCGTCAGAAAAGTTTCCGAGGTCTGCGACCCCACATCGATACAGAATTGATCAATTCTGATAAATTTGAGGGAACGCGTGAACATAAGCTTACACTTCACTAAGTTGATCTGAAGAGATCTCGGGAAAATAAACTGTCTTCTAGTAACTATACATATGTACTACAGACCAGCGCTTTTCTACAGGGGGGCCGCGACCCCCAGGGCGCGGGGGGATCGCGATAAGTTGTTATCAAGGCAGATTGATAGTCTGAACTATTTCTTCTGCAGTTATTTATTATTAATATTTTAGTGAGAATCACGCTGTGAATGATTCACCCTTTGTTTACATCGTCAAAGAGCGATGACACTTCATTAGAATCCAAATATCTCTAAAACTATTGAATTAACAGAATAAGTGTACACAGAAAAAAATTATCAGTTTTTGAAGCTCTTTCCAAATATGTAACATTTATGTGCTTTCATGAGAAAAAAAAATACACCGATTCCTGTATATTTGTCGGCCATTTTTTTTCGAGGATCGGTCCGCCCGGTCGCGTTGCGGTCACGTGATGATCTCGACATCCCCTTGTCTCTTTATTAATATAGATTACTGAAATTAGGTTTTGGTGTGGGAGAAGGGGGGGGGGGCTCGCAAAGTGTTTATTTTATTTTTCTTACTTTTTTTTTTTTTTGGGGGGGGGGGGGTCATGGGGCTAAAATGGTTGAGAATAGCTTCTAAAGATATATACATGAAAACGGACGTAGGTACGTGCGAACACAGACAAACTTTGCTTATAAATATACGACTGTATGCGAGTTGTTATAAACTGGTGTTTCATTTACTGATCATGTAAATACGTTATTTACTGATTCTGTTATGCTTAGTATGTACTGTAAATACGTTAGTACATACATGTACGAGTATGCATATCCCACACAGATATGCATTCTCGTACGACTCATATGTCTACTCTAATAGACACAATAGGATTCATCAAAACTGTTACAATTAACTTAATTCCATTAAATTTAACGGAACATCAAAAATAACTTTCTACGCAAACCGATGAGCCAGAATGAACGAGTCTCATACTTTAAACCATCGAGAAACAGAAATATATATACTTGAGTTCAGTGACATTCTTTCGAGCATACGAACGGGCGCAAAATCCACAGCAACATAAATCAGTTGACCTCAAGAGCCACTAAGTCTCGACACTCTGGCAGTCAGAAATAGGTGATATGTGCAACTCCACAGAACAGGGGGATAAGTGAGGAGGTGAACGCGGGAGCAATAGCGAAACGCGGTCCATGACTGGCGTGAGTCTCCAAGCGTGAAACGCGCGCGTCACACGAGGGAGAATCGTAATATAGCGCGGCGGGTACCTTACTTTCAATATAAGATGGAGTGGCCGAGAGTATATTTATATTAAGAGCTGACGCGTGAACCGCGAGTGTCGATATTCGTGGGAGGGAGGAAGGAAGGGAAGGGGGGGGGGATGCAAAGGGGTGCATGAAATGAGATTGGGGCTGGTGGAGAGGGGACAGGTGGCAGTGGGCATGTTGCACGGCGCCGACGAAATAAAGTTCCGATGCACGCACCGTGCTATGATATTCGGAAGAGAAATGAATCGCTTAATACGCGGGAAAATATCCGTATCAGGTTGACGTGGAGGTTCGTTTTCGAGAGAGGTAAAATTGATGGGTAGTAAGCTAATCGGAACAATTTCTGACTTTTCGTAAGATAATGACGAGTGGGCGTAGTGTAGTATAAACTCATTATTGTCAGCTGCAGAGAACGATTGGACTGGCTGTGACTACACATGCATTTACGATGTAAGGATGTGTAAATAAAGGTCTGTATATATAAAGAACTCCACAACAACGAAGTAAAAAATATAAAGCAATCATGAATGGGATTTGAAGCAAGTACTCCACACACGCACACACAAATGAATTATATCGGCCCTAAAGCCTAACATAGTCCCAGTGACACTGGAATTCAAAAATTCAATTTTATTCGCAATCTGATATAAATTTTTTGATTTAAACAAATCGGTCACAGCCATTTCCATTTTTTTCTCTTTTGGTAAACACAAGAATTTTTAACTAGTGTTCCGCCAAAATGAAAACGATCTAAGACAATAAGCGTTAAAACCATACATTTTTAATAATCTTCAACGAATAATTTTGAGTAATTGTTCTGTCCCTCAAATGTTTAAGACTGGTAAAATTAGTCCCGCCTGAACCCACATAACTTTTAGCAATATTGATCTATACACTGTGTATCAAACCTAAAATTGCGTGCTCTTTGATTTTTATCGATTATTTATCTTCAACGTGGTGGCAAAAACATGTTAATGTTTTCTCCGAGAGTTCCGGTTTTAGCACATGCTATTGGACACCACAAGGATAGGAGTCCGACTTATGCCCTGGAGCCACTACAATTTAGACCAGGGATTCCCAACGGGGTCCAGGAGGACCCCTTTGGGGGGGGGGGGTCGATGGAAGTTTAAAGAGGGTCTATAGTATTCCAGGGGACTATTGGGGATCTATGATAAATTTTTCTGTTTTAAAATATAATTTTTTTAGGAATGTAATTATTAGATAATATTAGTTTTAATATGCATAAATAGAGATTTGCATAGGGCGGAGTGATCCACGCATCTAAAGTCGAATGTCATGACGCTTTTGTATATGCCTCGAATGCCGCCGTCAGCTTTTATTTGTGTACCAACACTAGGCAGAACTGGGGAAAACCACTGGACCTTAAACAGCACAGGGGTCCTCCTGTTGCAACCAATCAGAAGCAGTTTCGTTTTTCTCTTGGCAATGTTTGAGCAATTACAATCTGTGTTTCTGAAATATTGTTTATACTTGTGAAATTAAAAATGAAAATAGTACAAAAATAATAAAACATAAACCTAATGAACCACTTTTTCTAATTTTATGTTCATATTCTTAGTCAAATTGTCATCTTTAAGTGTTTTATGTGCAATTATTAGTATTATAATTGTGTTGCATGCTGTATATTATAGAAAAAATGTGAGGGGGTCGATGAAGAAAATCATTCTTTTAAAAGGAGTCGATGAAGGAAAAAGGTTGGGAACCCCTGATTTAGACCAAGCACCGCTAGGGGCGATATCTGGCGGGATCTTACTTTTCTCCCACCCCTACAAACCACACGGAAGAAACTTCCGGCTTACAGATTTAACACCCGGTTTAGACACAAGAGAATTCAGTTGCACTTGGGGGGATTGGAACTGAGCTTTGATATTTTTAGTTTTGTAGCGTTTTAAAAACAAAAATTGATAAAATCCATAACGTTTAATTTTATTGTTAAAAGATTTATCTCAAACCCCATTTAAGTTACTTAAAGAAAATTAATTAAATAAAACTGATAGCAATATAAGCAAAATTTATTTATGCTTGAAAATAAAATGCCATGCTCTAAGCATAAAACGTTTTTATTACAAAAATAATCACTAATTTAGCGCATGTAATGGACATTAATATGCATATATATTCTTATAAAGTTAGTATTGTAGTAGAAAAAGAAGTGGAGGAAAGATATTAAAAAAAATCCATCTTAGAAGATCCTGAAATATATCATTCTCAACAATAAGATTTTTTAAAACCGATTGAAAGCCAATAAATAATTGTGTACAAAGTAATAAAATGTTACAGTTCCATCTAAATTGTCATTCTTGTCTAAGATGACAAATTCCAGTTTCATAAGCAAAAATCTGTTTAAAGAAAATTACAAGGTATTCGAAAGTATTACTTCTCTTCCAGGAAGTTAAAAAATATACAGTGGAATCTCGATCTATCGTTTTTCAAGGGACCGATTGAAATGAACGATAAATGCGGAAACATAACAAAGCAATATGATCATTGGGACTGGATAAAATGAACGGTACATACGGAAAAACGATGGATTCGAAAACGATCGATCGAGATTCCACTATATATACTGAATTATCATGAAATATCATTCTCAAAGATTAGAAAGAATTGAAAATGGTAAGATTTCAACGCTTATGAGTTACAAATTCTCGAAATTTTCTATGAAGTAGTTTATAAACTTAAATGCATATCCACTATAAAAGATAAAATAATGATAAACTGCATAAGATTTTTTTAAGAAGCATTCCGGAAAATTTAAAATGTGTTCACGCATGAAAAACTTCAAAAAATCTTAGCCTTTTTCCATAATAGTCAGATTCTCCGTAACTGAAATAAATATATAAAAAAATATGGAGCAATAACGGGAACTTCGTAATGGCTTGCTTGCCTTTTTAAGTCCTTTGAAAAAAATTGAGATGAAAAGTTTCATACCTTTTATGCAATTTAAATTTCAAACGTACATTTAGTTTATCACAAACATTACTTTTTCACCAAAGCAAAAAAGAATTGTTGCGAATAAAAATGATAGAAAATGTTCAACAACTAACTCCCAGACCATAAAAATGTTTATCTAATGCATATTCAAAATATTTACAATAGATAAACGTTTCCTTGAGTATTGATAAAATAAAAACTTAAGGACATGGGTTGAAATTTCGGACTTTGAAACGCTTCTGATAAACTAAAAGGATACTGATAGGTTTTTTATTTTATTTATTTTTCTAGTAACGTAATTAGCAGTTTAAGACTGACAGACTAACATATCTCTCATATGAAAATTAAATTTATTACATCATAGGTAACTAAAAATGCTATAAAAAGTTTTAAATATAGAGTCAGTATACAGATAATAACTAAATAAAATTTTTAATAGACAAACAAATTAATTTTAAGCTATACAGTATTTTAATTTCAATCCAATAAATATAAAAGTAAAAAATGAAATCATAAATTATTAATTTATTAATATAGATACATATTATTTTAAACTAAAACAATATTATTCCTAAATTGATAATGTTATGCAAGTTATATTGTAATTTATTTATTTAAACTAATTTTTAAAAGGATACAGTTTAACAAACGGATAAATAAGTCCCTTGTAAGCTTTCTTACACCATCTCAATAATAAAAATCACATAAATATAACAATAAATCGAATAAAAATCTAGTATATAAACAATTCTTAGAGCTGAGATACAACTTAAATAAATAGTTTCATATTTCCTCCGAAATGATAAAGCGGGGCGCTGACAGATAATAGTGAAAGATCAGGCGGCGAAGAAATCGAATTTTGAAGTAACACGGTGTAGTTTACATGAAAAATTGATCAGTTAGAGTGGAAATCGCTCCGCAGATATTTCTACGAGTAGACTGTAAGTATAAAAACATTTTGAACATGGAGGAATGAAAAAAACCACTTTGCTAACTCCAAGAAATCAAAGAATAACAAGATAATGACACGTTCATGCTGTATGTAAACTTTATAATAAAATTAATTGTGTTTGCATCCAGAGAGCCCAGTGGAAAAGTCATACTTACTAAGAAATGTATTTGGAGTTGAAATATTGTGATTACGCCGAAAAGATTGTCAAAATCGCACTATTGGTTTGCACATCTGAAGTATTTGTTACTCAAAAGAGAAACGGTAAAACTCATGGCACTTTAGGTTTAACGATCAAAAGATAATAAACATGCAGAAATGTAAACATTAAAGCTAAGAACAGATGACTAATGAAGATACTATCAGACATAGCACTGTTGAATACACTGTTGAAACATGATGGTGAGCTTTTCTTGTTAAACTTTGACAATGCAGTCGAAACTTCATAACGAATCGTACGAGTAACGAACATTATAATGATCATACAAAAATAGTTATTGTTTCCTTCACACACTGAAGACGACAGAAAGTTAAGAAACTTATTTACTGCTAGTCTTTCAACCCGTGTTAACTGCAGTTCTATCAGTGTTTAACTTGTGATATATACGTACATTATACATTATTAAATTTATGCCTCCGCATTGGAAAAAAAATTAAATTTATAAAGTACGTTCATATTATACGCATACATTTACATTTGTACGTATGAACACACACAAGAATGTTAAGGGAGGGAAAGTCGAATATTGTCACATTCATCGACACTACGAAAGCTATTACAGACATAAAACATGTGATATTAAATACACATTGGATGCTAAGTTTTATTTTAAATTCTGAACCATTAGCGGAATTTTTTTTTTTACAATCTTATGCAGCAAAATCTTCTTTACTGTTTAATGAGTAATTACAGCCCGAATTTTTAAAAATGCTACACTTATCTGTAATAGTATTCAGTTTGTAAGTGCCTACAGCAAAAACAACTTGCAATGAACAATCTCAATCTGATCATCCCAAAAGTATGTATTGTAAAAGGTCCCTCTATAAGGTTAGAGAGGGTGGGAAAGGGTACGATCCCCCCAGATGTCGCCCCTGGTGGTGCTAGGTCAAAATTGAGGTGGCAATTAGCGAAGACGGACTCCGACCCTTGTGGTGCTATTATATAAACTGCAGCCGCACACTTTAGCCCGAAGCCTATATGGACCTGGCCTGGAACTTCCAGGGGACATTAGAAACAACAACAACAACATATTGTAAATTTATTATTTTACAGCTAGGGGGATTAGAAACAACAACAACATATTGTAAAATTATTATTACTTACGCTCCAGTAAATTTGATATTAAATTTTTTCCGAGAAAAAATAAATCAATAACAGAAAGTATTAAAAAGAAACATTTAGCTAACGTGCTCAGTACTGGAATGATTAAATTTCTTTACATTAAAATATGTAAAATCTCCGTTATGTATATTTTTAAATATAACACATAAGCAACCTTATTTCTATTATATAAGGCTTACATCCAAAAACACGTGACGTTCGATAATTAGAAATCTGTAGTCACGTGCATTAATTTCATCTTAAGGGAACACTTCTTTTCCTCTCAGAGGCATTATCTATATTTCAAGTCGAATGGAAGATAAGATAGAGACAGGAAGGATTAGAAGTGTTGATTTTTATGATAAATAAAAACAGCAATTCAAGCCATATTGAGAGTAAGACTCTTTTCTTTCTAGCAAATACTTCACTAGTTGATAAATATCATCGAGTTTCAGCATGGTAAAGATATTAAAACAAGAAGGGTACATTCGTGATATCATTTATATCGTGATGTCAGTTATTCATGCGAACATTTATATCAAGTGATGCTACCGTACCGAGAGTGTACTGAATAACAAAATCACAACATAGAAACCGTCCAATTACCTACCCCAGACCATGTGCGCCACCAAACGACTCCATCGGGAAGTCTGAAAACACAGAAATTATGTTTGACAGTTTTCTTTCAACTACTGGACCATTATTATTTATTATCTTTCAATGTATGACAAATTTACTTCATCGATGCTGTATTAACCTAATGAAATTTTGGGATATGTATGTAATGTTCATAAATCGCTAGTACGTCAACATCAAGTAAATACATGAAGGCGACGTACGTAAAAACGTGCGACAATACGTAAGACATGCCTACGAAGACTGAGGAAGAATTCTTGTTGGCATGTTTAATAACAGTTCTGCTATATAACTCAAGGGGAAAATTTTTTATTAAAATAATACAAAAAAATACTGACTGTTACCTAGTGTCACGAGGAGCATTTCAAATAATATGGCACAGTATACTTTCAAGACTAATCGAGAATACCTTTACTTAACTTTTAAACGCCAAAAATGTATTTCATATTTTATTACTTTCTGGATAACCAGACGCGTTTAGTATAAAAAATAAATGTTACCTTAGAGAAACAATAAAATACATCAGTGTCAGACGAGATAAGATAGCACATTGAAATGTTTTATAACGCACGTTGACCATTTTCTGAGCTTTTTTTTTTTTTTTTTTAACTTCAGAAGTAACAACAAGGAAAGTTAGTTTGAAACCTGTGATATAAACTGTGACCGAGACACGAATGTTTTAAGCTACTGTCTCAGATTATAAGCAACTAATTTCAACCGACTCCCAGTCAGGATGCAATTAAAATTCCATAGTTACACACAGGAGAGTAGAAAGGTATCCGAGACGGGGATCATGCATCCCAACTTACCTGTTCAGTGATGTAGCGATGACGCAGACGACTATCGCAGAGAGAACGACACCAGAGCAGTGTATTCGTAATCGATCCCGGAGGGGGGGGGGGGGTTATCGGCTGCACCACGTGTCCTGTCCTCCGAACGTCCTTCGCCGGGATGTAAGCAGAGGGTGGGAGGAGGTCAGCGAAAGAGGTCAGTGCGTAGTTACACCGTCCGAACACTCATGGGGGTGTGCGAGAGACGAAAGCGGGGAAAATCGCCTGCCAGAGAAAGGGGGGGAGTTAGCGAGGAGAGAGAGTTGTGTGTCCGTTCGCCGCCGAGGTGAACACTGACGTGCATCGTTTCGCTGCCTCTTACGATCTTCGGGATGCGCGGGATCCTGCCAATCACGGGCTTCCGAGGTCGCCATGGAAACGCCGCATCCCCCGCCGTAACCCCTACTCCGCGCTGTCTTCGAGTTTTCATGTGTGTGCGTTCGTTTTCGGCGAACAAATAGGGGAAGAAAAGCGAAGAAAAAAACACAAGGGGGGAGGGGGAGGAGGGAAGAAAAAGCGTGTACAGACGATATATATTTTTTCTTTTCCACTACTCTCCCTTCTGCCCTTCCAATTTCATTACCCGTTATAAATGGTTTTCGGAGGAAGTTGTAGACGAGGATGGTTGGGTTGCTCTTTTTGATTCAATTTGTTCTCGCTTTCCATCTTGTACCCCCTCCCACTAACTCACCCATACGACTAGCGACGTTCGCAAACGGGGGTGGACTTCGGACCGGTGGTCAACTGAAATGGTCGGGTGTCCGATTACCGAGTCATTGGATTACATGGTACGGAATTCATTCGAAAAATACCGCAGAACTGAGGAAAAAGAAAAGCTTTTAACGAAGGTACGAAGGTTCACGACACCAATAACAATTCATATCCAGTTTCCTTATATCTTGTGCTACATTTAAGAGCCTGCAGCTAAATTACACTGCCACCAACCATATTATATATATATATATATATATATATATATATATATATATATATATATATATATATATATACTAGCTGAAAACCTGCACTTCGCTACGGAGAACATTCAAAGTAAAAACAACGGTCAATGTATGCAATTAATGCCAATATATATATATATATATATATATATATATATATATATATATATATATATATAATAAATACGACAATCAATGTATATAATTGATGTAATATATATATATATATATATATATATATATATATATATATATATATATATATATATATATATATATATATATATAAAAAATCGTAAGAGATATTTTTATAGACAAAATAATGCAGAAGAAATTAAATCTAATATAAAGAATACTAAAGAATATAGTACAGTTAATATAGTACAGTTTGTAGAACATTTTTTTTACTGTATTTTAATATTTTTTTGGATAATGTCCAATCGTCTGCCGCATTATCAAGAAAAAAATTTTTTTTTGTCTATTTAGTTTTTATGCACGTGACGATAAATTTATTTAAAGTACCAGAAAAAGAAGTCACGTGATCAGCATTTAATAAATTAAATTTAAAAAATAAATCTTTAAAAATTCGCCAAAAATCAGGAAATGGAGGTAAAGATTTCATTTTAAAGGAATTTTTATGATCTTTCTCGTGATATAAATTGTATAACCCTAAAATTATTATTTTAAATGCAAACTTAAAAGAAGTTATTAAAACAGCTTAAAAATTTAATTTTAAAAAATCTAAGAATTTTTCAAAAATTTCTCTTAGTGCACCCCTACACCATAAGAAGAACCCCCATGCAAAATTTCAGCCCTTTAGGTCCAGCGGTTTGGTCTGTGCGTTGTATGTCAGTCAGTGAATGAGTCAGTTACGGAACTGTTTATATATATATATATATATATATATATATATATATATATATATATATATATATATATATATATATATATACAGTCGATTATGGTTAATAGGACCAGCCACTTATTCGGACCGAATATCGTCTTGCAACATAAGGCATGTTCGTTTAATCGGACCAGCCGTTTATTAGGACAAAAATGATCGCGTCCCGATATGGTCCGATTAACCGGAATTGACTGTATACATAAACAAACACATACATACCCAATCCCCCACCCATGCTGTTAAAGAGATTTCAGGCTAGAAATCTCTTTAATAGCAGATCTAATATACTATCTTCAATGGTTAACGAGTATGATTAAAAATATAAACTTGAAGTAACCGACAGATGATTTATTCACTACTCTTCTTAACTATACAACTGAGAAGGTATTAAAAAATTAAAAAACAAACTCGTAGATATTCTAGATGCCCTAAAAGGAAATCACATCGCTAGAAGAATCCTAACTTCAAATGTTAAATAAACCCCAAACAAACAACATTATGGATCACCTGCCACTAACTCAGCTTAAAACAAATCTCAAATTCACTGCAAACTTGATGATTCAGATTGAATACTTGGATTTGTTCTAGATTCATGAAAGGTTCATTATAGAGCACCATTGTATTGGAACAACCATTATATGTATCTCATTCCCTGTTTAAATTTTCAGCTGTTGGATTTGTTTTTTGCGTGACACCAAGTTATCAGCCTCTTGTTTACTCCTGAAGAATAACGTTCAACTGGAGACGATAAGAAAAAAAATTTCAAGATTGGAAAGAGTGAGTATTGAAAAAGTGATCACACTAAAAAACTAAAAGTGGAATACATCACAAGGTCAATCCTTCTATTGCTTTTAAATCGCAGATATATATATATATATATATATATATATATATATATATATATATATATATATATATATATATATATATATATATATATATATATATATATATATATATGTGTGTGTGTGTGTGTGAATGATACACAGGTATCGTTTTAAATACACATCAAAGTAGGAAGATAAGATCGTATAAAAAGTTCTAGAAGACGGAAACAAAAACGTTCATGCAATATAGAAGTAGAAAAGGAAGCCTTAGAGCTAATACAGGTTTGGAGCGTTTTACAAATACTATATACAAAGTTCTTACAAATAATCTGGAATACTATAACTCAATCTATAGTAGAAGACTTAAAAGCCTATAGTTACAGATTTTTACTTTTAAACTGATAATAAATTATTTATTTTAAGCTATATAAAATATTAAATATGTTTAAAATAATGTTTATACGGAAATAACTATTTATTATAATATACTATATCTATTATTTTACTCTATAATTATGTTATTTTACGCTATATAACACTTATATTTACAACTAAATAATAGATCAACTAAATAATAGATCCAGACATACTATTAATTATAGACTCTAAAATCTTTCTTTACTTATATTTTATACCTTATCACTTTACACTTTATCAACTACAAAAAAGAAAACAACGACTAAAGAAGGACTAGAATGCGGACGGCACTTACTGTCGGCTGGAAAGGTATGTTTAAGCCTTGAAATGTAGTAAATCCCATACTGTCATAAAGGAATTTCATATTATAATACCACTAAACATCTATCAATAATATGAATATATTCAACTACATTAAGTGCCCCGGATACTAGCAGTATTTCTAATACAACACAGAAGCTTTATACGCTATTTATAATATTTTTACTAAACATTCATTAATACCTATCCAGTAATAGATGCAAATATAATTATACAACAATCTACAATGAAATACTTATCGAGGGAGTATTATTCTTACTATTAATCGGATATCCTGCTATAGATCTTCGCTGTTCTTAGCCAAGGAAAACCGGATACCGTTATTAAACGCGCAGAGTTCATTTATTTCTTCGCTCACTTCCACAAGTCACTTAAAGAAACTAAAATGATTAATATCTTTCCGTGCCGGGCAAAAACCGTCCACGTAAATTGAGTTTACAATCGTTGCTCGCTCTCCACGAAAGCGCGCTACGCCGTTTTTCTTTTTTTTTTTTTTCATTTTAATCAAAAATCTTCTCGGATTCACGCTGCTGCGTTCCACAGAGCAAAAATTTCATGAAATTTTAACACAAAATAAATAAAAGCTAAAAGGTGCGTTCTGCCGGAATCGTTAGACGTTATTCGGAGCAGAAGGTAATCACCATGCATAGGAAGGAGAGGAGATTATCTGTCGCAGATTTTCTTCCATATGTTACTTTCGGAACTGGAAATGTTAGAAGCGTACTTTTTTCGTTTTAATTTACAGATTTTTTTTTTTTACAGACTTTAGGAGAAAAAAAGCCTGGTTGTAGTATTCATTCATGATGTCAGAAAATGTACGGAACAAACATTTTTCGGAAGGCGTCAATAAATGCAAAGTAACTTGCATCATTCAAGTATTTTAACAGCATTGAAAGAATTCTTCCCCATACTCTTTCTCAAAATTTTCGGCTAAAAATGTGTCCAATGTGTAAAAGATAGTAAAGTCAGACTTAAATAAACCATAAAAGAGAACAAATTTAAAAACCTGGCTTTTAAGTAAACATGGGAGTGCTGCTGTTTTTTTATTATTTATTTTACTTTTTTTAACTACTTATGTAAGTAGGAAGCTGAATTTTTTTTCTGGGGGGGGGGGGGGGGGGGTAATGTTGCGATCATTTGTTTATCCGCAAACTCCAAACTGAAAACATACTCGCTGGATATATCTATCACCGTATATCTTTCCCTAAGGTACGAATTGGCCTTGCGAAATTGTTTATCCTGGGGAAATAAAAAATTATTGCAAACCAAGCATCCACAGAAGAGTGGAATATCAACTGAATACCGATATGGCAGTTGTTGTTTGATCACTCGCTTATGCACTCTAACAGCGTATTGTTTACGGTAGTGATTTTCAAAGTGCCCATACGTTCGTGAATTCCTAGGAATCTTAAGAGAAATTTTGCGAATTGACAAGCGAACTAAACGAGACGGTTACTTAATTTATTTCTGTTTATCATGCCACGAATTCAGCTATTCTGCATTACGTCCGTAAAAGCGAAAAAAAAAATCTTATTTAGTTGGTTGCGGAGCACTTGAGTCATCTTTTGCTTCAGGTGGGCTTTAGTCCAGATTAAAGCCGATTCTGAACGGTTTCAAACATCCATGCTAAAAGCGGTTAAAGCCGTAGTCTCTGTTACCGACAGCCAACATCCTAGAATTTCGGCAATCCTCCGGCGAATGTTATTTGTGTATTGCAACTCCACAGTATGACGCTGCTCTGCACTCTTTAAATTAAACTTCAGTTTAGAAGCCGGAAATGCGCTATTTATTTTACTACCACTTGTTTTTTGCGTTCTTTGATAATAAAAGATTTTATTCAACTACTTGCCTCTAAAATTGACATTAACGGAATGACGAATCGAATACTGCAATTCAAATTTCTTTTATCAGATCATTTTAATTTTCAATACGCGAAAATATATAAATCAAATAAAAACATATAAATCAATATGCAGAATGCACATCACCTGTGCGATAAAAGCTAGATTGTTTAAAAAGTTTTGTCCCGTATAATAGATATTCATAATATATTCGACTTATTAGTACAGTCGAACTCCATTTTAACGAACTTCAAGGGACCAAAGGTTTTGTTCGCTTTATCCGAACCGTTAAGAAAAATGCTAGAGTTCACAAAATGTATAACTCATTAATTGCAATGTGTATTCAATAATGATGTATTAAAAACATGATAAAATTTATTAAAAATGATCATTAATGAATAAAATCGACTAAAATCGATTACATTAAATTGACACAATACTAATTAAATTACGTACAATAGGAAAACTGTGGGACCAAAATTTTCGTTCGTTATATATGTGAGTTCGTTATATGCCGGGTTCGCTATAACGGGGTTCGACTGTAGATAAAAAATTTCCATATTTATTTACCGCATAGACGTAATTTTTTCAATTACCGATCATTTTAGAAAAATTACTGTACATTACAATTTAATTAACGGTAAATGAGTATCATGTAAAAAGAACTGAGAGCCATTGATCAAGAGAATAATTCCAATAGATCTCTTCAGTGTCTTATAGGTCAAGTAATTTTAAACATAGTTCTCTGAAAGGAAAATCGTTGGAAATTTCTCCCTTTTCTTTTTCAATTTTTTAATAAGAAGCAAATGCAGAATCTAATGGCCATCCAGTCGTCGAGATAACTCGCGAAGCGTAACAATGTTTTACAGAAGTCGAGTTCAGCCTTGAAATCGTTCGTATCCGTACGGATACGACCGATTTCTCCACCCCACCCCCCGACACTACGTCCGTACATCGCGGAAACCGACTAAACTCGTGAGCCATCGATCGACCCCCGGGAGGCGATGACGAACGGCTTTTCGTCGGCTCTGCACAATCAGAAAATCTTGCGAGAAGGAAGGAGCAACTTGCCACGCTACAAATTGCCCTGTCAGTCACGTGATGGATCGCCGAACACAGCATCACCCACGTAAAAACTTCCCATCCTCTCCCCTCGCGACACTCCCTTGTTTCAGTTTCGATCACCCCGATATCGGCATACGAGTAACAAAGCGGACGGGTTTCGGAAAGAGCCTCATCATGTCGTCATTCATCTATCGCCGTTGAATATCTGTATCGATCATTCGAATCGAAAGCGCAACTCCTGATGAAGATGGCGATGTGCACCACCACTGTAGAGAGGTTCTACGCATCGATGCCGTTAATAGCAAAGCGAGTTCAATGGGATCGTAAAATATTAAACAGAATGTGTATTTGTCTATCACCTGCCATATTAAAGGAAAAGGGAAAAAAAAGCAAAAGACATATATTTATAAAACACGAAATTATTTGCGTTGCACATTTTTTCTGCATGTACTAGACAGTACTCTGAGACATAAATATAACCGAGAACCCCCCCCCCCCCCCCTCTAAAAAACGAAACAAAACAGGTGAGCAAACTTTATTATCTTAATCGGTGCTAAGAAGATGACTAAGACAAAGGCTTCATCAACCGACACACGACGACATTTCTTTGGGCACAAGAGTTGCTTAGGCCGGTAATGGCTAGAACAAGAATACCCCAAAGAATGGTTTACCAAGACTTAGAGTTTTAGATAATGCTATTTTAAACGTCTTTAGTTATAGTGCCTTCAAGTGTCTCCACCACTAATACATTATCTACCAATAAGTATTTGGACACCTGTGATAGGAAAGGAAAACAATATTTATTCATATTCAATAGTTGGTAGAGCCTCCACGACAGGCAATTACAACCTCAACCCTCATGGAATTCTTTCCACAAGTCCTTATATGACAAGTCCTTATATGATGGCTAGAGGTATTTTCATCCACTCGGCTTGAAGAAGACATGCAAGTTCCTTCACCGATTTTGGACGCTTGTTGCACCCCTTAATTCGGCGATCCAACTCGTTCAGAAGCTTCTCGATAGGGTTCAGGTCTGGGCAGGCCAGTCCATTCGATTAACTCCATTGTTATCATACCAATTCATGGTGGACCTCGCAACATGACAGCTGGCGTTGTCATCCTGGAAGTAACATGGGTCCAACCCGTTAAACTGCCACAACGTAGGAAGCACACTGTCATCCAAAATGTAATAGGCGTCGGCGTTGAGCTTACCATGAATTGGGACCAAGGATTCCAGTCCATACCAGGAGAAACTACCCCAGACAATAATTCCACCTTCGCCGAACTTTACTGTGGGCACAAAGCATTCTGGCAGGAGGCGTTCTCCAGGCAGACGCCAGACCCTGCCATCTGAACAGTAGAGGGTGAAACTTGATTTGTCGCTCTAGAGAACCCATTTCCACTGATCTACGGTCCACTTTCGATGTGCTTTGCACCATATTAACCGAGCAGCGCAGTTGGACTTTGTTATCATGAAAACCAAGCAGATGTGTTTCCTTACGGATGGTATTCATCGAAACAACACTCCCGGATGCCTGTTGAAACTCCTGGAGTATGTGGGTCATCCATTGGGTGCGCTTCTGCCGAATTCTTCTGGACAGCACCCGTCGGTCTCTATCTTCCAGTTTCATGGGTCTGCCGACTCGGGACACATTCGGACAATCACCGCTACCTTCCCCTTCTGAATCACATGGGCCATTGTCGATTTTGGGTAATTCAGCTCGCTAGATATATCCCTTAAGGATCGGCCATTTCTGTGATACCCGACGATTACACCTTTCTCGAAATCAGATAACTATGCATTTCGTGGCATGTTGCATGCGACTAATGCCAGTGTTGTTTCCTACATGATATTTAACGGCGGAGGGCGTTAAGTATATCAGGACCGCTGATATCGTCATTTGCACGGGTGTCCAAATACTTATTGATAGATTATATACAGATGGAGTACAAAATAATACGAACACCTGTGAAAAAGTATGACGTATTTCACACCTGCAGTACAGCCGCGCCACCTGCAACAGAAGTCTGCCACCTAGTGAGCGTGAAGAGGAAGGTATTAGTCTCTCAACAGCAGTCACCTACGTTTCATGCTTCTATCGAACTGTCTGTGATAAGTTGAAATGTCAGACCTGTCAGAGTTCCAAAGAGGAATGATAGTTGGAGCGCGTTTAAGTGGAGCATCGGTTACGGAAACAGCAAACATTTTGGGGTTTGCAAGGAGTACGGTATCAGCCGTTATGACAGCGTACACGAAAGAGTGTAAGACGACGTCTTCAAAGCACAACAGTGGCCGAAAGTCCAAGCTTGCTGATAGGGATAGACGGGTCTTGAAGCGCATAGTAGCCCGAAAGCACAAGCAATCGTTATCCGAGATAACATCCGAAATGAACAGTCATCTCCAGGACCCCGTTTAAACAAAAACTGTCAAAAGGGAACTTCATGCTGCGAACATTTATGGCAGAGTGGCAATCCGTAAACCCTTGGTGACAGCAACTAATGCTTTCAAGCGACGCCAATGGTGCAGGCAACAGGTAATATGGTCAGATGAATCGTTATTCACACTATTTCAGACGACCGGACGCGTTTATGTCTAGAGAACGCCCAAAGAAGCGTTTCATCCTGAATGCCTCTTGCCGACTGTGAAGCATGGGGGTGGCTCCATTATGGTATGGGGTGCGATATCTTGGCGCGGTCTTGGGCCACTTATTATTCTGCATGGGGGGATCAAATCCAATCACTATCTAAGCGTTCTAGGGGATCATGTCCATCCTTTCGTCCAGACTGTATTCCCTGGAGAGCGACCGCTTTTTCAAGACGACAACGCCCCTATCCACACTGCTAGGTGTGTGCAAGAATGGTTCGAAGAGCATGACGATGCAGTTGAACATCTCGCCTGGCCCCCTCAGTCTCCGGACTTGAATATTATTGAACATTTATGGCAATATTTGGAGTCCAAACTTCGTTCCCGATTTCCACCTCCATCCGGACTTTCGGAATTAGAGACCGCTCTGCAGGAGGAATGGCTTAATATTCCTTTAAATATTGTCCATGACCTTTATGCATCTATCCCACGTCGCATTAAATCTGTACTTCAGTCAAAGGGTGGTCCAACCCCCTATTAATAAAGATTTTCCATTATTTCACAGGTGTTCGTATTATTTTGTCCACCATCTGTGTGTGTGTGTGTGTGTGTATATATATATATATATATATATATATATATATATATATATATATAAAAATCATATTCTTTATTAGTAAAGCCTCCAAATATTCAAAATGTAATTCCAAATTTCCCAGATAAACTGGGCTCTAAGGTCAGCAAAATGCTGAGCACTCGCGAAATTAATTTCAGCCCCATACAAGATATAAATCAAAACGCAGAATACACATCACATGTGCCCATAGAATTACACAGCTGTATGGATATAGTTATGATCAAGCACACATTAAAATGGAGGCCAAATGTATTAGATGTAGAAAAGCATATAACAGCTTGTTTCAATAAATAATTTTTTAAAATTTTGCTCAAGTACAGGGTGGTTATAATTAAAGTTCCACTTTGAAATGGTCATAAAAGGACATCTACTGGACCAAATGTTATCAAACTTGGTAATAGTTTAAAGAAGGTCATGGGAATTTCCTTTCCGCAAAAAAAAAAAGAGTTCCAAACTCACCATCAGGGGGAAAATGGTGCTGTATGCAATATTGTTAAACGAAATAAGGGTCGGAATTTAACTTCACCTTTTGTTACACGGGTTTAACCTTTTGTATACCCTTAAGAATCATTGACCTAAACAAAATTACCATTTAAAAGGGTGCGCATTTCGAAAATCGTTTTCTTACAGATCGCTGATTTATTTTGAAGCCTGAATACGGCCCTAAGACATGAAAATATCAGTTTAAAACGTTTTTAATCGTTTCTAAAACGAAACTGTTTGTGGGGTTATGCAGAACCGCAATGTCTTGTAATTGGCTTACGGTAGGAAGAAGCAAATGATTTAAGCAGATGCGCTTTACACGACATTTGATTTTCCTGATAAAAGTGAGCCTGTTTGTCAGAGTTCTCATTGCTACGAATCGACAATGTCTCTAACCATGCAAGACAGTGCTTTTCTCGTTAAATGTTATTATGAATGCGATAGCAATGAAGGGCGTGCTTTGCAAAGGTATCGTTCAGTAAGAGGAATACGCTGAGAGCCAATGACACCGCAGACAGGGTTTGAGGAAAATGATGGCAAAGTTTGAAGCCACGAGTTTGTTATCTGTTGCACCTGGGAGGGGAAGGAAACCTTCTTCTGTGGAAACCGAGGAGGCTGTTGCATTAGCAGTGGAGGAAGCAACAATGGAAAGCACACACGGTACGTGTCGTCGCACGTCGAATGGGCGTACCATGGTGTACGGTGTACAAAATTGTCCGTAAAGGGCTGCAGTTCTACCCATACAAAATCAAACATGTTCAAGAACTTAAACGTAACGATTCTGCTGAAAGAGAATCTTTCGCTTTAGAATTCTTTGCACGGATATAATGGACGAACATTGGCCATGGAACATTTTGTGGACAGATGAGGCCCATTTTTACCTAAATGACGATGTCAACATCCATAAATGCAGGATTTGGGCCAAACAACCCCCTCATGTTATCTACCTAGTTCCATTGCATTCCCCTAAAGTCACCCTTTGGTGTGGTATGACAGCTAGTTTCATAATTGGACCATTTTTCTTTGAACAACATTTGACAGCTAGACCTGTTACATGCACTGTGACTGCAGTTCGCTTAGAGTCAATGTTAAGATGTTTCGTGATACCTGAACTCCAGCAACGTGTTATTTTAAACACCACAATTTTATGCAGGACGGGGCCCCACCGCAGATTGGTACATGTGTCACACTGTTACATGCGCAACATTTCACGAATGAGCGGATTATAGGCCAAAACTTCCCAAAAATGGCCACCCCGGTCACTAGACCTCAACCCCTGTGACTTCTGGCTATGGGGTTATCTCAAAAGCACTGTTTATGGTGATAATCTATAGAATTTGGAGGAATTGAAAGATGCGATACACCGACATGTCCGCAACATTCCTCCCGATATGCTAAGAGCTACTGCTGAGAATGCAGTAATGCGATTTAACTTTCTTTTGGAAAATGGTGGACGCCACATTGAACATGCTTTGTAACACGTTTCAGAAACGATTAAACACATTTTAAACCGATGTCTTCTTGTCTTATTTCGTTTAGCAATATTGCATACAGCGCCATTTCCCCCCTGGTGGTGAGTTTGATTTTGTTTTCTTTTTGGCGGAAAAGAAATTCCCATGGCCTCTTTTAAACTATTACCAAGTTTGATAACATTTGGTCCAGTAGTTTTCCTTTTATGACCATTTCAAAGTGAAACTTTAATTATAATCACCCTGTATTTTACAAACATGCGTATTTTACATTAAAAAAGAAAAACCAACGAAAAATTATTCGTTTGAAAATCTCTCCATCATTTATAAACATGAATTCATAACTGTAAGAGAACATTCCCAATTCATAAACAAACCACAATTTTCTTAACATGTATACGTATACAAATGAGTACTTACATATTTACATATAAGTGAATATACTGAAAATAGTAAACTGCAGAGCAATTTTTTTCGTATTGATAATAAATGTAATATTAATTATAATAATAGCAGTAATGATAAACTTATCTGTAACGCAAGCTTAAGATTCACTTGATAAACCACCCTTCTTCCCAATCTTAAGTCATGAATAAGCTATCTTTAGATGGAGGCTAATATAAACGATATTTTCCTTAACATGCACAACAAGCATGAATAAATATTGTCATAAGTTTTCCAATTTACGCGAGACTCAGCTTAACTTTATCATGCTATTATACCTGAGAGAGCACTCGTTGCATGGTTATTATGCCTGTAAAAGTATTTTTACCTTTCTAGGGATTACTATACGGTGAAGCAAACATTATCTCCACACACAGTAGGATGGAAAATACCTACGAATTGATTTATGGCGCAAATGGAGAACATGGCGCGCAAAACAATTTTCTGGCATTCTGAACCTGGATTTTAAACTGTTTAAGAAAACCATGAATTGCACTTTATAGTTTTTCAGTCTAATTATATATTTAATCAAAAGTTTGTCAATTTGAGAAATGATCTGGATATAAGTTGTCACTCGCGATTATCAAATATTATACAAATACAGACGAGGACGTTATGACTAAGCCTAACAATTTCATATGCTACTTTTATATTTTATAATTTATGCCTAATTTGAAAGATTTCCCACATAGGCAAGAGAATCTTTTTGGGGAATAAAATGCATATCCCATTATTATTATTATTATTATTTAAAAAAAAAATAAAAAAAGAGAAGACTGACAGAAGAATTAATGAGTCTTGTGTCTTACTCACGTGATAATATTAACCTGATATAAAATATTTGAATGAAAAACCTTAAAAAATAATGGATATTAATTTTTTATTGAAAAACAGATTACATTATATTAAATTTCTTCCGTTAATTTCCTAATAAAAATGCTAAATAAATACATTAGTCTCATAATATCATTTTCTTATTAATACACTATCAGTATCTCGGCATTTTAAGGGGACTCACGACCTTAAGTCGAGGAAATAAGGCATTTTTTCATACTTTTTGACTCTTTGTAACTATTTCAATTTACTTCCAATTTTTCCTAATTTTATGTATATGATAAATTGATATATTTATTTTAATAAAAAAAATTTCAAATCTAAAAATTTTAAATATTGTTTTAAAAATGCTTTAGATATACCTTGTTTTTAAGTATTTTTATTGTATACTGACTTGCGCGCAGAACTATAAAATTAATTTTACACTTAAATGTGTAACTCCTGTTTTATATTTAAAACGAATAATTCAAAATAGAATTGAACATAAAACATTCAACATTAAAATATTTAAAAATTTTTTAAAACTGCTCAAAATATATTTAAAATTTCCTTAAATTCTTGCATTAATTTACCCCTGAAAAAGTAATAAAATATGCAGTGATTGCAATAATTCTAGTTCAGACGCAATAAAATAACATGATTATGCAGTGATAAAAATTTCATGGAATTATGTTTCATATTTTTTGAGATATCAGTTGCGGAATAATGCAAAATTACATTTTGAGAAAAATGAGTTTAAATTTTTTCTTACTGTACACTTGATCATTAATCAAATATTTAGAATATCAATATCTCCGGAAGTAAGCGGAATATTTTCATGTGGTTTGCTTTATTTTGTTCAGAAATGATCACTCTTTAACATATATTTTTTTTCAAAAAGTCGAATGTTTTAAAGATTTAAGAGTAATGATTCCCCTTCAGAAATATTGTTTAAAATTATTTTAGCAAGTGAACGGAAAAGAGTTCGCCTCTCTTGGCCGACAAACATAAAATTTTCAGTCACTAGAAAATCTTCCAACTTGCAGATATCAGCCTGTTATATCGCAATACTTCTAAGATAAGTTATAAATAATTTTGAAAAATAAATGAACCGATTTGTTTTTTCTTAAATGCAACGTTTATTATTTTAAACAATTTGAATTGTATTTTTTCCGACCAAAAACATAATTTTATGAAACTAAATCAAAACTCTGAGAAGAATAAGAAAAAGTTACTAAAACACCATCATTTTGATTGACAGTGTTTTCACGTCCGTTGAGAGTATTTACCTAACAATTAAAATTAAGGAATTTTCGGCCATAGATCGCATTGTGTGGTTGTACAATGCCTGGAAAAGTATTTTTACCTTCATAGCGATAACAACACGGTGAAGCAAACATTATATCCACTCTCGCAGAAAGATTAAAAATAACTACAAATTGGTTTATTTTCGCAGGTGGAGAACACGGCAAAACAATTTTCTGGTATTCTGAACCCGGGTTTTAAACCGATTAAAAAAGACCATGAAATGCACTTCATAGATTTTCAGTCCAGTTCAATATTTAATCAAAAGTTTATCAATTTGAGAAACAATCTGGAAATAAGTGACCACTTGCGATTATCAAACATTATACAAATAAAGACTATCAAGTTATGGCTAAGTGGTCGGTCATGGCTAAACCTAAAAATGCCCTTTGATTATATATATATATATATATATATATATATATATATATATATATATATATATACACACACACACACACATACAAATTGGTTAGTCGGTATTATTTTTTATTATTATTATTAGTTTGCGTGCTACAATCTTAGCGCTTCGACACGGACAGAATAGTCTGGATTGTTGTGTTAGCAAGAATCTCAAGAGAAACACGAGACTTCGGCAGCGGGATTCATCCGATGAAGAGAAATGTAGACCTCTAAACAATTTGCCCGTGATTACCTCATATTCGTAAATAGGATTAAAAACTGGACTGACACACACATCAGTGTCGAATATTGTGCATTTGAAATTTACGCCCTCACATCATTTTAGTCTCGTCGTCCGGATGTCCAGTGGCTTAATGTGTCGCAGTTGACACGGTGCTTGAAGCCGCTCGGAATCACCCCTTCAGGAATAAAAGATGGAATACGACTAAAATTCGTAAATACTTTTGTTATGCAGAATTAAAATTCAGGAATTTGGGCCTGTAAAAGATCGCAGAGTGTGGTTGAACAATGCCTGGAAAAGTATTTTTACCTTCATAGCGATAACAACACGGTGAAGCAAACATTATATCCACTCTCGCAGAAAGATGAAAAATAACTACAAATTGGTTTATTTAAATTTGTTTTTTGGTATTTTTTTTACAAATTTTAGTAAACGAATTTTAGTAAAACGAATTTAGTAGTACGAATTTTAGTAAACCAATTTAAATAAACAAATTGGTTTATTTAAATTGGTTTACTAAAATTCGTAAATACTTTAGTCATGCATGTGATTTTTCCCAATATAACCCAGTAATTTTTAAGCAAATCGGTTAAGAACACTTGGTGAAATTCCCTTTGGAAACGTCTCTTAAACCGATATAAATTATTGATCAGCTTTTAATAAATATTTTCAGCTGGTAGTTCCGCATTACAGTATAATGAATTTTAGGCAGGGAAATCCTTTAATTTTATAAGAATATACACGTGAACTGATTATTTCCAACACAAAAAAACTTTTCTTTGAACCTATTGTTTAAGACCTAATTTTTGTTGCAATTTGATGCCTTTTATCAATCTTGTAGGAAAAGACGTTCACTATTAAATGCCCAGTAAACAATCAACTAACCAAAAATAATTTTTTTTAAAAACTACTCCTCTTTTAAATGTCTACTTTCACTAGAATTACAAACCGAAATTAAAAAATACACGTCAGCTAGTCTGTGATTGCAAAAATACCGACAAGAAGATTCCCTCCAGATTAAAGGTCTGCAACGTCAACTGGTACAACCCCTAAATTCCCGGGTCCTGGCATCTTACCCTCTCTCCTCCGGACAGCCCGTGGGATCTTGTTAGCACTATGAAAACCTTTTCCCTTTCATCATTTGCTCAAATCATGAGTAACGGCGTAATCAACTTCAAATGCCTCGGGATGGCAATAAACGTTACTTATGTCGCATATTGACATCTCTTTTTAATGTAAAATGATTTATTGTTGAAACTAAATGTTTAAAAGGGAAATTTCAGCTTTTGAAAAAAAATAAAATCAGGCAGTCTCTTCTAACGAAACTACAGCAGGTTATTAACGTAAGATTACTTATCGTTGCTAAACTTTTTTTTTTCAAAGCACTTTGGTACTTTTATGTTTAATTGTTTTTCTGCTACTGGGTTTGGCGCGCTGCCAAAGTTATAACTAGAGACTGACTCTGAATTTTTTTAATTCCCGAGGACCGTTATTGAGGAACGTAATCCTATGTTAAAAACATTTTTCAGATAATTCGCTAAAATTTAGCTCAAGCACATAAAACCCAATTATGGCAGAAATTTGCTCCTAAAGTTAAAATCATCCGAAGTTTAAACGTCTAAAAAGAGGAGGCAATAACTAATGGTCAAAAAGTAAATAAACGTAGAGTTATTTCGATAAACAGTACTTTTACAGGAAAAAAGAAGTGGTTCTTGGCGAACCGTACATTACGAATAGGGAAATGCCCAAACCACCGTCACATATACAGCAACAAACTAGTGTTATATTTTTCTTCACATGGTTGCTACAGGAAACGAAGGAAGTAAAAAAAAAAAAAAGGCGGCGTAAGAAGAAGTCAAGTCCCTTATCTGAAGACAGATCGAGAGAAGGAACTGTCCGTCCAGGTTGTCCACTCGATCCGGCTTGATGAATGGCGCGTCCGGGGGGAGAGACGACCCTTCCCTTGTAAGCGGGGGATTTCGAACATTCCTCCTAATGAGATGGCGGAGATTTATTCGAAGAAGTTATCCCGGGGCGTCGCCAGAGAACCATACATCTTACGTCTGCGAAAGACACGCGTCACGTTAGGCGGGAATTTCGTCGCCCACGACCAAGGAAGAAAGAAAAAATATGTACATACACCAAAATGTGATAACTGCTAAGGTCTGTTTTTTTATTCTAGCGAACGGTCATTCACAAGTCAACTGAACCTGTAAAGGTATGCGTGTGAATGAGCATCTGATCAAGAGACATGTATAAAATGATGGGTTATAGAGAACCAAAATCTGTAATAATAGGGAAAAAATGAATAAAAATTATACAGTTATACTTCGCTATTGTGGCCACTTCTCTATGGTTCTGAAAAAAGGTGGTCGATTTCAGGGGTGGCCGTAGAAAAGAGGTTTCTTTCCTTAACATTTGCTTTACGGAGTCTTTCATTGAGTTATAAACAAAATTTGGCCGTTTAGAGGTGTGGCCGGCTAGAGAAGTTTTACTGTATTTGATTCACACTGAAGGTAAAAGAATAATAAATTATGCCACTATGTCGTATTTTCGATAAGTGATTACTGCAGATTAATAATAGTAGTATCATTAGGTATAAAGTTGAGTCAATATTTTAAAGGGAAGAGAATTAAACATTTGTCTTTCAAAATAGCTCAGCAGTTTTAAAAAACCATTGCATGCGAAATGAATTAAAACAAAACAAAAAAGCACAAATAGAGTTCTATTTGAGCAACAAGTACTTATATTTAACGATTTCAAGAATATTAGAGACTCTGTCATTTTCTCGGTCTCTTCAGTTGTGCGGATATTATCTTTATATTCAATTTATTAACTGATGCACAAACATAACTCAAGTAAAGTTATACTGAACTTCAGAACATATAGGTGACAGTTTTCCCGTCATACAGATTTAAAGCCTAGTTTCAAAGCGAGTGGAGCCTATTTTAAGCGGAAATTAAGAGAGATAAGACGCCAAGTGAGTTTGAGATATCACAGCCCTAAGGCGACAGGAAGATCAATGAGCTTCCATTCAGTGAATAAGATAGATTTTACGTGAATGTGACAATTAAATATTAGAAATATTAAAGGGAATGCTGCCTGCCGTTTTGTATCGCCATACACCGTCTTATTTTATAGTAACTTCCTCTTTAAAAAGGACATCAACGTAACCGATAACGTACTAAAAGAAAAATGACGATGATAATTTAGAAAAAAAAAATCACTTAATGTAAGAAAGTAAACGCTTGGTAGCGATATACAATGCCAACAAATTACAAAAGTAACTAGCCATTAATCATACGTGACAGTAATTTCCGCTTTCCGAAAACTCATGTATGAATCACCGACAGACAAAAGCAAACACTGCAATCATTAGATTTTTCCACCTCTCAAAACTTCATACATGACGCATTTAATCAAACGTATTTTCCCGCAAATGTATAGATGGCATCATAAAAATATCGGATGCTTACGACTCTCTCGTTGACGTGGATGTCTTTATATTATATCAACAAATATATTTCCCTACATCTTTTGCACTGTTTAATCCATGACCATTTTTTTTCCTATTTACATTTGTTCATTTAATGTTTCTTAAATGTTATAAACGGTGTTATGCATACATTTTTACCTAACGTGGCACGTAGTTGTCTTGTCTGCACTGAATCATGAATTGCTTCTTTACTATGACAGCACCATGTAGGTGAATAAACATAACTGTCTATTGGGGGGGGGGGGGACAGTACAGGAACGTCTATACCTTCTTTAGGCAGGATTCGAACCCGAGATCACACCATGTAAACTTGTGGCGCAAACCACTATACTTGGTGGACGGTTATGCATATTATTTTGCCGTTCAAAAATGCCACGAACGTAACGTTTCAAAACAGGTCCAAGTTTCTGTATTTATATAATATTACTGTTCCAGTTTATTGAAGCTGTTAACATTTAGAACGTACAGACAAAAAAAGAAGCTTTATCTCACTGTTTGCGTATGAATATACTGTAAATCGCATTGCCTCTTTCTTTTGGCGTCCCTTTCTTTGAGAATTGCCTTAATTTACTATACAGGGTTACTACAAAAGAATCATTCATTTTCAAAACCCGATATATTCCAAAGTATTATACTTACAAATATGATTGATGTATGAAAATAACCACAAAATATTCAAGTTTTATGCTCACTCTACAAATGTTCTATGTGTGCACCCTTGGTCACTAGTGCTGCCACGCCACCAGGTGGCTTTGTAGGACATTGTTTATGTACCCCCACTACCAAAAAATATAGAAGAGCTGAAGAAACGGATCAGTGATGCATTGATGAACATTGACGCGATCACGCTACAAAATGTGTGGAATGAATTGAACTACCGACTGGACTGTGTCG
Source organism: Dolomedes plantarius (assembly GCA_907164885.2). NCBI lineage: Eukaryota > Metazoa > Arthropoda > Arachnida > Araneae > Dolomedidae > Dolomedes > Dolomedes plantarius. The sequence continues at coordinate 132,401,732 of OU015497.1, read as the reverse complement.
TGTGACCAAGGGGGCACACATAGAACATTTGTAGAGTGGGCATAAAACTTGAATATTTTGTGGTTATTTTCATACATCAATCATATTTGTAAGTATAATACTTTTGAATATATCGGGATTTGAAAATGAATGATTCTTTTGTAGTAACCCTGTATATTGTGGTTTTTTAAAATTGTATTACACTTTGGAAAAGACAAAATTCTTTTCAAAATAGATTTCCACTATGACAAATATATTTTCTTGAAGAACTATGGGAAAATTCTCGGAATAGAAAAAATAACATAATTGGTTTCTGTCTTCAATTTTAACAACGCAACACAAGGTGATCTCTGCCTTCCATAGTCATTTTTAATGTCCCAGGAAAGTAGGAGAAGTAGACAGGGATCATAGTTGCAGCAGCCACTACTCGCAGCAGCCTCTACAATACACATAGCGTGCCTATGTCTCCATATAGCAATTAAGAGATCTGGCACACACTTGACTTGAAACTTGATCCTTGAAAATTAGACCCCTCTAACTACACGGATGTCTTCACTGTAAACCTACTGCGAAACTAAATTTTCTGAAACAGCTACAATATTTTGCACGCAAACATTGATTTATTTTCGGAACTAAGCCCATTTTTTTAATTCTTTGCTTTCATGCGAGATCAAAAGAGAAAGGAAACACAAGTGCGGATGAAAATAAATACGATAATGCATACGTGAATACATGGAAAGGAGAAGCGAGATAGTTGCATATTACGCTGGGGTATCTCCCCGCCCCCTCGCGATGGAGGGACGGAGGTTTTTCCCGACACAGAAATCCCGGCGCATTATTATTAATGCACCTTATTCACTGTTTCAGCGAGCAACATCTCACCTCCTCTCGCGAAAAATAGCAGAGCGGTAGCAATATTACAGTTCCGGTTCTAAAATATGACGTTCCGTGTGGATAGGTGGTTTTTACGTTCTTCTTTTTGTTAAAATAAGTCTTACACTTTTATGAATGTGTAGCTGAGATTTCGCATGCTATAACTCTGCGTGCTACAGAATTTGCCATGTTTCTCGTTTATATGCAGATTTTTCGAAGCAATCAAGAAATTAAGGATAAATCATGCTGCAATACCTTTATGTAAAAAGATGGAAATTTCTTTGAATTTTATCAAAGTCAGTGAGATTGTAAACAATAATAAACAGAAACTGTTGAGAAAACTAAATGAACTATTCGTGTGTACATTAGAAAATATAAAGGAAATCAGGTCTGGCATTAGTTATTGAGAGGCCCAATTGCAGAATTCTGGGCGGTCCCCTTCAAAATTAAAATAAATTAAATAAAAATGAAATGTAAGGCATAAAAAAAGTAGGAAGGCGGCCATATTTTTTTTTTCTTTTTTTAAAAATCTTTATTTATAAGAAAACAAAAACTAAAAAGCAGTTAGACTACAAAGATTTAATTTACAGGACAAAAACTTTTACAAACAATTTTTTCTAAATTTTTTATTCGCTAAATGATTTTCGACTTGACCATATTTTAATTTTCTCATTTCTTCATCCTGTCTAGACAGCATTGCAAGGTTTCTCGCTTCTGTGATATTGTTCATCTAGGGTACGTTTTGATTAATTTTAAACTAGAAAAGCTTCTCTTCCCCCCCCCTAGAGGAATTGCCCTAAATATCCTTAAAGATATGAATACATTTGGAAAGCCAATAGAACTGTTATTTGTTGCAAGAAATTGCAGATTAAAATTTTTTTTCCGTGCGGGGGCTGATTGCAGATTTAAATTTTTTTTTTCCCGTGCGGGGTTTTGAGGACCTTGGTACTTGGGAATGGTGGATACGACTCTCTCGCCTGGGGGAGTGGGATCCTCTGAGCGAGCCAATGTAGCCCCATCAAGGCTTAGGTCGTCGACGCTTCTGTTTGGTCCCGGGGGGCGGAAGTCGGGTTGACGTGGTGTCTACCCAGAGCGACAGGGGCCGTTGTGAGGCCCTCGAAGCCTGGCAATGGTAGATATTACTGTGACTCGCCTGGGAGAGTGGATTCCCTGAGCGAGTCATTGTAGCATCATCAAGGCTTTGGCGGTCGTGCGACTCCTCGTGGTCCGGCTGGGGGTCGGACGGCAGCCCGGGCTAAGAGTGACAATGGACGCAGGGGCCTGTAGTTTTGCCATGTGGCACTACTCAGTAGTTCCGTTTTGTCCTAAACCAACACGTACCTGCGCACTCCGTGCGCGGTGGGATGAATTCGTGCCCGAAGACGACGAGGTCATTCAGGTACTACGAGTTGTATGGCTTATGGTGCATATACATTGGTGCAGAGTTCTCTGCCTGCAGACCCCCGACTCCTGTCATCACATTAGTCACGGTAACCCTACCCGTCCAAAGCGATGTGAATGAACACGTGTCTTCCAGATATTCCCCCATTTAGACCCCCCCCCATTCAAGCCCTCAAGGTCCCCCGTGTTTCTTGATCTAGTGACCCCGCCCCCACTGTCACCATTTGACCCCCGGGACCCCGGGTTCTTCTTTGATGCTGTGTATCCGGACCGCCAGAGGAGGCGATCCACGCATATACAGAGTACAGAGTGAACATCAATCACTGGCACATGCAGAGAACTCTGCACCAATGTATATGCACTATTAGGATTGGCGGGCCGACGAATGCTCTTTAGACTTTCCGTGCGGGGGCCTACGCTAGCCAGGGCCACGATTGGATCTAATAGGCCCAATCGGCTTAAGGCGGTCCTGATGGAAATAATTTTATTCAACTTATATGAGTTAAGAAGCCTTAAATTTATTCGCGATTCTTCAGTTGTTTTTTTCCCCCTTTCTTTCGTAATATCTGTTCCTGAACTGAGCACTTACAAAAATAGAGGTGTATATTTGTCACAAATTACAATAATGTTCCGAGGTTTGTTACTAAATAATATAGACAACACATGACACTGAGATTATACACATTCAAATTTCTTCTACAGAATTCAGGACTCCCCTAGAGGAAGATTACTAGTGAATTCCTGAAAACTTCTTAAATTTCTAGGGATTTCTTAGACACTTAACCCCCCCCCCCCCCAAAAAAAAAAAAAAAAAAAAGAAAAAAAAAAAAAAAAAAGAAAAAAATTCCGAACAACTGCGCTACGTCAAATTTTCCAATAGACTACACAGGTTTGGGGGTATTTCCACGTTTAGACCGTCTGTGTGTCATTATTGTACGTGACAGAGAGCTTAATATTTTATTATTTTATAAATATAAATTGTAACGATTATGTATCTAAGACATTGTCAGCGGCGAGTATTTAGGATGAAAACTTTATATTTATTTATTTTTTTTCGTATCATTCGTTTACTACAACGGATAAAGAATCCGACAGGTATAAACTTTCATAGGCACGACCCCCCCCCCCCCCCCCCCCCAAAAAAAAAAAAAAAGTTATTATGAAACACAACCGCACTAGACTGCTATATAAAAGGAGTTACTTTAATAAATTTACATTCAATAAATTTTTCTCAAATAAAACAGCCAAAAGACATCGCAGACGGAGCATTTCTGTTTCCAATCTTTTCCGCTACGCTTCTTTTTAAAAGAAAAATATTTTTACAGGCAAAAATCCAGACTGATGTAAACTGAAATCTCGGAAGACATTTTTGCTTACGAATCATTCATTATTCATCTACTATCGCTAGCAATGCATGTTTTCCACACGTTCTTTTTATTTCTTTTTGCTGAGAAATATTGAAGTGTTTTTTATCAGCGCATTGGCTTTTCATGCTGAAACTTCAATTACCTTTATTATTCTAACCACACATTTATTACGGACTTTTGAAGTCAAGAAAAGCTATCGGGAGAGGTTAAGTTTGAGGAGGAAAAAATATGTAGTTATTCTTGTATGTCTTTTAACAATGGAAGTTAAAAGAAATGTATATGACCAGTTGTTTAAGACAAATTTAGTTCGAAATGTTGACTTAATATTAATGTTTCTGTTACACGTAAAACGTTGTTGAGCAAAAAATAAATAAATAAAATAATACTAATGATGATACCGCTTCGAATAACATTTGTAAACTATCTGACGCAAACATCAGATGATTTATATTCAAATAATATTAATTTCATTTATATGTATTTTAATGCATGAATCGTATTTGCATTTTAATGAATCGTGTATCATTTTAAGCCCGATGATGGATGGTTAAATATCCCAAAAGAGCTATAGAAGTTGTTACCAACCAAGCAAATGCATCAACGGTAGGTACTCTATCATCACCTAAGACAACATTTTGGAGGATAAAAAATAAAGACTCTGACATGAAGGACATTTGCTGCATTACATTGCTGAGATACTTTGCTGATTACGCTGAATGACAATTTTGACGATTAGTTGCTGAATGACAATTTTGCTGAGCTACCCCTTTTAAAGAGAGACTTACGTTGCTGAACTACTGTTGAAAGACTAACTAGATCCGGAACAGAAGCCAAGAGCACCATGCCGAAGGAGTCATTTCGAACCCGAGTCCTAGTGCAGCCGTCATCAGAATTGAGTGAGACAAAGTCAAATTTTTGATTAGTTTAAATCCCACCTTGTAGAATGAATTCTTAATGCGGGAATAGTTAGTTAAAATATATTTTTTTGGAAGGAGTTTTTCATAAGTTAGGTTGTTTTCTTACGCTCCCTGAATCTAGTAAAATACATTAAATAAACACCTGTTTTATAAACACAAAGATTTATGCTAGTAGTGTAGTAATTAGTAAACTGTATATAAATATATTGATATCAATGAGAAAATGTGTAAAATAATATAAATTGTAAATAAATGAGTTTTTGTTATTTTAAATTGAATCAGTTTTTTTATTTTATTTTTTTAAAAATCTAATTTTTAGGTTAAGAAAGTTATGACTCGTTCGTATGCCAATTTAATGTCCAGAGTCTAGGATTGAATTCAACAAAATAATTTTACACAACGCACCCAGCTACCCCTAAATTAAAATATTAAAGTGCTAGCCACATAAGCTACGAATTCACGCCCAAAATAAATAAATTTCGGACAGGCATTACGACAATAAGTTTTCGAGAAGTGTCATAGCATTTTAAGGAACCTTTAAAAGAACAACGCATTTCCCTACAGGCATGATTTTGAAGTACTCCAGTATATTGATGGAAATAAAGATTGGAAAATTTGTATGATGCATGCTTAAGGTACATAGAGGATTTCATGATTTTGTTCCGAGTCCATCAAAATGTTTATTCTGCACGCAAAAATCAACCGACAAAAAAGATCTTCCACATCCTAATAGGCATGATTTTAAAACACGCCAGTATATTTTACGCAAAGCGAACAGAAAATTCATCTTCGAACGAATGGTTTCTGGGAAACTCATCGGTTGTCCTGAACTAAGGCGTTGTTCTTAATGATCCAACCACGCTTATGGACGTTTCATACAGGCTTAAAGTACACGATAAAAATAACTTACAAAGGGCCAATAATTTTAAAATGTACAATTTTACATAATATATTCTTATACATTACTAACCATCCTAAAATACAAAGCATAATATCTCCCATAAACTAAGGTACTAAATGAAGATACGTAAAATGTTACTAAATAGCACATTTTACATCGTATTACATGAAGAATTCTATGTTCTCCATTGCATAGGTACAAGACAGAATCAATTTAGAGAATTAACATAATAATTTGAAGTAATTAGGAGTATTTCTGAACGTGAAAATACTTTGAGTTTCTAGTACGCACATTGGTTATACAGAAACTATAAGCTCATAAACAAGAAAGAAACCAAATTCTGCGCTATCTCGATGAAAAATTTATGTTCTAACGAATCGATATATTAACGTTAGGAAAATAAAATATCAATTTACAAGATATCAATGTTCCTTTCCGCTCATTCCAGGGTTTACAGGCATACGGAGTGATTTCCAAGCGATTGACGACGAATTCGAGAGCAAACATAGACGTCCCCTTTTATAGATGCTCCAATTCACTCGCTCTTTTTCAAACGAAAACCTACGAGGATATCCAGGCTGTCATCGAGACGAACGAGAGCCCACCTCCACTCCGAGAAGTTCCCCTGGGGGCTTCCAGAACGGAAGTTGGAAAACCTTTTACAGGCATTGCAATCTCCTCTACCCCGCAAAACCCGGAAGCTTTAGTTGGAGAGAAGGAAACCAATCCCCTTGACACCATCGCCACCGTAACGCTTCGGTTTGCTTACAGCTGAGAGGAAAAAAGTCCTACAAAATATCTGGTCGGGGATGTTCACGACGATTCTTTACAGCGCACAACAAAGACGCTAGAGAACACATGGCTCCGGGACACTTTTTCCAGGCAGAAAATGGAGAACATTTTTCGGCGACACGTACGAGGTAGGATAAAAATTGTATAGAAAATTGCAGCATCAAGTTATTAAAGTCATTTTGCACAGAAGAGGTGTTAAATATTATTTAACAGAGATTTGACAAAGGTATAATTATTCACTGAAGTTTTTCCCGACATAGAGCATATATTTTACTTTTTAATAAATAACAAATTTGTATTCCTTCCAAATGACACTTGTGTTTCTGCAGCTTTAATTATGCTCATCTGTCTACAACCAAGAATAATCTTTTAATGTTATGTCATGTTGCGTCGTCAGTTTCTTTCACCTTTTCTAAACAGAACATTAAGGGAAAATATCCAATAGACAAACCATTACATCTCGAAATTTTCTCCCTCCTTTGGAATACATTAACACCTGCCAAGGGAAAGAAATATTACACAATACTTTAGTAATAGCAATTAAATGGACCTGGCGACGGATCGTTGGACGAAATGATTCATCATTGATAATTAACTAATCAGAGATGATGAAAAAGATTTGCAATTAGACTGATCAACATTGATTTCTCTCTCTCTTTCTTTTTCCTAGTGATGTCTCGGATGTCTCCTATTTTTCCTTAACTAACTGATTATGAAAATGAAGTCAAAGTTTACGCCCCGGAAACCAGCTTTCTGCAAAATCAAACTTTCCATAGGCTTCAATTATTCTGTTCATAGCATTATCACATGAAAATTATGAAATTTAATGAATAAATTAAAATAATGTGGCTTTTTGTAGGGTTCTCAGACAGTCAGCAATTTATCAAAGTCATCTATTTTATACCACTTAATACAATATAATATACCTTTAACATGCAATTGAAATATTTCATTGATCGACCTCTAACTGATCCATCGCATATACCAATATTTCTAAAGAATGAATTGAGCCAAACTGTCAAGATCTTGCAACTATCAACACTTATAAATCAAGACAATATCATAAGCTTAAAACTGGCTTATTTATCTGCGACGAATTCCTAAACTGATACTTACTTTATGAAAATTTTGTTTTAAGTTGAATTTAAGCTATTTTTTATGAGGAGATGACAATAAATTGAAATCGCTGATAATGGTGGGTAAAAAGCAAAAAAATTTATTCTGACGAAATCTTCAAATGTTATGCGACTTTTAGAGCCGTCTAGTGTACTCCACGAAATCGCCAAAAATAACCCGTGGCACGTAGTCATAAAAACTGCACAAAACTTCGCTAAAAAGGTGTTAAAGGTGTCAAATCCAGGTGTTAAAGGGTAGCAGCAACCACCTCGCTAGCCAAATTCTCGCAGGTAACTGCGAGAATTTTGCGTTTAAAAGAAGATATACCACAAAAAAAAAAACAAAAAAAAAAAAACAACTAACTAGAAAAACTGGTTAAATGGTCATTTTAAAGTAATTATTGCCCCTAAATATTTTAAATTATGGACATAAAAAGATTAGGTTAAAGAAACATAACTATGTAAATGGGATTGTAAAGATACAGATTTGAAATTAAGAAATAAATACTTTTAAAATCATAGTTTGCGTCCAACTAACCAGTCTAATTTCCTTGTTAACTTTAAAAAAATCATGAAACTGTTTTATATTTCAGAAAACCCACTCTACCTGCACGAGAGAAGTACACTACTAATGTAATTAATAGGCAATATCAGACAGAAATCATAGATTCACAGAAAAAAAGTGAGATTTATCAATTGGTGCTATTAGGAAATATGTACGTATTTTCTTGGTACCAAGGAGAAAAAAAAATTCCCCCCCAAAATAAATAAATAAAAATGAATTAAAACAGATAAATAAAAACAGATAAATAAAAACAAATAAAATAAAGAGGCACAATAGAGAGGTCACACATGAGTTAAGCTAAAATTTTAATTTGAAAGGGATATAGGGAGAATAATATGCATAATAATACAACTTCAGTGAAAGTGAACAAAGTTTATAAAAACTACACCCATTAAAAGTTAAAATGAATATAAAAAAAAGCATTTTTAAACTATGTGATGGCTTTTCCTCACAACAGCTCCTTGCTTACAAATCAATTAAGCACGTACTTCTTTCAACCACTGAAACAAAATATTCTAAAACTAATAATTGCATACATTCATAATAAACTCTTCTTATTGCAACTTTGTCGAGCTGTATTCCTTTTATTTACCTTTTTTTTTTCTTTTTCAGAATGCCTCTGGGCTTTCCATCGACTTTTTTAATGACAGGCATTTTAAAAAATGACAACACTGTTCGTTTGTTAATTTCCATACGGAAAACACTTTCACTAAGCAAATGACAATAAATGAAGTGAAGATTAAAAAATTTTTCCGACCCAATACGACAGATTGCGTCAGCTTTTCTTCATTGAATATTAATTCCTACGAAATTTAATACCCACGAATTGATATTGACCAATGAGAGACAAAGTGTGAAGAGGCACGGGTCACAAAGAGGAAAGGTGGCAAGAGGAATTTCGGCAGAGAACAGGTATTCGTTCGAGGACGGAAATTCTCACAGGAGTGGCAAAAATGGAAGAAAATACGTATTGTTATCGAAGAGGAACTTTCGATAATAGTACTTTCGCCTTTCGAACCCTCGAACTACGAACGAACTATTCATTTCAATGGAAAAGAAATTCGAGAAAAGGATCGTACAAGAAAATTTTGAGACTAAAACCGAGAGAGGTCCTTTTGAAACTGAGACGGATTATTGTAAGTTACGGGGACAAGGCACTTTTAACCTCGTTTTGAATTTTCAAATTTTACCCCTATATACAAAAAAATAAAATTCTTTTTTACTACACTGAACACACTTAGAATTTACAAATAAGTATTTTGTGGCAAAATAAGGCCTAATTTCCAAAATTTTGTTAAAAAATGCTAGCATTTTTCAAATGCTCCATGCGCATTCCATATCATTTAAAAACCTTAAAACTTTTAATATAAGTTTAATATATATATATATATATATATATATATATATATATATATACACACACACACATAAAACTGTGCATTGAATTTCATTTATGAATCAGAAGTCATAAATAATTTTTTTTATCTGCTTGTTATTTTTTTTAAATATTTTTAAACCTTTTTATTTCATTTCATGGTCTATAAATTTGGAAAATATTTGATTTCAAAGAATGATGTACAGTTTTGTGACAAACACTTCAATTAACATTTTTAAAAAATTTCGAAGAAATCAGAAGAAGGAAATTAATACGCATTTAGCATTTAGAAAAATGCTGACACTTTTGGAAAAAAAAATCTTATTTATCCCCAAAATACTTATTTGTGAATTCTAAGAGTCTTCAATGTAGTAAAAAACGAATATAAATTATTTTCTTTTTGTATGAAGAGATAAAAATTAAAAATTTTAAAAAACGATGTTTAAGGTCCGTTGTCCCCTTAAATAATATTGTATTACAATAAGAATAAGAATTTCTTCAGAAAAGAAATGACATTCATCTCGCTGTTGCCCACAAGTTTTTATTTTTCGGAAATAATTATCTCGATATCTCACGGAACCACTAAATGTCGACTTATAAAGGGAAAAGAAGTACAACAAAGAGACATATAACTGAGAGGTTATATCGTACGAAAGATCATGAACTATTGAAAAATGCAAAACTGAATACTTTCTTTAGAGCCTCGAGAAATTTTTTCACAAAAGTTATGAAGAATTAACACACAACACATGTTGAAAATATGTACTTGCAGGGTTAATCTATTTTACAGGAGTCGTTCTTCTCTTATGTACTCAAACGTGTGTACAAAAGCCAATTTCAAATATCCTACATACTATCGACATTGAATTCTTAGTACAAATACAGTAGCTGTGTGGTAAAATAATGAGAATAAAATAAGATGGTAGGTGATAACGATTCAGATGACGAGGCCAGGAAGATTTAAATACCAAATGAAGCAAGGCGGTGTCTTTTCCACTTCTTGTGAGAACTTTTTTCGCAGCACACACCAGGACAGCTGTTGGTAAATATCTGAAATGCAGTCAATTCCAGATGTAATTGCTTCATACAATCTATACCACAAATTAAGCAATCACGAAGGTTCAAACGTGCTTTGAGGTGGCAATAGCTTTCTAAAACTAAACAATACTAATGGTACTTAAGATATGCCGAAGTTTCCTACATCATTTTTGAAATATCTTTCAATTGAGGCATAGTCCTCTTTCTGGAATGAAGGAGCTTTAGCATATCGAATCAACGCCGGCGGTCTGCCGACACAAAACAGAAAACAATCTAGCGTCCCCATTACAGAGGCGGATACTAAATAATACGTCATTTTTCGTCATCTATCGTCTGCACAGGAATGGAGCATTGCGGATGGTATTGAAAGGAAGGCTTGATCACCGGCAACAAAAATCATCGATTTTAACGATTTCATTCGGAGAAGGAAAGTAGGTCACAGAGCAAGGAAAGGAGCGATGACAGAAGAGACCCATCAGGGGAGGACCAAGAAAAGGACTCACAAGAGAATAGCCCGCAGCTCTAAGAATTCCAATTCTCCTATAATACCAGAATCCACGAACTTGAATCTCAAGTCATCATTTTCGACGTTCCAACAAAAGGCAAGAATACGCAAATCAGAGATCTGTAAAACGCGTTTCCTCCGCATCAAAGATTTAATCCCCCAAATGCAGAACCATAAGAAAATACCAATAATACTCAAATAGTTAAAGTCTCATAAAAAGCACAGAAAATCGTAGTACATTTTTCTGAACTCCTTAAAAACCCGTTTCTCTGTAACTGCTTTTAGAGAAATATTCTTTTTCGAGGAGGTTTCAAACAGAACATTACAGAACATCATTTATTACATTACAGAATTTCATTTTATGCTGTGCCATTCGTCAAAAGTTAGATGACACATGTTATATTTATACCCTACCCTACACTTCAGACGAATAATGTTATGGTTGCGATCGCAAAATCAGTCGTAAACTTTTTAGCATACCAATTACAGGAGAGCATTAAGGGAAGCAAAGAGAAGGGTTCTACGTCAGAGGAACTTATAAAAGAAATTAAGGCGTCCATCAAAAGTCTCTTGCTGGCCTACTACCAGATTCTGTGAATTCAAGTACCGCGGAGAAAATTAGTGAAGGGCTTGTTCTGTTCCCTCGAGTAGCAGAGGATACGGTAGCACCCCAAAACCTTCTTACGAACCTATAATACCAGAGTAATTGCAGAGATATCACTGAATAAGCCTGACTGTGGTTCTGGAGTAAGCTGACGTATGTGAAAGATGATGCTATTATACGTAAACTTAGCACTCTTAGCAAACTGATTCCTATAACGACTGATTCTTTTATAATATATATGTGCTTACATATACACAGACGAAAGAAAATTATTTTCCTTTTTAAAGAGCGATTATTCAAAATTCCCCATCCGAAATAATCTACTCGAAAAGTGGTAATCTTGCAATTTAATTTCTCTTGTCATTTCTCAGCTACGAAGTCGTTACTGTAGCATTTTTAACACAAAAGTACCGTCGTTCTAAAGTTTCAATTGTCAGGGAGTGTCCGAGTTCTTCATTTTAAAGTTCACTCCCCAACACGTTGACGTCTTGTTAAGATGTAGAAAATTATAACTCTATGTAACGGGGTTCAGCCCAATATCGACTCAGTTTTCACAAAAGTGTGCGAGAGAGAGAGAGATAAGACAGAGTGGCATGCAATAAAGAATGATTGAATATCCTCCCCCAAGTTTTGGACAAACGAGAAATACATAGGATTAAAGACATTATCCATCAAAGCATCTGGAGAACTTAATGTCTTAACACACAAACATACATCCCTTTCCTGGAGAAAGGAAAAAAAACAGAAAAAAAACACAAGAAAGCTCAAGAAAAAGTAATTAGTAAAAGAAATAATTTATTTTTGAAGAAAATTGGAACTGATGGGTATTCCCAGGGAAGAGTAATGACAACTCAGTAGCTTATACACGTTTACTGTCAATTAAACACAGGAGTTTAAATAGCGCATTTTACACAGTGTTCTAAGATTTTTTTTTTTTTTTTTTTGGGGGGGGGGGGATTGGTGTAAGTAACTTTAAGCAATTCTATTAAGCGAGAAAAAACTCCCTTCCTAAGAAAGGAAAAAAAAACATCATATAATAGGCACATTTATTACAACTTAGAGATAAATTTTATCACAAGTGGTGAGATATCTTCGTTCACGCGATATCGCCGTGAAAATAAAACAAACTTCTGGATGTTGCTTCAAGGTAAAATGAGCATTGTTCCGAAGATGAGTATTTCAATGTCACTCGCAAATTTAAAACACTTCATTGCACAGGGTGCGGAGAAGCGTTATTTTTGCAATAACCGAATGAACGACATTTTAACAAATTTAAAAACGAATTCGGAGACCACCCCCAGCATGAAAAAAAAAATCGCTACCTCTTTTCTCCTTTGAGGGTATTGGCCGCAGAAATCATCGATTCGAATCGATTGTGCCGACTCCGAGGATATGGGTCACAGTGGCGTGGGGAGATGCGACAGCTCGAAGCCCCCTCTGGATGAGGCGGAAAGTTTATAAGTCGGAAGGGGCTGAAAAGTCCGGGTTGGGTAGGTCGATTTGGTGCGCTGCGATCATCTTTTTAAGTTTTCACTGGGAAGAGGGTAAATAGACATTTTAAACGCTGAACGCGTGGAGGATTGCAACATCAGGATATCGAGAGGTAAACGGCACAAAATTCTTCGACTTCGAAATCAGTCAGTCGTAACGGGTTTTGAGATTTTGTGACTGTTCTCGTATAATGAGTTAATTTAGGTAATATAGAACTTTCAGATCTCCTTCCCAAAAACCTTGAAATTAAAGAAAAATAAAAATTGGGAAAATCTAATCGGCAAAGTTTTTGGGTGGTTATATATATATATATATATATATATATATATATATATATATATATATATATATATATATATGTGTGTGTGTGTGTGTGTGTGTGTGTGTGTGTGTGGCGTTTCACCACATGACTTTACATAATAACACACAATATGCACAAATGAAGAGGAAAAGTTCTTTTAAAATTACAGTTCTTTATTTCACAAGAGTTGATAGCGGATATCAGAGCGTCCTTCTAGCATGACGCGAAACATACATGTGCACACCCAGAGAGACAATCACAGAGTGCCTGCTCTCTTAGTCAGGGGCTATACCAAAAGTCAGCGACTGTTTACATCAACACAGATGTTTGTCGTGGGTGGTAATACTACTAAGAAGCACACTGGGTACGTTTTATCTTTATGGTATTGTTTGACACTTTTGATCACTTTATCTCTGGCACCTGCAGCCATTATCTCTGAGATATTGTGAACTGCGGATTTTAGATGACTAGAGACGGGGTATTGTTACTCCTTCTGGGCGGCACGGCTCTATATTTCTATCAACTGAAAAGAATTTATTGAGCTGTTTGTCCCACTGGAATTTGCAGATGTTCACTTGCTGTTGGGTGGGCTGAGAAAAGGGGCCTCTCTTAACAGATGTGGGGACCCGAATTATAGAAATAGACGAGATTCAACTTATGTCACACACATATATATATATTATATATATATCTTTACTTATATAAAAGCCTAGAGTAGTAAAAGTGTAGGTAACTATTCCGGGACGGACCAAGTCGGGAACATCTTAACATTGAGAACGCCATTTTCTGAAATTTTTCTTGAAAAATAATACTACAAAAGTTACATATTTTGAAAGCCCTTTAAAAAATATGAAAATTTCAAGTGAACACCCTAGCTCAAAACCATTTAGTTTTTTTAAATATCTTCAAATTAAAATATCCATTGAAAAGAATCATTTATTCAATTTAGTCATTCACTTGAATTTTGAATTCATTCAACTCCATGGTTTTTCATATTCACTTTAAATAACTACATTTTTAATGTTTAATTTTAATGTTAATTAAATTGTGTTTCACGTTTTATTTTTGTTTTATTTTATTGTTGTTTACTGCTGTTTAAGTATAGTTTTCAGCAATGCCTGCTGTGTGGCGAGTCATTCCCTTTTGAAACAGTTTTGGTTTAGTTTAGTTTTGTTTTATTGTTTACTGCTGTTTAAGTACAGTTTTCAGCAATTCCCGATGAAAATGATGAATCACCTCTTGAAACGCTGATCAACATTCCGTCATTTTTACGGGGGTTATATACTAGTGTATATATATATATATATATATATATATATATATATATATATATATATATATATATATATATATATATATATATATATATATGCCGAACTGAACTTTGAAAATCTTATTTGTCAATCCATTTTATGTCTGGCGCAAGAGGGCGCCACTAGCATGAACGTTATCACGACATAGGTTCTATTTAGGGAGCGCGCGCGCGCGCGCACACACACACACACACACACACACACATTGCAACAGTTACAGTTACCATACACGGCATTTTCTGTCTCAGAATCTTCCATAGATTTATTTATCACAACTTAACTATTCAGAGACACATACGTATACATTCACTAATACATAAATATATTTAAATGAACTTAGTTACGCGGAAAAATGTAAGTGTTCTCTTTGAATTTCCCTTATTTAGGGTAGTGGTCCTTGTAATTGCTATACTATTTGTACATATGTAGGCATTCATTATGTTTCTGCGAGAGTATGTGTGCAAGAAGCAGAAAATAAAGGAAAAGTGGCAAAACATTTGCTTCTTCAACTATAGCGTCAGCAATACAAATAAAACCTATGCTACATTTACAGACAGCCTAATCTTGAAAAACCAGCAAACAAGGCTAAGAAAAAGAACAGAATAAAATAACTTAAGAGCAGGCGCGTGCTCACTCATTCACACCCCCTCACTCTCTATTAAATACAAATTTTTCTAATGATATATATAATTAGAAATACTAATGAAGAATAATTATACTAATACTTTTACTAAGCACAAAATATGTTGGTTTAATTTACATATAGTTTTATTGTACTACAATGTATAAATCTGTTTTCTGTAAGAATATTTTAAATAAATTATTGAAAATAATACACTTCATAATACATAGATTAAATTTTTATTTTTCTATACATAATATCAATTTGAAATATCTACTACACACTTCTTACGGCTACAAGACCATTATATTTACAGCATACATTGAATAGAAATGTTATAAGCACTAAGTGTTCGTCAAAATAAAATCTCAGAATAAAATAATGAGAGATACTTTTAAACGGAATAAATTACTAATTGATACTTTTAAACGGACAGATCAGGTTTTTCCTTCTATACTTTCTTCCGGCACTGAAAACGATCTGTGAATATCGTGTATAGTCCTGCCTTTAGTCTCCGGAATGAAAAACCAGTAAAACAGGAAACCAAGGAGCGCGAAAGCAGCGTATGTCCAGTACAGGCCCGCGAGTCCCAAGAGGTTCCGCATGTCATCGAACGTCTTGGTGACCACAAATCCGAAGAAAGAGGCTGCCACGCTGGCTACAGCCAGTAGAAAGCTTCTGGTGTGCGTCGGTACCATCTCCGGGATGACCACGAACGGGATGGGTCCGAAGCCCAGGGCGAAGGCCGCTATATACGTAACGAAGGAGAGTAGAGGCACCCAACTCCAAGCGGTCAATTCTCCCACGTCAAATGAGAGAGACAGTTGACTATACACGCCGCTGACTGTTAGGCTGAGCGTCATGCAGACACCAGATACAATGTACAGGACGCGTCGGCCAGCCTTGTCCATGAGGAAGCTGCTGAAGGTCGTTGTCACTAGCTGAACAAATGCCAGGATGGTTGCAGCCAGGAAAGGGTCCACAGAGCTCTTGTTATTTCGGAAGAGCTCAACGGAATAAGACATAAGGGCGTTTATACCCGAGAATTGTTGGAAAAACATAAGAGCTACTGAGAAGAACAGTGGCTTATAGAGGTTGGGTTGCAAGAGCTCCGGCAGGGAAAGCCCGCCCTTCGGCTCATCCGACAAGTGTTCGACGATGTCCCGGAATTCCTTCATGGCCTCGCTTCGTCTGCCTTTAAAGAAAATGAGCCCCCGAATAGCTTCAGAGTTCTTAGAAGCTCTCACTAACCACGGCGGCGACTCTGGCATGGTGCACATGAGGGCCGCACCGAAAACTACGACAACCGCTCCAGACACAGCCAGCCATGACCACCTGAGCCCGATCCCAAACGCCATAATGAGAAATACCCCTAAGGAGAAGGCCACCTGATATCCGGCTGTAAGACGACCCCGGATTTCCACGGTGGATATCTCGACGATGTATGCGGGAACGGCCACAGAACAAATACCACCGCAAAGGCCGGACATGAGCCTACCCATGTAGACCACAGCTATACTCGGTGCGTAAGCGATGGCCAGCCAACTGATGGTGTACGAAGTAGACACGAACATGAGGACAGCTCTTCGTCCGAGAATATGAGAGAGGTAGCCTGGGGGAGAAAAAAAGAAGTTACCTTGTAAAACATCAGTAACCAAAATATTCTGTAAAAACATTAAAAAAGTGAAGAGAGATTTCCCGTTGAAGAAAACTGTGTATGAAATAAGTTTCTCCGTTAATTGGAAAATAAAATCGACATTTTTTTAGCTTTTTGAAAACCGGCGTTCTGAAAGTTTTAGGCAAGTATTCTAATACTCGTCAAAACCCATGTTAAATAAAAATAAAAGTTTTTTATTTTTATTTTTATGGACCAATGCATTTGCAAGAGTTGTCATGGACAGTTAATGTGTTGGCTGAGTAGAAAATCCACGAAGCATTCAGGATGAATAAACATGATGTATTTCCTTTGGCTATACTCTCAAATTTCAAAGGATCTTTTTAAAGAGTGCCCCACAGAGGGTAGATCGTAGCCATTCGACATTAAATATCGATGGAAATTAAATCAAAATACATTTGGAATAATTTTTTAAGCAGTTAGTGGCCAAGTTATTATTTTTCTTAAAATACATAGTATTCCTCGAGAAATACAAATGAAGCTTCGTCATTCGATGATTTAAAACGAAAAGCGTAAAATATTTCAAGGGACCTACGTACCATTCAAACAACGAAAAGTTCCAAAAAGCATTACAGCAATGAAAATAATTTTGGATATAAGGTGGGGGTGTACAGTGAGGGCGGAGAAAGTTAACCTATCATGTTAAGGACATGAGAATTTTTTTTTAAAGATTAAGGCTTCTTTAATCTGGACAGACTTCGCACGATGGCACCCTACAGAAGGAACTTATCTTTTCGGAAAAGAAGAAAATTCGATTAGAAATGTTGTTGGATAGCAAAACATCGCCATTACCAACGTGATATGGAAAAATTGTGCACTACAAATAGGGAGATGCGTCCCCTTTGACGACGGGCGAAACGTTTCGCTCGCCGATGCAGAAATTTCGTCGGGGAAACACAATGGCTGATGATCATGGGTCATTTTTGGACAATGGGCGACTCAGCTGCGATAATAAGTCGAGATTCGACGCTCGTAACTGGCGGATGCGTAAGGGGGGGGGGGGGTGACAAGACATCTCGTTAGCGAAAGAGGGGGGGGGGAGAATGCAGGCAATTTGCTTCCGATGAAAGGCACGATCGAACGGAATAGCAAAGGGGGGAAAGAAGTTAAACGCGTCTGAAACGGGGAAGCCGAGATCATTAGGGAAGGGAAGAAAAATTCTGCAAAACCAGCAAGAATAAGAAAAATGCCCCAATAGCGAAGGACGAGGAATCGTTTGCAGAGTCGTTAGGATATTCAAAGCGAACCGGCTCTCAGGTGGAAATCAAAGTTAGTAAAGTCACATCTAACTCAAAACGTATGAGAGTGACAGCGCTTAGACAAACGGAATACTTGGTCAAACTGGTGTACTTGACACAGACCGGAACGGATTCTTTATTTCGCAATGACTAAATTAGGTTATTTTTACCTTCGGTAATATGTATCGTCGATCTGCCTAACTCTCATTCGTTTTCCAGTTTTCTGGTGGTTATTCAATTCTGGAGTGATACAGCAAACTTCCATTACATCCGTTCATGGGTGAAAGTTGCTCAAGTTTTATACAAACCTTAGGCAATTCAGGTTCTAATGAGGATGTTAGAACTCGCGGACTAGGCATAGTCAGGCACATTCGATTTAGAGTGCGAATACTATAAAATGAAATTGAACTTAGTCCTTGCCGACTAAAGACGCCGAATTCTTTGAGCACTCAATGCGCCAAGACACAATTGAGGAAAAGAAAAAGAAACACACACACACACTCTAAATACTGAATAATACAGGAAAGTAAAAGGATTCACTTAGCAATAATTTAAAAAAAAGTATGCAACTGTGATGACGGTAGACATATTTACTTACTGTCTACCACTAGAAATTTTTGGAAAATCTCATTAACCCATGGTTGTTAAGAACCAAATAATAAAAAGAACCATACCCAGATTACAAGAAGATAAATTTTTGAAAGTGCAATACAAGATGAATTTCTCTTTGGCGTTTGACCAGATAAGATTTGTAAGAATGTTGTCAACACCATAGGAACGTTGTTTTTACAAGCCAATGATTGCCTTAAAAATTGACACCACAAGTTGCTTAGTGTACAGATAAATAAGGAATAGATCATTTAGATCGAAGGGTGCTTTATTCAACTACACGTAAAAAAGGAATAAAATCGATAGACGATCTTGGTATATGGAACAGAGAATTTTAATTGTAAATACTTCGGTTGTTTATAAATTATAAAACAAACACGAAAATGACGATCAAGCGGTTCAGGAATCATTGGCTAAGGAAGTATTACAGCATTCTGTACGTATAAGAGAATCTAGTTCTTCATTGCAGTCCGAAGAATGACTGTATAGTTCTTACTGGCGTCAATGCAATTAGACAAGCTTGTACATATTATGCTAATAGTGAGCGTATTTTGGATCAGTCAAAGGCAAAAATTATTTTTTTTAAACAATTAGCACAATTCAACTATACTGGTGTTCAAAATTAAGAATTTTCACATTTTATTTAATTTCTGAAAACAAAGCGACGGATTTTAACGAAATTTGGTGTGGATACACAGTTATATAAGAGACAAATTTATACCATATGAGTACAATAGTCATGGTACGTATTCATAATCGTCAGTTAGGCTCATCAGCGCAGAAATGTCCCTAACCGACGTTGCAAGATCGAACATAAAATGACTCTAATATAAGGTATGGGCGCCTCTCACAGTCATACAGTTATCACAGCGTGTTGCTATGCTAGAAACGAGGTAGTTAGATAAGTCCCCACGGCAGTCAGTCCCACTCCTGCAGCATCGCAGTTTTCAGCTCCTGGTTGATTCTCGGAGGGGGATGGCGAGCTGAAATTGCCTTCCAAAGAGAGTCCCAGACATGTTCAATAGGGTTTAGGTCTGGATATATGGCTGGTCAATCCTCCCGGCGAATATCCTCACTTTCAAGATAATTGTCGACTAGGTGAGACGTGAGTGGACGAGAGTTGTCATAAAACTGAACCGAGGACCAACTGCACCCCTGAAAAGTCGAACATAGGCCTGTATGATCTTATCACTATACTTCTCACCAGTCAGTGACTCTCTGTCAAACACATGGAGATATGTGCGGCGTCCAACACAATGCCCAGACCATGACACTTACCCTGCCATAGTCCCCCTGCCTTTCTCGGACGTTGGAGGAAAGGTATCGGGTCCCAAGTTTTCCCCAGATGAAGGTACGTCGAGAATCAAGTGTCTAGGCTGAATCGCGAATCGTCTGGGAAGAGAACATTACCTCACTACAATCTGGTCCGAGGATGATTTTGTCTGCACCAAGCTAAACGGCTGTACATCACTCCATGTGTCTGACAGAGGGTCCCTGACTGGTAAGATGTTTAGGGATGAGATCATACAAGCCTATGTTCGACTTTTCAGGGCCACAATTTGCGCTCGGTTATGGACGACAATGCTCGTCCACATAAGGCTCACCTAGTCGACGATTATCTTGAAATTGAGGATATTCGCCAGATGGATTGGCCCGCCAGATATCTAGACCTAAATCCAATTGAACATGCCTGGGACCCTCTTGGGAGGGAAATTGCAGCTCGCTATCTCCTTCCGAGAACCATCCACAAGATGAAAACTGCGTTGTTACAGGAGTGAGACTTACTTCCACAGGGACTCCACAAATTGACTCGTTTCCAGTATGGCATCGCACTTAAGAGCCGTATGACTGTGAGAGGCGTCCATACTCCCTATTAAAGTCATTTTATGTTCAATCTCACAATGTCGGTTTTGGACATTCCTGTGCTGATGAGCCTAACTGACGATCATGAGTGCGTACCATGACTGTTGTATGGTGTAATTTTTTTTCTCTTATACACAGTGCGTCAAATAAGTTTTAAGACTGGGTCTGTAAAAAGAAATGGAAACAAGAAATTAATACCTGTTTTGGTTTTTTATTGAAAATAGGACCCTCCGGCTTCAATGCACTTTTTACAGCGATTTAATAATGAATCGAAAGCCTGTTGTAAATCACTTTGTGGAATGGCCTGCAAAGCACGCGTCGAAGCTTCTTGTATGGTCGAAATATCCTCAAAATACCACCCTCTTAACTTCATTTTAAGTTTTGGGAATAAGGAGTAGTCACAGGTTGCTAAATCAGGTGAATTCGGTGGATGGTTCAACACGCAGACATTTTTTGCCAAAAATCGACTAACAATAAGGCAGGTGTGACTGGGTGCATTGTCGTGTAACAAACACCAACTGCTTTCAGTCCTATAGTCTGGACGAATGCGACGATTTCTGGCCATCAAACGCTCTAAAACAACTAAGTAGTATTGACCTGTAATTGTTTGTCCAGTTGGAACAAATTCGTTGTGGATAATATCTTTACTATCGAAGAATGTAATGAGCATTGTTTTGATTTTGGATGGAACTTTTCTTGCTTTTTTGGCTTGTGGTGAATTTGGTGACTTCCATTCCGCACTTTTTCGTTTTGTTTCAGGATCATATTGGAAACACCAGGTTTCATCACCTGTAACAATGGACTTCAAGAAGTTTGGATCGTTTTCAGCGGCTGAAATAATGTCTCCGCAATGTGCACTTCTCATTGCGTTTTGTTCAGGGGTTAAAGTGTGTGGAACAAATTCAGCATACACTTTTGTTTTGCCAAATCTTCATGCAGGATGGTTCGAATTGTATCTTTGTTGATGTTTAAAGAGTCTTCCATCATTCTCAGTGATGCACAGCGATCGTTTGTTACGAAATTGTTACGAAATTTCGTATTTTCTCATTAACTTTAGGTCTCCTAGATGAAATTGGTCTTCCACTACGCTGATCATCTTCTACCGTATCTCTTCCGTCCAAAAAACGTTTGTGCCACACAAAAACATTTCATCTACTTAAACAACAGTCACCGTAAACTTGTTTCATGAGTTGGTATGTTTCCGAAGTACTTTTACCAAGTTTTGCGTTAAATTTAATTAAAGCTCTTTGCTCCATCTTAAAAAATCAACATGAAAAATATTCACTTCTGCAATAAACGCTCGCCTTCTCTCAACTACTTAACGAAATGCGCACAACTTGTTAGTAGTGTGCCAGCAGACGATGGACGTTATGACGCATGCGGATTTACACTCACAGCGCCTTTACAACCTGCACTCTGGGACGAGTCTTAAAACTTATTTGACGCACTGTGTATAACTGTGTATATTTACCAAATTTCATTAAAATCTGCCCATTAGTTTTCCAGAAATTCGATAAAATGAGAAAATTCTCTTAGTTTTGATGGTTGGTTGGTTATTTGGGGTTTAATGGCGCAAGGTCCAGAGAGGACAAGCTGCGCCAAACACTCGTTAAGAAAAAAAGAAATTTGCATAAAAGACCAAGTACACCAAGAGAAACAGACAAAATAAAGAACAGAGGTACAAAAAAGGTGACAAGAACAAAGAAGGTAAAAACGATGAAAGGTAGACGATGAAAAGAACAGCCATATATAGGCGCTAGAAAGGTCATATATAGCAGGTAATTAAAAGAACTGAGATTAAACACAGTGATATATAGCAATGATAAAAAGTCGTCCATAAAATAATTATCGGGAAATAAAACAGTCACATATAGCAAGTACAAAACCAATCAAATATAGCACGTGTTAAAACAGTTGTATAAAACGGGTAATAAAAAATACTTTTATATATAAAATGATAGAGTATCAGTGAAAAGAAAACCTAACTGTAAATATGGTAACTCTTAGTTTTGAACACCAGTGTAGTTCTAAGCTACCTTAAAACTATGTGTGTTGTTTCACAAATGGACTTTTAAAGTAATTTTAATAATTAACATAAACTATCTATAAAATTTCATATCTACATTGTAGTATTTTATTGATTCAATTTCATTCTCTTGGCAATACTTTCAAATACCGAATTAGATCCTTATCCGGCCTATTTGACCGCTACTTATTTATGGATGACGCAACAGTCGCAAAGTGATTGTATTTATACATTGTGAATTCTGTCATTGAAATTTACGAATTATATTGCTAAATAGTGTTTCAATGTTTGTTTTATTTCACTATGTATCATTAATAATAAAAAGCCCTTTAAAGGTCCTGCTGTAAATAACGCATGAGAAACTTGATGAAGCCCATGAAGAGCTGAATGTACAACGCTGCAACTTTTTAAAATAATAATCTGTATTCCAGATGAAAAATGTGATGGGTAAAAACGTTTTTCAAAACATTATACAAAAATGTAACAGAAAAGGAATCACAATATCAGTAAGTTAAATATTTTTGAATGGATTGAAAAAACTAATTTCAACAGAAATTTTTATGCATATTACCGTAAATTAGTTTAAAAATCCATAGCAATTAACGGTCAAAACTATAGAACGCATTACTATGAGCGATTCAATTTTCACTGCTATCTAAAAAGTTTCTGTAAAAGAAATTTTAAAATACCGTATCTTGGATTAAATACAATTTTTCTCCATATAATTTGAAAAGACAAGTTTCTCTGTTGCAGTGTTTCTATGAGTGTTTATATTTTTTTTTTCTTTCGTAAAGCAAATTTATCCGCTGGGAATTTTAGTTCATTCGGTCTGCAATTCCGTAAAGTAAAATGGATTTTGAAAAGCTGGAAAGAAGTACTTTTTATTTCGAATTTTTAAAGAATATTGTACTCGTATCAGAGAAGAAGCATCAGTAAACTGTAAGAAAGAAAATGTGAATTTTCGTCGAGGGACGCTGTCTATTAAGAGATTTCATCAGGAAAGAAATAAAAGTTTTGTAAGTTCCAGTAAAGTGTTGGTAGATCGCTTTTGCTCAACGATGATCATTTCGTGTCTAGCTGAAGCGTAAGAAAAGAGTTTTCTTTGAAATTTAAATTAAAAAATAAACGGTCACATTTTAAAATAATTCCTTATTATTTTACACGTGTTGCTGTGTGTGGAGTGTTTAATAAATTCCAAGCTTTGGGGGAAATTTTTTTCAGGATGGCAAATCATTATATTTACGATTTTCATAGTTTCAAAGACTTTATATTTTTCTTGTCCCTAAATTCTGAATACATGGTGAGCAAGAGCAAAATCAATCTAAGATGTCAAGCAACTTTAGGCACATACAGTAAGGCAAATCAAATAATAAAAAATAAATAGGCTCACCTGAGAGAGCATTTCCAACGACGCCTCCCAGGGCCGGGAGACTCGCTATCCATGTGATCTGTTCTTGTGTGATGTCGATGAATCGGCTTCCCGGCCTCAACATATCGACAGAGGCGGGAGCCGAATACGAAGTAACCATTCCAAACGCTACAATGTAAAGAAGGGCGGATATAGTTGCCAGAATGATGTACCGGCGACTACTGCAAGGCGGTATCAGAGGCAAACAGTCCAATTTCTTGTCCAGAGATGGCAATCTAGGCTTTTGTGGGAAGTCCATAGTTATTTTTTTTAAAACAGGAACAGACAACTCGTGCAGGAGGAAAAAAAATCTTTCACCCTTCAGAGTTATTTTATTTTCGAGATTAAAATATGCTTAAATGGTCAGGATTCATATGTACAAAAAAAAGAGTGCTCGTCTGCTTTCACCAGATACTTTAAAATAGTTCTGAATCTTTCTCTGTGCACGAGTTTCCTACAGATTGAGCACAGAGCTACTGATGCCTTTCATGGACGCAACGGTCGGGTTGGATCTTTCCCAGAAATAACTTCACTACCCGGCACTACAGAACTTCTTCTCAAGATGATATTACACTTACATTTTTTTTTAACCTTTACAGATTATAAATTTAAAAAGGTCGAAGAAGCAAACGGTAAGAATCACCGTAAGACAGCTGGCTCGTAGAGAAGGACTAAACAATTACTGCCATTGATGCATCTAAAACCGGAGGAAAAAATTAAATACAGGGGAATATTATTGAAGATCACACTGAAGTCTCTGTAACCGGAATAATACTTAATATGACATCCCAGGACTATGATAGAAGTCGAAACCAGAAGACAGACATCAGTTTGGATTTTAAAGGAAAGATCTTCACTTCAAAGTTGGAAGACAGAGATTAAAATACTAGTTACGAAACAATAAGGATAATTTTGCTGAGTTAAGATAAATAATTCAACATAATCCGAAAGACAAATCCTTAATTTTTCTTTTTCAAGCTGCGTGTTCCATATGCGAGTCTAAACCAGCTTTTGCCCCCGCTTTGGTAGCAGAATATCATTTACAGGACGTGTCTCCAATGAACTCATGATAAAAAAGAAAGCTTAAACACAGACACTAAAGAGATTCAAGGCTACTAGCTGATAGACAATCGGTGATGTAACACGAAAACACTGGAATCGGAAGTTCCGTTCTCTTCCGTTGATAACATCAGAGCGATAACACGACCATTGTTTCGGAGCCCATTATCTGAATGATCTCGCGACAACGAGATAAAAGCAATGAAATTTGGATAACAGGAATAAAAAATAATTGCAAAATCGTAACCAAATACTTGATCTATAAATACTACATTTTTCCTTTTCGAATATTGATAATTGGCCTAAGTATGCTTTCGCGATAAATAAATTCAGGATATCCGTTTAAAAAAATTTTTATACTTATTTGTAATCTCAGAAAGGAAAAAAAGGGGTATTAAGAACAGGGATCTAAAAAGTGTGCAACACGAATTATCTCTATACGCCCTTAGCCTATCTCTAGTGTTTGGACTTAAAAGACATTTTTATTGTTATTTTTTTGTGTTTCTTGTATGTTAATTTTTTATATGTTTATTAGTGTTCACCAACAGATGGCAGTGCTTCACTTGGTTGGGCTTTTAACTTTTCTGAAGTGGCAACTCAATAAGCTTTAGAATTCTGTTTAAATACCTTGGCGACTAGCATTTTAAGTCGTCGTCTAATGTTTTGAGTCGGTGATGAAGTTTAAGCCAGTAGTGCAATTTTAAGGCTGGCATGTGATTTTAACGCTGGTGTATATTTAACTCAAGTTTTTATGGTTTTAACACGAAATATATTTTAGCGAGGCTGTGCACAGGGCAGTTCCTCCCATTTTGAATTTAGATAATAGCTTTAACCGTAGTTGTCAATTTGGGACCAGTTCTCCCGTTCGTCGATGCTGCTTGGTTGAATTGCTGCCATCTACAACATTTGTGTTCTACTCAACATTTTACTGTTCATGAAACTGGAATAAATATCTTCAAGTGAACTGTGTTGATTCGATTAAGCGTATGATTTGAGTATTTCCCATTGCTGTGACTCCAGACTACAAGGAAATTGAAGTAAGGATGTTCATTCATGTTCAACCTAATTTTAGTTACTTCCCACATCAGTTGCATTGCAGTCGGTGCTGGGTTGATTTGAATAACTTTATTTTAGTTTACCGACTTACATACATTTGGCACCTCCGCCATTGTCGTTTGTTTTCACATTACATTACACACTACTACTACATACACTATCTAGCAAAAACATAATATTATCACCCTTCATAATACCAAAATCCCCCTTATAACCCCACCACCCCGCTTAAGATATTTGGCGTCAAAAAGACATTTAGTAGTTACTTAAGAAAGTAACCAAAAATTAGTAAGTAGCTTTGTCAACGAAATTTTAACGTCTCTTTTTTCCCCTCTTATAAAAAGATATGCTACAAGTCTTATTCATTGAGTGATGAGAAAAGAACAAAGCAAATGTCTACGATTTTCTGCATGGTTTACAGTTTACGAAAAATAACAAAAATACTGAAATAGTTGGCAAGCGTCAACAACCCAGTAATATTTCTCAATATACACAAGCCAACACGTCTTTCAAGTGAAGTTTACGCATGCAGAAGATATTCTTTTCTTGCAAATCCTCAAGACAGACTTAAAACAATTGCGCTTAGATGACGTTTAAGAAAATTAAGTGAATACTCTAAAAAAGTAATTGGTTTATTCTTTAATTAAAGATGCAATTCACTCCTGTCTTTATTACTTGTTGTTACCACAAACATCAATCACTTGAACTCTCAAAAAATAAATTTTATAAAATAATTAACTTTATAACATCATAACATGACAGAACCCATATATCCCACTTTGATAAGTACAAGTTGCTTCTCGACCTAGTACTATCACTTTCGTTCAGCCGAATAGTATTGTTTTAAGAGTATAACACAAAACAATAATTCATACTTAGAATATATTTTCAAAAAGAAAAGTAATTTCTGTGAAACAGTGAAATCTCAGATAACACAACTTCACATAATGCAGTTAATACACGGAATTCCGAGTATTAACTGTATTACTTTACATATAATCCATGTGAAGTATTTTAACTGTACATGTGTATTAACTGAACCATGTATTAACTGTATTACTTCACATATAATTCCGTGTATTACGTCAAATAATACAAGGAAGTTTGTGTAAAACATTTTAATCGCAAAAATGAATCAACCTCTAACATTCTATATCGTCCGGTGTTAATTTATTTGCATGCACCACACAAAACTTCTAAGTACGTGACACAGCTCTGAAAAACAAGCTCTAACGGCCAAAAGTTGAAACATTTTTGGCCATTAAAATGACAAGAGATAAGCGCAGGAACGAAAGATTTACAGAAACATGCAACTGATAGTTATATTACGGTAAGAAAAACATATTATATTTCTACTCACGATGACCGTAAGATAGGAAAGGTTAGGAATAGTTTAAGGGGTCTGTAACATCTTTTATTGCAAACAACGGTTAGCTTTAAAATATTAAACACTCGAGGAAATTTTTGAAATCGGAGGAACAAATAGAACGTACTTTAAAGCATAAATTTTGGAAAATGTAAAAGAGTGTATTAGATCTTGGAGATTTTATCATGGTTTCTCACATCATTAAAGACTCTGATGACAGCTTTTATTTACAGAAAATATGAATAAGACTCCTAGCACTAATTAAACGTTTCGACGGTAAAACAGGTCGTACGTAGAAAAGACTAGCGTATGGAAAATACGGCAATGAGTCGAACAGCGTGTAAAATATCAATTATATCTTTGCTAAGCGAGCACCTGAAAAGACGTAAAACACAACATGACGCTTTTGTATCTGCCGAGAATAAAAATAAATTTTGTCTGACAAGTACGTGCTCGCATAATTTTAGCCTTATTTGCATTTTGAAACAAATGCATTGTCAAAGCTCTTCTAATATATATATTTTTTTTTGTCTCCAGGCGAAGGGTTCATTACATGTCCTGTATCATTGGCTGTTTCTCAATTTCACCATTTCAATCATAGAGAGCGCTAAAATGATTATAGAATTTCGTAGGATCGTCAACGAAGTATTTTGTTGTAGCATAAAATTGCTGCGTTAAATTTGGACGGTGCACCCGAAAATTTCAGGCATTTGATTGAGATTTTTGTTCAGTTTTTGGCTTTTGTTTTCGATCTTTTTCTTCTATTTAAAAGATATATCAAAATCCTTTGAAATCCTCATCTAACAAAAAGTATATGGTTAATTCCCCTATATGTTACTCAGTGACTCAAACACGTTTTTAAAAATTTATACAAAATAAATGCACGAGATACGCAGCTTTTACCTTGGTGAGCGGACATGAGCGAAACCCAAATGATAACCTTCGCTGACTGTCATGGAAGGTATAGCGACGTTACATATCAAACAACTAAATTCTTCATGAACGACCAGCCTTGGACACATGACTTTGCTCTGTGGTTGAAAATCTGATAAATTAGGAATATTTTATGCAAGGTATGTATTCTTCGACATCGCAACGTTTTGTGAATTGGTTCATAACGGACATAAGTTCAACTTAACTAGTTAATACATGAATGGGAAAAAAACAAACAAACATAAAAGCATATTTTCGACGTGATATATTAACTTTTTATCGATTCACTGAAAATGTTTCATATATTTTCATTTCATATTCGTTAATAAATTTCGGGAGTTTCATGCCCTCTACCCCACACATCTGGCTTAGAGAGTGGTTAGGGACACGACACATATGAACTTTACTAAAAATTTATATCTTATACTGGAGTGTCATATCACTCAATTTCAGGGTCAGTAACTTTCAATCTATGATCGATTAATGTGTTTGGATCAGCCAGATTTTTTCATCTGAAGAACAATTGAAACTATTTCAGCGCTATTTTTCAACAATAGCACTCAAACTGCTTCTCCCCGATAAAGTAAAATATAATATAATTTACGAAGTTTGAAAAATATACACTCGTCTTCTTGACAAGAGAATTTAAAAGTTTCCGCATATCAATTAATGCTATTTTTCTCTCTTTTGAAATCCACCATCCTCATGTGACGTGCTATCTCAAAACTTCACTCACACCGGCTACTCCTTCGGTAAAGTTGGAGCCGTTGTAAGGCCTAGTGCTCAGACTGTTTTGTAAATAGTCTATCGAGATTTTTATATTCCTCAACCAACGATTTTTAAAGTTCCATAAATTTTCCCTAAATGGAACGATTTTCGCATTTCAGTTATAACTCTTCTTCAATATTTGAACTTTCAGCTGAGACCTATGACAGTTTAAACATATATATTTACACGTGATGGGGAGCGTTGATTTTCTTCACCTTGGATCGGGGTTAGTAAACTAAAATCCGAGGTGGCTTGAAGGAATGAGGGTTGTTCATACATAGCTTAGAAGAAGTTTTTAGTGCTAGGTACCTACCGGTTTTCAGGATTACCCTACCGGATCGCTGGACTTAGACTTTTTTAAACTTTCACAAAAGAAAAGAGTGGCCCAAAATCTAGTGAGCAGTATTCATTCATGCATTTTCTTGCAGTATGAGGAGAAGAAAAAAAAAAGTATTAGGGGGAGGCACTTGCCCCGAAACAATGAAGATTTCACTCGTTCGGGAAGAGAGGGGGCAGATGGAATCGATCCCCCCAGAACGCACTGCACTGCGCCACGTGACTGCAGACGATGACTCATCCCCGGACGACCCTCCCGATCGAACGGATCCAAAAGAGGGGGCCAGGCGATGTTCCGGCATTCCGATACATTCCTGCGGCAGAGGGGGAAAGACAGGGTACCGTTCTCCCCTACACACATACTTTCTCCGTGCACCGTTCCGTGGGAGTGATTTTAAAATGCAGCTGCCTCTGATACTTTATAAATTTCTTCCCCGTTTTCTTTCTCGAATTTTTCCGATTTTGTTTTGCCTAAACCATGTGGATCAAGAATCCAGCTTATGAGAAACATATGCTTAACTTAAAGCTATCACTCTTTGACATTTTAAGCCACTTATCAATTTTATTCGTCCCTTAAAATGCAACTGGCTGCTCCGAGAATCGAATCCGGAGTAAAGTGCATGCTATGTGATATCTTACGTATTAAGTTACCCACATCATAAAGTGGTTAAGGTCCCGAGCTTCAACGAAGTGAATTCAGGTTCGTTCCTGTACAGTTCCGCGCTGGTTCATTTTTACCCTAATGCCTGTCTTTAGGGGGGGGGGGGGGGGATGTTACGTATTTAGCCTTGAATTCTCTCTCCTAAGTATACACCAAAATATTATAGTAAATCCAAGTTCAGAGATGCAAATATTATTGAAAGGGTTAAAGAGCGTCGTTACTTACCTGTCTTTTCAATTGACATAACTTTCTTTTAACGATAAGTTTGCCCGACATTTTCATATACATTTTTTTTCTTTTAACTTGAAATAACCGGGATAATTCAGAAAACGAACTTTGACGTTCTGCTTTACGGAAAGGTGTGCAGACCTAAGTACTACCAAGTCATGTAAATACGTTCGTAGACACTTTACAACCCAAGCAATTATTTACACTCCATAGATCTTCACAATGTTTCTTTTCAATTTTACATATGCTTTATTGAAATGTTCGCAACATAAATATTCATTTACAACCGAAAATTTCACGTTTACATACGGCTCATGAACATATACACTGCTGGCCATTAAAATTGCGACACCGTGAAGGAGGGATGATACAAACGTCAAATTCGCATGAAAGGAAGAAGATGCTGAGATACGCAAATGATTAGCATTTAAGCGCAATCGAAAGACGCCGGGGGGAAAAACGATATCTCAAACTCTGTATAAAAGGAAAGTTACGCAGCGAGTTTCTCTTTCGGAAATCGCATTTGAATGTTGGTTGTTTGCGAGAAGATCGTGTTATGCCTCGTATAAGGAGAAACGACTACCAGCACGTGTCGGAATTCGATAGCGCAGGATCGGGGCCTATCGAGAGTGCAGTTTATCGTTCCGCGATATTGCTACTCGCACTGGTCGAAATCCAACGACTGTCATGCGAATATGGAAACGATGGGTTCAGGAGGGTCATACCGAACGCCATGCAGGATCTCAACGGCCTCCCGCCACTAACGCCCGAGAGGACACATGTTGTCAGGTAGGACTTGCAGGATCGTACAGCCACATCACGAACCTTGAGTTAGGAAATGTGCTTGTTGGCAGCACAAGTATCCTCACGGACAATGCGACGACGTCTGGAGTAGTATAGACTATCTGCACGGCGACCATTGTTGCGGCTTCCCTTGATACTGCAGCATAGAGATGCGCTGCGACAGTTGTGCGCCCAACGACAAAACTGGATACAAGAGTGGCACAACGTCGTCTTTTCAGACGAGTCCTGGTTCTGCGTGCAACATCATGATGGACGTATCCATGTCTGGAGGTACCGAGGAGAACACATGTGGCGCCACACGTGGCCACAGAGGTTCCTTAACGTGTTAAGGAACCTTTACAAAACACTGAAATCAAAACTTCTGGAACAAATTTCAGTTTAATGTTTTATTTTTCATAATGAACGTGAATTACTGATTTTTTTACGAGTGAAATAAAGCAAAATCTACAGAAATAATGATTTTATTACATTTCTCTATATATAATTAGGGTAAGTTTTTATTGACATTTTACAAACTTATGTAACGAGAGATTCGAAGAGGGAAATTAGTAGAAAAAAAAATCAAGTCGCACTTTGGCTTCGCTTGTTTTGGAAGCAAATTCCGTTACGTGCGAAACATTTTAATACAAAGGCAATCCACCGAGGTCCGTCAGTGATGTTGTCACGTTTTTGGGTTTTAGCAAATTTCACGAGTTCGACTGGGTGACTGAGAACACTAAGGTAATCTTTTGCTATACAAAGTTTTAAGGAGACCGAGACGATCCCTTTCGACAACAATCACCCACGCCGACTGCAGGATGAAAACGCTCCAATTATACGGCGATCGTCGAACCCACCCACACACATCTGGCAGTGATAAATCAACACGAAGGTAAAATACGATAAAATGAGACAGGGTTAAACTAATTTTGCTACAGTTCTTAGAAGTCTGACTAAAACGAAATCGGGAAACGGAAAACTTTGTTTATTTGAAAAACACTCTAGTAACAGTGTAAGAGGTATTTTTTTCGCAATTTCAATAGTATGTATTCAGACGACCAAGCGTAATCTTGGATTCACTATTTTTTGGATCAATGGAACCAAAGGGCGATCAGTCCAATCAGCACTATTTTGAGAGTACACTAAATACGAGTCAGTAGCAGCATTTTCTTAGTCACTACACTATGGTATAAAATGGAAATTACCTGAGCATAAAAAACGCCATGTCGTGTAAAATATTTCTAAAGTTTGAACGACATGGTAAAAATTTAACATTTACACAAGAGTTTGGTTAAGACTTCAAGCAACGTAAATAACATTTTTCCATTCGACCCTCTCCCTACTGAATTCTTTTCCCTCAATACCTCGCCTAATATGATAATAGAACGTAGAAGCGAGGCTACATTTATATTCGAGAACAAAGAATAATGTATTTCGATGCACTAACGCAATTCGCTGATAACTAATGATCGGACATCGATAATATTGATAAGAGTATCGGAAATTCACAAAGAAAGAAAATAAAAGATATCCATGAAAAATTCTGTATTACTGGCGAGCAGCCAAAGAGACTAGAACAATTGGTCATGAAAAAATTCAACGAAGTCACAATTAGGTAGAAAATAATATTTATAAATATCCCTACGCACAAATAAAAAATAAACTTCGATTTTTGCAAACAATTTAAGTATTTGCTATTTGCGCACTCGCTAATTCACGGATTATGTGTCTCAGAGCTATGAACTTAACGGGACAGTGGACCTTCAAACCTATCTTTTTTTGTTTTGAATGGATTTGCTTGAAAATTGAATATGTGATTAGTACCATAGATATGTAAAAGTGGTTAAAATTTAATTACGAAATATTAATAATTTATGACCTATTAATTATATCAAAAATTGGCCTAATTAAAAATGTTCCATGCGCATTTCTTTTGCATATAATATGGTAATTTTTATTTACAGTATACGTTATAGAAATAACAATGAAACTTATTGCTTATTTTAAGCATTCATTAAAAATATAAAGAGAAAAAAATAATAGTGAAAACACCCTTTTTATTACGCAAAAATCTATAAATCATCTTTTCAAGTACAAAATTTAGAAATTCTGAGCTACGAAGCATAATTATTTTCAATAAGATTTATTTGATATACAGTTAAGTACAGTGATTTCCGCTTATAAGAATCACGTTTGTTATTACTGATTTTGAATCTTATAAGCGGTTGATTCTTATAGCCGAAATTTAGGTTTTTGGACAGGCACACACACACCTATATATACATGTATTAGATAATTTACCATAAAATACTCTTTAATTTACGTTAATTATCTTTTATTAAAATCATTTTTTATAATTTTAAAAATGCAACTTAATTTCTAGACCTATAAGTAGATACACATGATTATAGCGAAGAAAAAAAATCCAATATTTGTTACAACGTACCTGCTTAAAAGTTTTAACATTTCAACTACAGGAAGGGAGCAAGAAAAAGTTTTCTATGGTAGTTTGACGTAATGAAGTTTTCAGGAGGCTGATTCTAACTCTTTCAATACTAATAGTCTCAGACGAAGATTCACCTTCTAGCTTACGTTTCACGCATTGATAACGTGCTGAATCTACTAATGTCACGTTTGCTTAAGTGATAGTGGACACTTCGCCGAAAATTTATGTGTTTCAGGGTCCAGAAAGCTGCAACCAGGATGTGGGAGGTGGGATAAAAAGGGTCCCTATTTTTGTTTGCCAGTGGAGAAAAGTGAAATCGGACCCGGACGGGCAAAGATGCCCCTGGGTCAATCTAATAAGACAGTGTCGTGCTAAAGCGTTTAAGGGGAAACTATTATGTTATGTCTGACAAAGAAACGGATGAATTTTACGACTATATTCCATCCAATCTTATCAATGTTAAGAATACAATCTTTAAGAAAAAAAGTAAGAAATTCGTGCCTTTTGAGAGTTAAGTGACTTTTTTGGAAAAATGAAAGGAAGGCGAAGAGTGTGAACTGATTCTTAAAACCGGTGGATTGATTCTTTAAAGCGAAAATTTTAACATGGAAATAATACATTTGTTTTTGTTTTCCCGATATTGATTCTTATAACCACTGATCACTATAAGCGGTGGTTACTGTATATAAAACTTAAATTTCAAAGCAATACGATAATTAGAAAGGCGCCTGGAGCAGTTTGAAAATTCGTATGGCATGGAAATTTTTATTTTGAGAAAAACACATTTAAAGTTATTGCTATTAGTAACCACATAATATCTAAATTAAATACAAATGCCTATAACTTGGAAAGTAATCACAGAAATTAAAAATTATTTTTTGCAACACATTCCTACTCGTCCGTAGTTTCACAATTCAATAAAAATTTTTAAAAAATCGAATTTTTAGACAAATTTCACAATTTTGAAAGTCCACTGTCCCCTTAAGAATGCATGCCGGCATGTAGCCAGGAGCAAAAAAAATTGTAAAGGAGAGTGGAGATTTCGAAAGAAAACTTAATAAATGGGCGCTAATGGTGAATACACGGTAAAAACATAAAGAGTAAGGCTACGGCCACACGAGTGTTTTTTCCCGCAGAAACGCAGCGTGAAAACAAGCACCAAAATATAGATAAGCTTCTGAAACATAGGGGTGGCCAAACGCAGCTGTTTTTCACGCTAGCGGGGGAGTTATCTGTCGCGTTCTCAAGGTCGCCCGCTGGAGGATAGAACCAGACCTATTTTTCTAGCGGCTTGTGTAGATTTTCAAGCTGCGGGGAAAAACGCTCGTGTGGCCGTAACCTAACTGGTCAAGGATCTATGCCAATGTTCTAGCCTGTAAGCATTTGAATCTGAAGTTTATGCCCGAAGATGAACGATTGGTAGTAGTGGACTTAAGGAGGTGTCGTCACCTTTTCGGGTAGGGCAGGATTTCGAGTTCATTCAGTCTAGGAAGTGATATACATTATTATATAATGACCAGATATGCATTTAAAAAAAAAAAAAATCCTTTCTTGGGTAGATAACGAAACGTTTGCTTCCCAAAAGCAGTACGATGCTGTGAAAAAGAAAAAAATACTCGTTTTTTCGAGAGCCAACTCATGGAGATTTCTCCGGTAAGTTGGCTAGTGTCACGAAGCTTTCTTCATCGTGATTACAAAGA
The DNA here is from genome assembly GCA_907164885.2 of Dolomedes plantarius. Taxonomy (NCBI): domain Eukaryota; kingdom Metazoa; phylum Arthropoda; class Arachnida; order Araneae; family Dolomedidae; genus Dolomedes; species Dolomedes plantarius. Next base: position 132,366,418 of record OU015497.1, on the reverse strand, counting down.
GAAGGCTTGCATATAACTAGCGCGTAAGGTGAAAATTATTAGTCACTGTTGCTTTCATTCCCACACCTTGGATTTTAAAAGTCATAATCATGTCAAAAGTCTGATTTTTTTTTTTTTTTTTTTTTTTTGAATAAGAGTAATTTGCGAAAAGTGAAATAGTTTGCTATCGATTATTACGAAGTTATAGTCACCCCAAACGCACAAAAAGAATTAAAAAAATTAAGTCATATAATACGGAAAAAATCAGCCTCCAAAGTTTCCTTTCTAGAATATACTGCAAGAGGGGGAAAAAATAAAAGTAGAAAAAAACGTTAACGAAGCTACCATCTCTCTCCACGTCATAAATTAATAAAGCACACAAAAAACGTCCAATGATTCAAAAAATAAAGATATGAGTATCTTATGAACGTCTAAAGATAGCCCTCTTAATTAAATGTTTCTTTTCCCAAAATTAGTCGCATATAAATTCAAAATAAACTTGACAAAAATCCTGTAGAAATTAAAGAAATCCAGTCAACATTTTTATCTTTAATATTTAAGCCTATTTGTTTTCTGTAAAGGAGTCGAATTCTACGCCACTAAATTAATTATTCTCTTAAGTTTCCCGAGGACTTCGATAACATTGAACGGGTTTACAAATCCTGTTGGTAATCATTGCTTCAAAGTAAGAGGGAAAGAAAAGCAAATTTCTCCCTTTAATTCATGTTAGTAAGAGATAAGATCTCTTATCTCCCCCCTTAATTCAAAAGTATGCCTGGTCAGATAACTGTTTCTAGCCTCAAAATTTCTTTGACACGTTCACACAGGACACGTTTCTCAAAAAATCGCAAAACTGTTGCAAATGAGTTTTTTCGCCCTCAAATCACGAACGAATCTTGCACTTTAACCCATTTAAGACTGGCGTTGCGAAAACGCAACATTAATTTCTGTATTTTTTAAAAGGCATGTTCAAAATTTTGTACGTCTGAAGTAACATTTTTATTTTATTCTCTATACTTCAATTGATCATAATAATTTTTTTGTTTCCTCATTTCCCCGCTTTTAACACTTGCAAAAATTGTTTTTGTCTGGTGTTTTGAAAGGGAAAAAAATGACTCTTTTAAAATAATAACCTTAGATAGCAGCACATGTTAAATTTCCGATTTGATGCTTGTTCCGAGTTTACTAGAGACTAAAGAACAAAATGGCTTCAACAGATAAATTATAATTTTTGTTTTTATGTTTCTAAATTCATATTTTTAAAAATGTTGCGAAAACGCAACATCAGTCCAAAGTGTATTACTTATTTCCAATGTGTTTTATTAGTGCTGCCTAGTTTTTCATGCAGTAAATTGGTATTGTTTGCATTTCGGATAAGTTTGTCTGTAGAAAAAAAACGATTTTTGACATTGGAAGAGACATTGGAGTATTTCCATGGGCTAGATGATGATATTTCAGAATCGTCCTCAACAGAAGCTAATGAGGAACCATAATTCGTCATTATCCCTCCAGATCCGGATGATTTGACGGATGAAGAAGCTATTGATGATAATATTTTATGTGAAAATGTCGAATCACCTAAAGACATTGGAGGTGAAATCGACATTTTCCCCCCTAATAAATGTAAAAGTAAGCAATATAGTAAGAAAAAGGAGCATATTGTATGGGAAAAATGGAGACTCTACATGGATGTAATGAATTCTAAAATAAGTTTATTACAGTTTAAGAGATTTATATCTTTGAGAGAGCCATATCTTTGATAAAAAGGCTTGATGAAATGCAGATGAATTCCGTTTTACCTAAAATTTTACATATTGGAAGACCATCTTCAATTCAAAATCTAATTCTCAACAAAACTCGGAAAAACCATATGGGCCATATTATTACTAAAAATAATGAAAATAAACAAAAAAATGTAAACACAACAAAAGTCAAACAATTTCTGTATGAAATAAGTGTAATGTACCTCTTCATGCTAAATGTTTCAAAGATTTTAAAAAATTTAAAAAAATTTTATAATTTTAAATTTTTATGTTTTTTAAATTTTTATACCGCTTTGGACTGATGTTGCGAAAACGCAACATTTTGTAACTCTCGTAAAAATAAATTTAATTTTATGGAAACAACTTATTTGTGTAATTAATGTTCTAAGAAGTGTTAAAAAACTGTTTGGTGCATTTCCAATAAAGGAAACATGCAGCGGTAATAAATGGGTTAAGTAACAACAAAGCATTTCTAACTTAGCAGTTCATGTAATTTCGAGTATGGGCCTACTTGTTACTCAACACATCATGTAGAATAGATCTTATGTTCTTGTTGCTGTTGTTTCTAATGCACCCTGGCTAGAAGTTCGAGACTAGGCCCATATAGGCTTCGTGCTGAAGTGTGCGGCTCCGGTTTAAAATAGCATCACAAGGGTCGGAGTCCATCTTAGCTAGTTGCCACTTCAATTTTGTCCGAGCACCACCCAGGGGTGACATCTGGGAGGGATTGAACCCTCTCTGACCTAATAGAGGGAAGACTAAACTACACATTACTGTTTTCAGCTCATCATGCTGTCGAAGTTTGAAAATTTGTTTGTATCACTTTTAAATTTATCACCATTCAATGAGTGTACAGGATACAAACCACCACGGATAATCTTAAATAATCTCTCCTGCAATGACCAAAATGATTCCCTGATAAATGATTTCGCGATTAATTACAATAATCTAATTATCTATTAAAATATTTAAAATAAATGTTGAATGAATGGTAAATAAATGCATAAAGTTTTTAACCGTTTTCATTGATTTACACTTGAGATTGCAAGAAAAAAAGAGTTCCCAATAGAATTCACTTCATTCAGCTGGAAATGTGTTATAGGAGGATTAAAGGACCATAAAGAACAATAGCCATAATTTATATTATACACATTCCGTGATCTCAGGCTAGGTTCTCACCATATGCTTTAAAAATTTTTTAAAAAAAAACGATATATGGACTAAACTATCGACCTAGATAAAAAGTCTGTTCATAAGTATGTTAAGACAGAAGGTTGACAAATAATACTAGCAAAATATTCAGTATGAAAAATAGAAAAAGAATTAAAAATTAGATACACGATGAAACATTTCTTTTCGGTGATTAATTTTTTAGTGAGAATCCCGCTGTGAAAGAATCACGCTTTGTTTACATCGTCAAAGACGGATGATCTCACAGGAGACGCCTTATTAGAAACCAAATACTTCTAAAGCCATTGAAGTAACAGATTAAGCGTACGCAGAAAAATTATCGGCTTTTAAAGCTCTTTCTAAATATGTAAAATTTTTGTACTTTCATGAAAAAAATACAACGATTTTAACTTTTAAAACATGGCGTATTACGTTTTGTACGGCCAATTGTGATCAGTGGAGTATGCATTTAAAATTGAAATATCTCTAAAACTATTAAAGTAACAGAATAAGTGAACGCAGAAAAATTATCAGTTTTTAAATATGTAACATTTATGTAATTTCATGGAAAAAAAAAATACATCGATTTTGACATTTTCAAACATGGTCGAATTTCTTAACAGATGCTATACCGGAAACGGTCTACCCGGAATTGTTCCACCGACCGACAAAGTCTTTCTTCTATTTATATAGATAAATAAAGCTACATATGTGTCACAAATAGTTATTCGTAACTTTCAATTTGTAGGTTTAATTCAGTTTATAAAATACAACCCTCCTTATTTTAGTCAACAAATAATTTGCAAACATTAGATTATCCCTGAAAGGGAAGTAACTTTGCTCGGAATCAGGTTACCAGCACGCTTAGGCAACCTTTGGCAATATCCCAACTGGTTAGGTGCTAGCCAACGCGCCAGTTTGGCGTGTTTTCAAAAGCTTTGTCCAGACGGGTTTGGAAGGGTCAGAGACACTGGACTACGTGAGCTCTCAACTGTGTGTGTGACGATTCGTTCGCTCGCCTATATTTCATTTTTTGTCAGCGGACATGCTTAAACTGTATTTCAATATGTGAGTTCTCATTTTTTCCTTTCTTCATATATGACCATGCATTATTTTTATTTATGTGTTTAATTTAATAAATTCCAATTGTTATTCTGTTCATTTGAGTCAGGTCTTTCTTAGTGTTAACTTTAATGTGTTTAATTGTAGTATAGGATATGTACAATATTTTACTTTAGGTTGAACCATCACCTATTAAGTTTTCACAACTCTTTATTTTCTCATACTCCACTATACGTAATGCCATTTTCGTGTGCAATGTAATTTTATTATTCATGTTAGAATTTTCTGTTTGTGGCACGTAGCGCCATTTGCACGTGCTACTGTTCGTAACGTTTAATACTTATTTCTCGTCCTAATGTTAACTCTTAATTCTGTTTCATCAAGTATATTTCACCCATTACAATTTCAATGGCTTCCACCACTCATATTTATTCTCAACACCTTTATTTTATCACAAAGTTTTTTTTATTTTTCGCAACAATATGGGCTATACTATCTCGATCTAGATTCGTAAGTATGCCAAGACAGAAGGTTTACTAAGGCGATAAACAGATCTTTCGTACATCATATGTTACAACAACATGTACCGGAACACAACTAAAAGGCGAAGCTCACTTACCTGTGATAGCTTACGAGACATAAATTCAAGCCACAGAAAACACTTCCTACTCACCTTGAAAGAGAAAGAAAAATTTATGAGACTCACAGAAAATCAACAACAAATGGGAAAATTATAACCTACTATTAATGAAACTACATATATTTTTCCTTTCAGAGAAAGACGAGAGGTCAATTTTGATAGCAAGAGACAGATAATCAGATCGATGGAATTGAAACCTAGTTTGAAGTTCATCAAAAACTAACGTACTCTCAACCACTCAAGGCATAACTCACGGCCACTCAAATGACTATGTTTTGTTAAGGCTGCTCTGTACTAACCCCAATGGATTCGTTCATCTCAATGTTAACCTACGGAGAAAATTTGTGCAAGGGTTGCCGACTTGGATTTAAAGATTTTTTTTTTTTAAATTGTACTCCGTAATAGCGAAAGAAATTGCACACCTTGGGGCATTTTTCGTTTTTTTCTTAAATGCAAATATTTTAAAATTTAAATTATTCGGGGGGGGGGGAAACTGGCAGAGTGTGTTTTAAACGCTCATCAATTCCTTTGGTGGACGAAATTTATAGAATGAATCCTGTTGCAAGGTACAGAGAAAAGTTCAGGCTATTTGAAAATACAATTTTTATATGATTATCAGCATTTATGTAGCAGTCAATAGTAGAAAACATTTCTCCATAGCACATTGAAATGAGCGAATCCAATAGGGTTAGTACACAGCAGCCTTAAGGTGGCCACTGACTTGTAACGTAACGTTGTACCCACATACTCATGTTTCTTCGCGAATGTTCATTTTGAAAACTCGGCTCAAAAGGTGTTCCACTTCAATCAGTTCAGTGCGACTTGCACTGACTTGTAATATAACGATCAAAGGGATTCGCGGAAAAAATCCGGCAGCCTAGAGGAGCTCGTCACTCGCTTTCATGCCCTGACTACCGAATGCTCGTGTTACATTACATTACAACGTTACAAGTCAGTCGCCGCCTTTAAGTACAGGTAACCGAATCACGACACCTAATGAGCATGAAACATTTTAATAAAGACTCGCTTCTTAAACATAATTATTGATGCCCTCAAGTAAATACATAAAATAATTAACACAAATTGTAATGTTTTCCTATTATGTTTCAAAAATTGAATAGATAGAATGGGGAGTGATCTAACAACGGTAGCTTGCTAATTTTAATAAGTAATTTCATAATATAATTTTAAATGTTCTGATCGTAAATCTCTTAAATCTAATTATTATTAATAATACTGAACAAAAGCTTGTAAGATTTATGATAAAAGGTCTGATTGCAGTTTTGAAATTGATAATTTTCTAAAGTTTAGCATCTGATATTATAAATCAATATTAAAAAACAATACCCAATAAAATCTTTGTTCCTTGCGGTGTCCAATAAAGATTATTTGGTAATTTTAAGCAGAGGTAGCAGTTTTCGCGATGGCGAAGAAATATACTATGTTCGGAGTGACATAGGATTAAACACACTGAATCTTCAAAAATAGTACTTAAGAAAAATAGCTATTCCTATAATGTTATCAACAACATGACTGATAGTTTTTGGATTTAGATGCTAATATTGTTCTCATTATAATATAATTTCAATAAATTATTGTATTACAAGTAATTAATAATGTTAGAGAAAAAAAAAACGTAAAGATTATTCGTTAGATAATATGGTAACTAATTAAAAGTATAATTTGAATAAGTATACATACAATGACCAATGCTAAACTATTAAATATAACAGCAAAAATTAAAACCAATACATAATATTAATTTTCTAATAAATAGATACATGTTACTAGAATGAATTAAAATATTTTCAAAATTTTACAACTAGTTCTGTTTTTATATACTTGGGTTTTTAGCTAAAAAAAAATAATTTTAAATTGTTGTTTGTGTATGCAATATTGATACAAGTACTGCTAATACTTACAAGTATACAAGTATTTGCACTATGCTCTATGATTCATTTCCCTGGCAAGGCTCTTAATTGTAGCCTTGCCTAATATTCAGAGTGATTCATTACAAACCTTTAAATGGCACTTTCAACAAGAGTCAAGCGAGGGAGTTGTGCTCTGTTCAGTGTTAAGAGCTAAATGAGGAAACATTTAACACTCTTTAAGCAACAACATGCGAATCTCAAGTTCTTTAGGCGATTAATTTTCTGCTTTTAGGTTAAAACACACAAAATAAACAAAGAGCAAAAAGACAAATTTTCTTCAATCTCTATATTTTTATACCCACAACACATTTATTGTTCCAGTACAGTAGGTTCGGGGAGACTCACCTCACAAATCCCGAACGCATGAGATTCGAAAGAGGGGGTGGAGTTGGGGAAATAAGACGCAGCTGGCGTGTGCAATTCGTGAATGGGTATCGAATTGACTTTGTGAGAGAAAGGGGGGATCTGATTCTTTTTAATACACACACGTGTTCTTCTTTTCTCTTAATAGTAGAAAAACAATAAAGATAGATTCGTCACCGCTTTCAAGGTATACGCACGATCTTAATATCCCTGTCTTGCAACACTTTTTCATCTTGGTGGGAGATTTTTTAAAATTTCATTTTTTTTCTCTGTAAAAAACCTTTCTTTGGATCACGACGGCTTAACTGTGGGTCAGCATGCGATAGAGATTTTATAAAATCATTAAAGCCACGCAAAGAAAATCATTAAAAAAGAAAAGCTTTTCATGTTTTTCTCCCATAAAACTCTATACATACATAATAAAGCAAGCAAAACGCAAGAGTTGGTCGCAGGTAGGTTATCTATTTTCAGAAAAAGTTTCATGCTTCGATAAAAAATAAGTAAACGATTTTGTTTTGAAAGTCCTCATTATATAGATATATACTAGCTGAAAACCCGCACATCGCTACGGAGTACATTCAAATTAAATAAACGGTCAATGTATGGAATTAATGCCAAAAAAATAAATATATATTTATAATAAATGCGACGATCAATATTTACAATAGATGTAGAAAAAAATATATATATTTATATAAAAATCGTAAGGGATATTTTTATAGACAAAATAATGTCCAATCGTCTGCCGCATTAGCAAGAAAAAAAATACTTTTTTGCCTATTTAGTTGTTATGCACGTGACGATAAATTTATTTAAAGTACCAGAAAAAGAAATCACGTGATCACCATTTAATAAATTAAATTCTAAAAATTAATCTTTAAAAATTCACCAAAAATCAGAAAATTGAGGTAAAGATCCGAAAAAGATTTCATTTTAAAGGAATGTTTATGATCTTTCTTGTGATATAAATTTTATAACCCTGAAATTATTATTTAAAATGCAAACTTAAAAAAAGTTACAAAAACAGCTTAAAAATTTAATTTAAAAAAATCTAAGAAGAATTTTTCAAAAATCTTTCTAAGTGCACCCCTACACCATAAGAAGAATGGCCATGCAAAATTTCAGCTCCTTAGGTCCAGCGGTTTGGTCTGTGCGTTGTATGTCAGTGAGTCAGTTACCGAACTGTTATATATATATATATATATATATATATATATATATATATATATATATATATATATATATATATACTTCCACAAAAGAATATTCCTGCAAGTAAAAAAAAAAATTTGCGCCTCGAAATTTTTCATTAGAATTCAAGTTTCGTTGATTTGTTCAAATTTTCATCATGCGTAAAAATTTGAATAATGCTTTTAGTAATTCCTAGTACAAAAATATAAAAAATGCAATATCATCAACAAACTTTTACCCATTACAAATGCTTACCAGTGACACAAAAGAACACTTTTTATACTGCTCATTTTGAACAGGGCCTGCTTACCTTTATAAATATTACTAAAAAATTTCATAAAAATCCTTATTTATAACAAACATTTTTAAAATTAGAGCTTGAAATGTTTTTAATAAACAAAACGCTACTTTGATAACTGGAAAAATAGAAATTTAATACAGTACAATAAAGGAAGTAATCTTTCACAAAGAGTGCAAAAATATAGAAAACCACTACAACTGTCTTATCGAATCAAAATTATTCATTTTCCTGAAATATTTAACCAGAAATGTTTTTTTTCTTAGTTAAAAAATATTTCCAATAAAATAATTCCACATAATGTATAAAAAAAGACGTATGAGAAGTTTGTCATCGGTTCTGGTATGATTTTCCAGAATTCTGCATTTTTATCAGGTCATAGAAAATAATAGCATTTTAAAGATATGTTAACGGAATAATTTTGTATTTTATACGATAAAATTCATAAGCATTTGTTTAAAAAATTCTCAAAATACGCGAAAAAAGAGACCTAAAATTGATTGCACCAAGAAATTTCTAACAAATCTGACGTACGATGAGTAAAATTAATATATATTAATTATATATATATATATATATATATATATATATTAATATATATATTAATATATATTAATTATATATATATATATATATATATATATAAAATTTTATTTTTATATATATGTTTCTTTCTTTTGGCCTCGGGTGTCTCTTGTACCTGCCATTGGTAAAAAAAACCTAAAAATTTATTTATTTTTTATTTACATTTATGATTTATATAGCTGTTTAAAAGATCGGGTGGAACAAGATTGTATTTTTAAGCATATAAGGTAAGAGCATTTCTGCAAGATAAGCCACATACATATCTATAGTAACTCACGGTCAAAACATGTTAGCCACGCGATTATAAATCATATACAGTAACTAAGATAACCTTTAAGTTTATCTTTATGAATTATTTTAAGTATTATGTACTTCAACCATGGTAAATAGACAATTGATCTTCCATTCTCATTGATGAGGATCGAAACTAAGACAACTTGCCTGTAAATTCGTTTTTTCCTTCCGAAGAATGGACACACAGAAAAGATATCAACACGTACCCAAGATAATTTTTCGGTTTGATTTGTCAAACTACATTCTTTGCAGGCGGGAAAACGATATTTCTAAAATGTCAAAACATCGTTTGATACAAATAACCTTTTAAATACAGTGTCAAAAAGAGAAAAAATTCTGTAACTACATAAGCTAATTATGGATGGAACATGAGAATTAAATATTCAGTTTAAACGAAATTCTGAGTCAACAATAACAACATTGGAAACAAAACAAAAACAATATTAGATAATAAATACCTTCCATAAAACATCCAGACGAAAGAATCTACAATTATCTGATAAAGTACAAATATACTACGCAACCAAGCTTTGATGCAGAAAAATTGGATCTACCTCTCATGAAAATAATTACAACACGCGCGCTAAAAAACTTTTTTTTTTAAATTTCGCAAAAACAAAACTAAATCGAGAAGGGACTTTGATGCTTCTAAAATTAAAGTGCTTTCAAAACTTTATCTCCATCATGCGGCAGTTTTAATGATTTTAATATCGGTAGCAGTCGGAATCCTTAACGCAAAGGTTTTTGAAAATACCATCTGGTGCATTCAAAATCTCAAATAGCCAGGCAGAATAGTTGTGCACATTTAAGAAAGTATAAAACAACTTGAAACTCCACATAAGTGACTAGGAAAGGGGAAACGGGATAGTGTTTTCTCTAGGGAGAAATACAAGTATGCAACAGAATATATCGCAACACCAGAGGGGGAAAGAGACCATATAAATTTACTCAGGACAGTTAAGGGGGGGGGGGGTCTTAAAATGTTTCTCGACGACTTTGTTTATATTTAGGTAGTATAATAAGATTACTGTACTGCTTTACTTAGAAATTTCAATTAATATGTATACGGAAGCTTACGCAAGATAACAGAGAACACTTTAAAGACAAAATTATATTTTGTCCCACCTTCCCGCTAAAGGGAAATAGACGTGCATGAGCATGCAAGTAATGCGACCCTTTCGACATCAAGGTCGATTTCCCTTCATGAAATTCCAAACAGAAAACCTATTAAATTTTTATCCTCAATAATTAAGGATATATTTTCCTAAGTACACTCTGACACCACTTGGATGCAAAAACTCAGTTAACTTCCCTGGGAAATAAAAAATTATATCAAAATCAATATAGATAAAGTCAATCCGACTTTAGAGATAGTATAGTATCATACACATCCATCATTTTACGCATTCACCTTGACCTTTATTTTTCGGCCAACGCACACTATATTGGCCTTTAAACAAAAGACAAAAGGTATAAGCCAAAAACATTTTTTTTTCAAAATAATTTTTTGCAGGATACTATCATTTTTACTTGATGAAAATTTCTTCTATGCTTCTTAAGAGTCCATAAATCAGGCAGCAGTGTAACAACTACTTGGAGAGAGCAGAATTCGAAACTCGCGCCTTTGGATTTAGAGACCAACGTCGTTACCATACCAGAGAATGGAAAAGTAATTTTACGACTCCTATACATCAAGAATTTGTGATAAATAAACGTCTTGAAATATTTTTCACCGAAAAGGTAATTTCAGCTCACGTGTCCACCTAATTCCTTTTAACACCAGAAAAGTACAACCGGGGGAAAAAAACAAACATACTAAAACTAAACGTGCCAATATATAGTTTAAAAAAGATTTTTTGGGTAAATCGCGCTCACATTCTGATCAAATAGCACAAAAATTCTCTCAAGCAGCGAAATAGAGAGATTTCACAACTTGATCATCGCGTAGTTCCATATGTTATATGTGATGTTATTCGAAATAATTCAAAAGAATTTATCGTAACAATAATATTTTGCCAAAAGAAATTCCTTTTCTCTACACGAAAAGGATTTCTCATTCCATGGATCTACAGGTCCACTTCGGTATTTGAATTATACGTTCACCCCTTCCACTTGTATTAGAAATCAATTTTGTATGTTCAATCATCTTTAAAACAAACCCTAAACTTATCGGTTCACACCAATTTAGATGCATCTATCTTCTTTGACATCTAATTTACGATCTCCACTTCCACATTTCATTTCCACATCGCTCCGTTATCTTTGAGCCGATGATAAAATATTTAAAAGTGATTCTGCTTCGTTATTTCCCCTCCCCCGTGCCATTATTCCCTAAGTCTTATCTTTCCGACTGACGCAATATGTGAACGACGAAATGATACGCGATTAGTTAACGACATGCTCGTGCTATCGATAGCTAATTTTCTTATCGAATTTAGGTTTTGGCACCACACTTCAGATCACTAAATTTTCGGTTAAAAAGCACTATACAGAAATAACAAGATAAGTAAAATATTAGTAAGCGTATTAAAAACTGATACCCACGGTACCAAAAAATATTAAATGGGGTCCTCTGAAAATCGAAATTTTGCTTGCAGTAGCTCAAAGGTGTAGCTTTCGGTTGAACCAAATCATTTCAAACACGATTCCTACGCAGCAGCGTTACATTCATTTAAGTCTACAGTAGAATAAATGACCAAACCCAATTATGTGGAGATGTCTCACCAGTGTGCGATGAACAGCATTCATGGTTCAAACTATGGGTTATTCAGCAGCACACAAACTAAGAAAGTTTTGAATACAGCGGCATTTCCTACGCGCAACTAAGTCAAAAAATCAGTGGTGACTTAAGTTAGTCTTGTCACACTACATTTGCAATGCAAAATTTCTGAATATTTTAATGAAGCGTTTAAAATTCTAACAGTACGGAGAAAAAAAAATGCTTACATCACACACCTTTGTATGAAGGGCAACCTAATTAAAATAGCAAATCATATAAAAAAAATTTTAAAAATATCACCATCTATTTGCATGTGCCTCTATTAAAAAAATTAGTCACATTCTTGTTAAAGAAAGTGTTATTGTTCTATGTCATTTACCGCAACTCGCAATTAAGGCAAAATCTAGGTCCATGGCTGTTGATGGGTACGCTACAAATTTATGCGTCTACGCACAATATTAAAGAATACATATAGTGTTTAATGGTTCCTCCAACAAGGGGTATGTTTTATACATAGTCCGGCGAAAATTTACACAAGTTTTCCGAAGTGACTGGGTATCTTAGGAAAAAATGGTCACTTTTAGTTCCCTACCAAGAGGGTGAAAATGAATAATTTTTTTTAAAATCTTGTCTAGAAGCATTAAATTCCCTCATTTTTTAAAATCAATATAATTAAGACTAAAACCGCCGAAATCAACCAATTATTGTTGGTTTCATAAGCATAACACTGAAAATCAAATAAATTGCGCGGAAAACGTTTTATCTTACCTCTGCAATGATATGCAAACAATCTCGAAATTTCCGGTTTTACAGGTACATCGATCTAGAAAAGATGTTTATAGAAAGCTGGAGTACTCTAATAATAAACATTTTTATTGGTATTCCCTTATCATCGTTATCGTTATTTCCAAACCGGAGAATGTATAAATAAATTTTACAAGGAAATAAATAATCGTGTAAGTGAAACATTGATATGATTGAATCCGGCCTGATGTTAAACAGAAACAGACAGAAGGTTTAAACTTGAAAAAACCGTGCTGGGACGGTATGCAACATGGAATTGATGGCCTTTAGTAAAAGACATTTTTCAGATGGAGCATGTCGCACTAACATAACATGCAGAAAATAAAAAGGGCGACGAATAACGTAACATTTTTATCAAGGTACCTCTGAAACCATAGAGTTCGAACTCGCGACCACGGCAGTCTACAACAAGTTTTTTTTCTTCTTTTAATTCGCCTGTATATTGAAGACCACAAACTTTTTCGAGACACACAGTAAATTTCGATAAAGGTGATTTAACAAAGAAACAGAACGTTTTTAGAGACTCTGTCATAATTGGGAATCAAAGCCAGAACCAAAGCATTTGGGTCGATAACTGGCAGAAAAGTAGAGTAAAAAAAGATAGGGGCGTTGAATAATCGAATTAGTATGAAGAGTTTTGAAAAATAAGACTGCACTCATATTAAAATTTAATTAGTCGATGAGTCACTAAAAGACAAAAATTAAATACTCAAAATATGATCGGTTCAAATATAACAGTTCCGTGACTGACTGACTGACAGACAACGCACAGACCAAACCGCTGAACCTAAACGGCTGAAATTTTGCATGGCGATTCTTCTTATAGTGTATGGGTGCACCAAGAAAGATTTTTGAAAAATTCTTCTTAGATTTTTTAAAATTGAATTTTTAAGCTGTTTTAGTAACTTTTTTAAAGTTTGCATTTAAAATAATAATTTGAGGGTTATAAAATTTATATCACGAGAAAGATCATAAAAATTCCTTTAAGATGAAATCTTTTTCGAATCTTTACCTCCATTTTCTGATTTTTGGTGAACTTTCAAAGATTAATTTTTAGAATAAAATTTATTAAATGCTGATCACGTGATTTCTTTTTCCTGGTACTTTAAATTAATTTATCGTCCCGTGCACAACAACGAAATAGACAAAAAAAAATTTTTTCTTGCTAATGCGGCAGACAATTGGAAATTATCCCCCCCCCCCCCAAAAAAAAAAAAATAAATAAATAAATTAAATTTTTTCTTTTTTTTTTAAATACAGTAAAAGATATGTTCCTCAAACTGTACTATATTCTTTAGTATGTTCTATTAGATTTAATTTGAATATTTTCTTCTACCTTATTTTGTCTATAAAAATATCCGTTACCATTTTTTTTGTAAATATACATACATACATATATATATATATATATATATATATATATATATATATATATACACATACATATATATATATATACACATACATACATACATACATACATACATATATATATATATATATATATATATATATATATATATTTATATTTTACACCAATTGCATACATTGATCGCTGTATTTATTATAAATATATTTATACATATTTTTGGCATTAATTGCATACATTGACCGTTGTATTTAATTTGAATGTACTCCGTAGCGAAGTACGGGTTTTCAGCTAGTATATATATATACAAGCCCATAAAGTAACCGGACAAATTAAAAGATCAAATTATATATATAATAGCCGTTGTCTCTGTATAACACTTCCAGGCTGTACTCATCTTTCATTTGAAGCCCTCAGTAAACAAACAGCCGGTAAGGCTTAATTTCAATTTCAGATGTGGATCAGAATGTTTTCTTACCTAAAAACTAATATCTTCTCCATCAAATCACGTTTGTTCAGCCTATTTTTCTATAAAACATTCAGAACAAAAAAAAAAATGGATGCTTTTAGCTGTATATTTGACAGTTTTAAAAAATCTGTTTACTTTTGCGATGAATTCTGAAAGTAAACAAACTCGAATGTGAATGAATCAAGTAGCTCAAGTATTCATATCGCGTAGTGAGCTGTAAAAAACTGGATGGCAATCTACTACTCCAATCGCATGAAAAACTAAATAAATAAAAAAATAATGAAAGGGTTTGCTTTTACAAGGTGTGGATTAAATGCAATATTGTTAGATAATTCGGGATATTTTTTAACTTTCATATACTTTTTCCATTATGACGTCATTATTAGTATTATGACGTCAAAATTGAAGAGTTGGAATTGAAGAGTTGGAAGGCAGTCTACTACTCCAATCGCATGAAATAATAAATGAATAAAAAATAATGAAAGAGTTTGCTTTTACAAGGTGTGGATTAAATGCAATATTGTTAGATAATTCGGGATATTTTTCAATTTTCAAATACTTTTTCCATTATGACGTCATTATTAGTATTATGACGTCAAAATGACGGGTTACCTTCTAGTAATAAAATAAAAAAAGTGAAAGAATAATCGTCTGGCTAGAAAGAGTTACATCTCAACTTTTGTTAAAGCCAGTTTAAACTGGTTATTTAGTAATTTGCATATCAAAACGCCGTAGTAATTTTCATTTACTGAGAAGGCATTGTACAAAAAAATTTGCTTTGGACTGGAACAACGTTGTAACATTAAATTTTGTTACAAATTAGGTAAATCTGCTACCGAAACTTTAGAGATGATTCGAACAATATATATTGATGTATCGTTATCAAGAACACAAGTGTATCAGCGGTACAACCGCTTTAAATGTGGGTGAGAAAGCAATACGACCCAGAAACAAAAAGACAATGTGCACAATGGAAAGGACCGTCTTTTTCCATACACACACACACACACACACAAAAAAAAAAAAGACGGTTGTCAAAATCAAATATTAAGGTGATGCTGATTGCATTTTTTTTATTACAAAGGACGTATTCACCACGAATTTGTTCCTGAAAATCAGACAATTATTCAGTATTTTTACAAGGAGGTGCTTTTTCGATTAAGAAACAGGATAAGGCGAGCTAGGAAGGGTGTGTTTGATTCTGAGCAATGGTTTCTTTTACACAAAAATGCTAGGCTCCATACAGCAATATCTTGCTAAGCATGCAATTACAGTGATAAATCACCCACCCAATTCTCCCGACTTATCGCCAGCTGATTTTTTCCTTTTTTCCGAAATTTAAGATGGCCATGAAAGGACAGAGATTTGAAAATGTCTCGGATATTAAATCAAATGTTACGCATATTTTGCGAACGGTTAGTTCCAACACCTATAAACACTGCTTCGATGACTGTAAGAAACGTTGGAAAAATTGTATAGACTCATTTGGCGATTATTTTGAAGGAGATAAATTTATTTGAAGGTGAGTAATATTTTTCTTGCTTATAAAAAATTGTCCGGTTACTTTATGGGCGCACCTTGTATATAACACAAATACACACATCCAGACATATTCATTTCAACTGAAGTAACTTTGAATTTTGAAGCTTCCGAAATGCTCAAATGAATAATGCAACTTTAAATAACCACATTAAGTCAACCACGTGAGTAGAGTTTTACATGTTCATCTAATGCTTTTGCTTACTGCCAGAGAAAACCGCCAATAACGCTCCCTGAAATCCGAAATGTTTGTTAGACGATGCCAAGAGTTTCAACTTTTGCTCTGAATGAAATTTATAGGTCGTCTAGGTCCTTGAACTTTTAAGTGGGGTTTATGTTTAATAAAATCACTTAAGACGAAAATTAGTAAAAGAAGTTTTAAATATTTCTTTAATATACAAAATAATGCTAAACCATACGATCCAGTTTCTCTTTACGGCGGGCTTATCTTACTCAAACAGGTTTGGCGAGATTTTGCTGTGACAGCTTTGTTTACTTATTGATTTCCCTCGCGAAAGAAAATTGGCCCGTGCAAGACAAAACCCGAGACTTTCAGTATTCGAAGTGAGAACACTGACCTGTGAGATATCGGGTCTTGGACATGATGCGGTTATAATTTTTTCATTATTTTTTAAACTTTTGGTTATTTAAAAATACTACAACACTATGTTTAAGGAATCGAATTTTCAGTCAGGTATAATATATATATATATATATATATATATATATTTATTTATTTTAACACATGGGAAAGATATCGAGAAAAAAAAAACTAAGTGTCGAATTAAAAAAAATTAACAATCAAAAGGCAATGTTTTGTGAAAATTTTTAACAATGAACTATAAAAAAAATAACGTAATTCTGGAAACCCAAAGATGAAAAAAGAAAAAAAATGGAACAGATGTAGTATACGCAACGGGCCATCGCCAATTTGGCGCCAAAATCCCGTTCAGAGACCTGTTAGGCTTAAACTGCGAAATGTAAACAATAAATTGGAAAACAAACTTACTGCTGGCTTTATGAAATTCGTAGGTGCACACGGGATCTTCGCTTCGCTCAGAGACCCTTGCTTCACTCCGCTACGCTCCGTTACGCATCCGTCCAAAAACATTACAGAAAATCCCCAGCCGCTGGCTTCGCTACATACCGCTGGCTGTTGTACAGTTAAAAAAAGCTTCCGCTGGCTGTAGCGGTCAGTAAAACAAAGCTTATTGCAAAAAAATTTTAAAAAATACCATCCGATCTTAAAATCCTCCCTGCCAGAATATAAAAACCGCCAAACGACCATCAGATTTGGCGAAAAATCGCCCCTTAGCGTTCGTTGCGTATACTACATCTGTACCAAAAAAAATCAGCAAAACCGAATAAGTAGAACGGATAGTAAAGTTTTTAAAACACCTGGTTTAAAATAAAAAACTTAACAGTAATTGAATTGTTATTAAAAAGATTACATAATTATCCCCGAACACACACTGGAAAACCTTTTTCCGTAAAAGGGCCCCCCCCCCCCCAAAAGGAATAAATTTTACATATGTAAAATTGACGCTAAGCGATTGATATGAATATATATAATCATAAAAGGGTATCGGAAATACGACGTCTTACAATGAAAAAGATTTTCTTGCGAAATGAGGGGGTAAGGTTGCCAGAGTTACATATTTTTTTGCCATTTTATTGCTCCATTCCGACGAAAAAAAAAGTGGGGGTAGTGAATGGCGCGGGGCCCTGATCTTGTTAATACACTAATCATCTTCAGGATCACCGAATACCAGAAGGCAGCGTACTCATGTGTCGCTGATCTGTCACCGAACCGTGTTTGCAGAGCGGTAGGAGCGGGGATTAGCGGGACTAGATCATTCCCCCCTGACAGAGGGCGCTTCTCTCCCTTCGGCACAAAGGTTAGACAAACTGTTGCAGCAAGACATTGACAGGCAAAGGGAGACCTGATTTCGGTACCGAAACGAACCAAGTCACTAATAATAAGCCGAAATAACGCTAATGTATATTTGAAATATATGTATATATATAGATATTACATCTGCGAAAAATTTCGAAATTAAGGTTAGTTCAAAATCGAAAAAGCCATGTATTTTGCTACAATGTTTGATAGCGCTCCGGATATTTCTTATACTTATGGAACAGAAGTCATCGTGGAAGAGGCTTTCGTTGACTTTACGTCGTTACACAGGAGATGAGTTGAGGATATTACAAAACAGATCTACCACAAATGGCAAGCAGGTTCACCCCCCGTTTCGCCGACACTGAAATTTCCTTCCCCCTCTCGTTGAAAAATTCCCCAAAAAGAGGAAAATCACCACCCCCGTTTCGGCGACACAAAAATGCCTTCCTCCTTCTCGTTGACAAATGTTTATTTACAAACTACACTACTCGCCTGGAGCGAACTGCTCCAGTCTCACGAATCATGGGGCTGCAAAATTAGAAAGGGTGAAATAAAAATTTGTGAAAACTTTTGTATAAAAAATTCGATTTGTCAGATTTTCTATGAAATATACAACAAATAAATGAAATATTTTTTAGATAAATAAAACAAAGCTTTTAAATATATTAGTATGCACTTGACTGAAATCATAACTTTGATTTCAGAAAATATTCATTATAAATTTAGCATTTTATAGACCTATAAAAATGCATGATGATTGCTAAGAATGTTTGAAATCACTACTACAGGCATTTACTTTGCGTATCGTAAGTTGCGTTTTACAGAAAAAAAGTTACATGCATCCGGGAAATCCCACGAGCGCAAGTTAACATTGGCGCAGAATCGAGGCAAATATTCGGGATTTTTTTTAAAGCAAGCGTAGTATTTAGAGTTTCATATTCCCTTTATTTTGTGCAGTGTAAGGATTTGAAGTTGATTCTGGAATGAATGTGTTATATAATTTTTAAAACTTATTGAGTGCACTGGAGATTGTAATTTATTGTTCCGTTTAATTGACTTTGTAAAATTTATGGCTATTTTACTAAATTACTTATATACAGTGTGCTTTTGGATTCATCGACGTAAAATTTTAAAAGTAAATGGTTTGTTTATAAATTATTATGTTAATTGAGGTTGCAACATACAAAATAATATTTAGTTTTATAACGTAAGAAAATAAAATCGTTTTTAAAATTTCTAAAAGTAATAAATAAAAAATTATCAACAATTAACAGATATATTTATATATATTCTGTTAATTAAATTATGTTAATAAATTCCATATATTTATATATGTATTGTAGGTACTTAGAGATGTCAAAAAAAAAAAAACTAAGTGGGGCTCAGTTTAGAAAACGAAGAATAGAAATGTAAGAAGCCGAAAAGGAAGTTTTAATGAAAGTTGCTAAAATATGAACATTTTTTAAAACGGTCGATTCAAATAATGCACTCGTTGAATTTTAGTGGAAACAAATCGCAAGCTCAAGGCAATAATTCTCCAGACAAAACAGATACAGACATTAGGAATATTTCTGCGCCTGAAACAATTCAAACAGAAAGTGAAATTCTTCCACAACACATTGATATAGAAATAGAATCGTCTGACAAAGAAAAATTTTCAGAACAATTATTTTGAAAATTGAGCAAAATAAAATACTCGAACGTATTAATACAGTCTCGAAAATGCTGCAAGGTACTCATGAAGATATAGAGAAATCCGCTGAGATGCTTTCATCACTCTTAACCCAATTCCAGAACTTATGGAATAATTGGGAGTTTGTTAAAAAACGATACCCTTGAGTTATCAGCTGTATGGAATATTAAACCTTGTTTTCCCCAAAAAAGATGAGTCTTGTGAAAAAATTGTTTGCTTAATTACAAGTAGATGAACTCATTGAAGACAGTGAACGATATTTCAAAGTCGAGGTGTTTTATAAAGTAATGGATTTAATAATTAATCAATTTACTATTAGATTTGAATCCGTTCGACAGTTATGTACACTTTTTAAATGTTTATCACTTGCATATCTCGCCGCGTCACTTGATAAAAGTATTCTGGAAGGATCAGAATTGTTACAATCGGCATATCTTTCCAATATTTCACCTAATTTTGGACCTCAATTGCTTCGATTTAAAATGTGCTTTTATATTCAATTAAAACAAATTACTTTAATACGCGAAATTGCTGAACTACTTTTAAGTCACACCGCAGACTCAAGTAGCTTCTTTGACATAATTACAGCTTGCCTGATATTTTCACTTTACCGGTGACGATGACGACAGCAAAAAGAAGTTTTTCAAAGCTTAAATTAATCAAAACATTTTAGAAGCATCATGTCACAACACCGTCTTAACTCATTGACCACTATATAAATTGAAAACCAATAACTTCCCAACTTGATCTGGAGAAATTGATTGATCGATTTGCAAACGAAAAAGTGAGAAAACGACAAGTTTTTATGTGGAAACTAAATATGTATAAGTGCATTTTGACAATACAGTTTATAAAATATGTAGTAAATATTAGTAGGTACTCCGTACTTAAAGAATAATAATTTGTTTTATTATTATAGTAATATTTATTAAATTGAATATCTTAATGTTGAAATGTCTTTAATTTCAATTTAAGTGTTATTAAGTAAGATTTTAAATCGAAATAAGAGGATCAGATACAAAACAAATTTCGCCAGAACTCTTCCGAGAAACAAGGGAGCGCACTGATTGTACTTGCTCCAGGGCGCTGAATATGTAGCTACACCACTGCTATGCATACTCATAAAGAAGAAATCTAGATGTCTTAAGGGGATGGTGGACTTTCAAATTACCAAAAATCGAACAAAAATTGGAATTTTTTTGGGGTGTATTAATATTTTAAAAATATGTAAATATTGGAATAAAATGCATTTAAAATATATAATGAAAAGTAAAATGAAAACTTGGTGGTTTTAGAAAAGTAAATATTAAAGGTAGGGGAAAAAATATCTTTTAAAGGGCTTTTTATGAAAATGAGTCATTTCCAGATTTGCAAGTCTTTGAAATGCTCCTTGAGTCACATTTTTTGACGAAGTCGAATATTCCTTAGTTCGTAATATAGACTAAATATATTTGGCTTACGTATAAGTATATAATTAATTATATATTCTTGGAACTGGAACTGTCATTTCTGTGACGGCTCTTTCTTTCAGTTTTGAAGATAAAGTTTTTTGTTGGATTTCTTTAATAGCCACCGTGTGCATGAAATCCGGAGAAACTCTTAAAAATATCTTTCTGTAAAACTATACGAGCTTTGCATTTTGAATCCGAGGAGCACTTCCAGTAGCTCAAATTTTCTCTTTTTCTTTCTATGCGGAAAAGGAAATTTTGGTACTGCACTAAATTTCCGCCACGTTTTGATTTAATGAAAGAAATGTCGCTCATTTTATCTCAAAATCAATGAAGTTCGACGCAAAACCCAAGAAATTACACTCAAACCAAAGAATTCGACGCAAAATCAAAAAATTCAAGTTCACCATGTGTTTGTGCACTTGTGCCTGCAATCTAGTTCCCAGAACTATTTCCTGCAATGTCGAACCCACCAACCCTCTTCGACTTGAAATCCCTAAATATCTCAAAAGGGAAGCTTGAACGGGAAAAAAGGGAGGGAAGGAAATTTTGTGTCGGCGAAACGGGGTGGACACCGGCAAGCAGATGGCTTTAAGTTGAAGTAGAGCTATGGCCGTGTCATAACTATGACCAGAATATTAAGTAGAGAACAGTAAATTATTTTGGATATAAATCTCAAAGCAACAATTGTGTGATGTAAGAATCCCCCCCCCCCTCAATCTTGCTGGTAAACATGCAGTTGGTGTTAGGAAAAAGTGACTTTCTCTGGCACTGGGGAAAGGGTGTGCACATTTAGGCGGACTGTTCATAATTAACAAGAGCCAATTGACGTAAAAGCGATCGTGTGACAAAAGATTAAGTTCATTGCATGAAACAGTACCGGTACTTGCTAAAGTACAGAGGAAATAGAAATTTACGAGGCGTTGGAATATAAGCCAGATGAAACCTCTGAAACCACGGGTTAGCAGGAAGCATGATAATCTACGTTATAAAATATCACCCCCCCCCCTCATTTTTGCAGTTAATATATTAACCGAAGTAAATGATGATCAGATGTACCTAAGGCAAGAACCACTAGCATCATTGTGTACAAAAGTTGAACACACTGAGTCTATTTTCCCAGGAAAAACGAGAATGTCTAGTGTCAAAGACAAATGAGAAAACGCAGTTGTAAAAAACGTACGTTATATTTACAGAGGGAGGTGTTGGAAGACGTAAGATGATGCCTGGTGAGTTTGACCTATGTACAAGAACTCCAGAGAACAACTGGATCAGCTTAAGGCAGCGATTATAAAGCATTACAATATGGGTCAACAAGCTCTATCACCACCAGAGATTTGGATTTTCAGATAGTTAGATACGGAAGGAGGATTATTTTAACAAAATATTTTAGCCCATATGAGATAAGTAACAGAGTTGAATGCTGCAGCTATGATAGCCGAAATAAGTCAACCTCGGCTCCAAATTTCTCTGT
Source organism: Dolomedes plantarius (assembly GCA_907164885.2). Taxonomy (NCBI): domain Eukaryota; kingdom Metazoa; phylum Arthropoda; class Arachnida; order Araneae; family Dolomedidae; genus Dolomedes; species Dolomedes plantarius. The sequence goes on along the minus strand of OU015497.1, from coordinate 132,343,727 downwards.
ATAAGTTCGTCAATTCCGATGAGCAGATTGCTAACTGGACACAGCTTCAAATGAGCTTTGATGGCTGCACAAGTGAAACTTGCAAAAAAGTTTGACTATGTTTGTTGGGACAATAAGAATATCAATGAAAATCACTGTTTCAATTGAGAGTCGTGAAAGAAGTTTCTCCAATCTTAAATTAATCAAAACGTATCAGAAAACTAAAACGAACCAACACAAACTAGTAACTTATCAATACTGAGAAGAGAGGTTTTTCACTTTGGATTTCGATATAGACATTCAATATTGACAAATTTAAACCAAGCGATTTTAAATAAATGAGAACAATAACATGGAATGCATCTTACTTTATTTACACTAGTTTCTTAAAACACTAAGTGAGACTGGGGATCAAGAGCTGAAAAATGGTGTTATAAAACCCGAAAAGCTTGTTATTGTACTGAGAAATGCATCGTGAAAATAGTTAAGAATACTGTAAATAAGGTGATTCGTATTTTAATGTGTGTCGAACAACAAGGAATATACAGATACAGACATAGTAACCCAGTGGTAGCTCATTTACGCTACAAAATCATTTGCAGCGATATACAGTACATTGATTAAGACGTGCAAATAAATGAAATTGTGCCTCCATTTATAAGAATGACCGCTTATGTTTCCAGTGTTCCTCTTAATGCTCAGTAGTATGCACAAAATTACACGTGCAGATAGATCGATGAACAGCAATGCAATTTTGCTCAGACATTATGCTGCTATTAGTTTTAGTTTTACATATGTACCTAATTTAGTGATAAACTCAAGAAAGAAAAAAAAGTAAGAGAACAATTCTTTCTATCAAACAATCTCTCCCTCATAGATTCGCTTCTGATGGAGAAACAAAGCGCCCTCTGGATAAATTGGAAATCCAGACCTATTTAAGTACAGAAACCAAAAACAAAAAAGGATGCAAGAAAAAAAGGGAAAGAAATGACAATAACGATGATAAAAGGCGGGGAAGGGGGCGCTTGGTCCGTACTTATACGTTTTTATTCGCGCCTTATCGGGGATTGTACGACGGTGATTGAGAACATTTATTTCGCCTTGATTTATGTGCATGTGGGTGTGTGGAAAGGCGAAAGGTTATCTCCCGCAGTTTATGGAGACAGCATGTGCCTGCAAACGCTTAAGACTAGAAAAGTGTCTTTTTATGCCGGTGTTATTATTTTTTCTTTTTTTTCAGTAAGATCCCTCCGACAAACGGTTATCGCTTTAATGATACATCCCCTTTCACTTACAAAGAGCCGTGCACAGTACTAAAAGCAACTCCCCCACCCCTTCGTACCCGGTCTCTCCGGACACCCCTGCTTATACCAATTAATCAAGACAAAAGGCTACCCCGCTTTATGAATTCTGGGGATAATGAATGGCCCCAAAAGGCGCTTTAAAGCTCGCTTCCGAGAAACGCCCGTTTCCGAATTTTCGCGACCAGACTGTTTCGAATGAAATACGAACGGTTGCCATAGTTTAGCAGCAACCGAAATCATACAAGCATCCGCGTCAGAACCATCTGTAGCACTCACAACGTCCTGAATGCACCGTATTTATTTTGATGCCTGTCAGAAATAAACGGACAAAAATTTATTATTATAAAAATAATAATGTTTTACTAATTTCTTTGTTAAAGCTAAACAAAGAGAGAGAGAGAGAGAGAAAGAGACGTCCTAATACAACAGGCTTAGTAGACTAAATTAAAATTAAATGTAGGCTATTAGATTTAAAAAGTCAGTTTATATAAATAAATAGATATAAATTCAATTTCAGGTACTCAAAATTCTTCAACTTAAATTTCTATCATAATAAACTGAAACTAACAGAAAATAAAAGCAACAGAAATTTTAATATCTTAGATTTAAATTTTTCAATTAAAACTTACATACGAGTTGGGGTTTACATGACAAAAGGCACGGCTACAGCATTAAAATCAATTAAATTCAACATTTCATATCATGTACACAAAATTATAATGCCAGTTAATCAGGATTAATGAATTATGTACGTCGGATAATAGACCATATATATATGAAACGATAATTTTCATAACCCTTAAAGGAAACGCCTATTCAAAATTCTTTTATATTATCGCAATATGAAAACTCCCCTCACATTGAATTCGACCTGGGATTAACCCAAAGTCACCTATTAGTTTTTCCCCTAAACCAAGTGAGAATAGCCTTATATAACGCTTATATAACGAGACATGTTCTAGAAGCCTGGAGAGATCATCATCCGATATGACGTGCTAAAGTCAGGTGTCCTAAATTGACCAATTAGGAGTTCAATGCACCCGTACTCCGGGCGTGAATCTAGGTCTTTCGCGGCCCTTCTGTGTCTGCTCTCGGTCCTAGGAGCATGCAGCAAGTTGCGCTGCGGGGTTTTGGCCATTATGTGTTGCTCCGGCAGGCTCCAGACTGTTCTGAATGTAGTATCCTGTTAAAGTATGTTCAAATGTAAACTTCTGAAATAACTGTACAGCCAGCCACGAAAATGCTTCTGAAATAAAAACTGTGTAACTAGTTATGTGGAGGATTGTGTCTCTCGCCTGGACTTTGCTTTAGTTTGACTTCTCAGTTCGCCTGGCTTCGGTTCGACCACACCCATTACCTAAACCTCTCGACGACGACATTACTCCAAGACTCTACGACTTTTTATATTTTAGACTCTGAAGTTCATCGACACCAAAATCATTATATATATACACTCAAGAGCCAAAACATTATGACCACCTGTCAATAACAAGTTGGTCCACCTTTGGCGCGCAACACAGCTTCAACCCGCCTTGGCATGGATGCCACAAGTCCTTGGTAGATGGCCGGAGACAGATTGTACCAGATGTTTAAGCAACGGTCACGCAAATCCGAGATATTGCGAATTGGTGGTCTTTGAACTCTGAGCTGCCGTCCCATGACATCCCAAATGTGTTCTATCGGATTGAGATCCGGTGAGTTAGGCGGCCAGGACGTTAACTGGAATTCAGCATCATGTTCCTGGAACCACTCTAACACAATTTTAGCCTTGTGACACGGGGCGTTGTCCTGTTGGAACATTCCATTTCCAGCTGGAAAAACAGAGGCCATGTAAGGGTGCAACTGGTCCGCAATGATGTTCAGATACCCTGTAGCATTCATGGTCTACTCTACCACAGCCACGGGTCCCAGAGACGCCCAAGAGAACGTCCCCCAAAGCATAATACCGCCACCACCGCCCTGTGTATGACCTACTGTACATTGAGGGAGCAACAGTTCGCCTGGAAGACGGCGTATCCTGACACGGCCATCGGCGTGATGAATGACAAACCGTGATTCATCTGACCAGGCAACTCTCTCCCACTGATCCATGGACCAGTCGCGATGTTCCCGGGCCCAGCGCAGGCGCAGTTGGCGATGACGCTTGGTCAGCAATGGCACACGAGTGGGACGTTTGCTGCGTAGCCCTATATCCAACAGTGTCCGCTGAACAGTGTGCTGCGATACTATTCTACTTGGCCCTGCATTGTATTGGGCTGTCAGCTGAGCCACTGTCTGGCTCCGGTTTTGCTTCACCATGCGAGACAGTCTCCGATGAAATTTTTCTTTGATAGCGTGTGGACGTCCAACACCATGTTGTCTACTGCTGGTTTCACCGTCATTCATCCACTTTGCATAAGTACTAACAACTGTAGGTCGCGAACAACCCACGAGTCGTGCAGTTTCGGAAATACTTGTTCCGAGCCTTCGAGCCATTACAATCTGCCCTCTATCAAAGTCGCATAGATCCGCAGCCTTTCCCATCACACACAGAAGTAAGTGAAAGAATGATTCTTCAGACTCTCCAGCAGCAGTTAAATACCACTTCCACCTGATCACGTGCCTTCCACGTCATCCAGGCGAATTCATTGCAAAATGTAGGGGTGGTCATAATGTTTTGGCTCTTGAGTGTATATATATACCCTAAAATGTAGAGTATAATACGCACTTTTTTTTCGCATTTTAGTCCGCAAAAATGAGGTTGCGTATTATACTCGAGTACAAAAAAAACATAGCTTTATACATTGGATAAACGAACGTACAGCAGCTGTAAGACATTGTCGCAACACGGGTGCGTGCGCATCTTACTCCGTGATTCATCCACCCGTTCACTAAGGAGGTATTCCTGTTAAACAAACGGAACTCACAATTCGTATCGTCCAGTGAGGATGATGATGGCTATATATATATATATTGCTACGGCACCAATAATTATGACATGGACGCAACAACAATAGATGAGCTGTATTCTAGTGAAGTGATTAAGAATGATAATTTGACAGTATTGTTCGTTTTGAGTTAACAATTTCAGTTTTTTTTTTATAGAATTTGACGTTTTCGTTTCCTTTTATTACAAATTTTATTTATATTAATAAATATTTGTGCAATTTTTAAATAAAATATTGAAAAGTTATGGGTGCGTATTATAGTCGAATTTTAATTTTTTCCGAAAATTTCGCGCAAAATTAAGCATGCATATTATACTCGAGTGCGTATTATAGTCGAGATTTTACGGTGTATATATATATATATATATATATATATATATATATATATATATATATACACACATACATACACACACACATCCGAGGTGTTTGTATCAAACTTCTACTTTGAAAGCCTAACTCAGCATTGGATAGATTGATAATGTTTTACATAAATTGATTTCTAAATAAATTCCACTGCAGTTTAACATCTGGATAAATTATATACATATATATATATATTATTTCATTTATCAAAATTTTTTCCCTACTGTTTTACAAGCTACCGGTTCCAATTTTTAACACCTTTAGCAAACAAAAAAAGCCAGTTTTCTCTTTCCTTACGTATATCTGTCAGTTGTTTCTCAACATTATTTCGTGCTGAATAAAAAGAAGAATTTTCCATCGCATGCGAGCGCATACAGCATGGCAGGAGGACATTATCTCCGGAAACTATCTAAAACCGGAGACTGCTCCCTCATAAATCAGAAGAGGACTATTTTACGACACGTTCCGATAAGGAGCAAACAATAATAAAAAACCCAAACGAGCCCGTATTACATCCTTCTTTTTTTAAATCAACAGTCATTATTTTGTTTCTTTTTTGACTTCTTTTTTTTATCCTTCGAGAGTAATTTTTAGTGCTTCAATTCATCGTTTAAAGGAAAAAGATAAGTAGATATCAAGAGTTTATTTTGTTTGTTTCTTGACATTTTTTTTTGTATATTCTTCCTAAGTAATTTTTAGGGCTTTGATTCATCGAATAAAGGAAAGATGAAAGTAGATATGAAGAGATCTTTTGTTAGAGAGTTTGGAGGAAATTACGGCAAGCAAAAATGATCTCTAAAGTTTTAAAGAGATCGGCGGATAAAAGGCGACAAACAGCGAGAAGTATCCTATACCGAGAGATATGAAGATACTTACGATGAACGCCTTTCCGTGCCATAAAACTAAAAAAATCGCTCAGTATAGGCAGAAGTTGAACTTTGAGGATTTTGAAGTCCAGTTTAGACAGTTGAATGTCCAGTTTAGTCAGTTGAAGTGGTATATTGGGTCAACATATTCCAGAGAATAAATAGTATGAAGTCGCATAGGTGGCTCGACGAAATCAAACACAAAGAACAATGATGCAAAATAATTTTCTGATCATCAGCAGACACGATAATTACTCACATTTCCTAGGAATTAGACCAAAAGTTTATCTTAAACCACGAGAATGACGCGTAATCTATGCTTCCATCTATGCTACAATCAGAATCACAAAATAGTCTATTATTTTCTAGTCGATATCTGTGCCCACCTAAATCATCAACTCCGAAAACAGACAACAACAGTTAAAATGCAAACTTACCCCGCACAAAAGAAGAGAATGACAGGGACAGTTCTCTTCTGCTCAACACGGCGTTAAATTTTTGTGAAAAAAAACTTAACTCACCTGAAAGAGATCAAGAAAGAAAAAGGTAAATACATTATTTTACAATAAATTTCGGTTACAAGGATAAAATGCTGCACTCTAACTGAATTCCTTTAAAAATTCGATTCTTCAACTATCGATTTTAATAATATTGTACTTTCCACGAGCAGTTACACTTGCTTCAAGCATTTTATAACAAATGTACATGCTGTATTTTCAGGAAATTAAAATAAGGCACTTCAAAAGGCCCGTTCCCCAGATTAAAAAAGTGTTCAACAAATAAAAAGTGTGAAAACTGGTGCCCTATTATGTCAGTAGTACAGCATAATCGGTGTCCAAGCAACACTCCTATATTTAATTCTGTGTCTATTTAAAAAAATACAGTTGAAATAGCATTAAAAAATATGGAGAGGGGGGGGGGGGAGCTTTTTATTTTCTCTTCTTCGCCTTCATAAACGCACGAAAAGTCTGCCCCTGACAGCATCCCGCAGCTGCTGTTGAAATATGGACACCGAGTTCGCTCACTGCGATGCGACGAAACGAAAATAGACTTCAGAGCCAGGCGAAAATGTAGAAAAAGGAGTTATAAAATAAATAAATAAATAAACAATGGCAAGCCTGCTCCACGGCGGAAGGATCAAACAGACAGAAAAACGAGGACGAGATTGGGGAAATCTAAAATCATTCGAAGGCGTGAGCAAAGACTCGAGATTCTTAAAATTCTTGATGTTTGCAGTTTGCTGCAAAGCAATAAACCGGTTTGATATAACTATTTTACAACAAAAAAATGTAACATGAGAGCGATCTGTTGGCCCATTTCCATTTAAAAAGTTTTCCAAGAGTCTTTTCCTGCTTGAACTAACCATCATTATCTGTTCAGCATGGAAAAGACATTTCGACGATGGGGGTTCGGGTTCGATTCCCTGCTTAGGCATGGACTTTCCTGTGCTGTTCCCTAAAAGGGAGCAGTCTTAGTTCGCCTATACGGTACTTCCAAAATAATGTCCTTTGACTCTGGAATTTATGAAACAACTTATGTGCGCAACTATGACATTAGCTGTTGAAAAACTATCCGGGGTCTGAAATTTTCTCAGTTCTGTTTTGGAAGTCTTTTGAGAGTGTACGGGTAAAAAAGGTACTAGAATAAATATCTACGTATCGTTAAGTGAATATAGAAAAAGCTAACAGACGACCGAAAAAAATTATTTCATTTTAGTCTAAACTGTGTACATTCTAAACTTGAACGAAAAAATAAATAAAGCTGCTGGAAAAATATTTCACTATGCATCGCGGGGAATAACTTATGCTGTATTAACAGCATCATAAGTCGAAGATTAAATCTCGATAGCAAATTATTCAGCATCTACTCGTACCTGACGTAAGAGAAATTTCTTATCCAAGAAGTGTAAAATTTGATGATTCAATGGAAATAATACAGGCAAAACAAAGGTACTTAGGAGATGACAGAACATAAGATTCAATAAAAAATTATTAATTTGACGAAATTAGGACTAGTTAAATAATTTAAGTCATATTGATCGAAACAAAGTTCAGGTCATGACAATTCGGGTCGAAGTTGGTTGAGAAATATGAAGACGAAACTAATATAAACTGAATAATTAAAAAAATAACCACATTTATATGGACTTATCACACTGAGTAAATTATATGCCCTTGAAAAATAAATACAGATTTGTCTTGTTATCTAGTAATTCGGAAAAAATTGTAGATCTTTTACGCATAAGTGACAAGTGATTTAACCACCACCCCAAAATAATAATAGTAAAAATACAATAAAAAATCAACTTTTCTCTTGAAATTAAATTCTATTTTAAAGGACAAAGAGAACAATTTTTTTTTCAAAATTTTTTCGCAGAATTGGCTTTAAAATGTTTTTATCAATAAAGATAAGATTTTTCACGGCGTAATATATCGTCTCCAATATTTCTGCGCACCCATCGGATAAATCCTAGTGCTAGAGCACTATGAGAAAAATTTCATAAAATGACAAAGGCGTGTATACAATTATATGCCAAAGAAATAATTATAGAGCAAAATAGTTAAAGGCAAGAAAGAGATAGATTCAATGCATAACCACGAGTAAGATAAGAAAGGTCGCGGGTAAACGAATAAGAAAGTACCAGAGGTTTTACTGCAGTTTCATTTTGAGGGATAGCTCGAGTAAGAATGCGCCCCACCGGACTTTCATTAATAAGCAAACATACCTGGGAGCAGATGAACTCCACCAGAGAACGAAAAAGGGGAAGAAAAAGCCCTCTGCCCCCCGTAACGCTGTATGGCGGTGAAATATGGAGAAAGAGGGTACCCTCGAGAGTAACAGTCATCTTCCGGGTGAAGACAATTCTCGCTAACACCCCCTTCCCCCTCAAAATAAAAAAAAAATAAAAAAAAAAAGGAGGGAAAACTCAAGCCATAAAATGAGAAGACTCGTGAAAATGAGGCGAGGATTTTTTTAGAGGAAGACGCGAGAAGGAGAGGGGAAAAAAAGGAAACTAGGAATAATTCTGTCCCCTTCCCCCCGCACAAAACCCCAGAAAAAATGTGCAATTGAGATAACGTGATGAGGTTGAAGGGAAAATACGGAAAATGTAAACAAATAAGAGGGGAAATAAAAAAAAATAAAAATGAATAAAAAAGGGAATCCTCAGAAGCGAAATCATAATCAAGTTTTCAACACAGAGTTCTTCAATCGAAATGAAACACAGCAATAGGGGAAGAAATGTTTCTATTTTCAAAATGTACATTCCTTTTCGCAGAGAGCAAAAATTCTCATTCCTCCCCCTCCCCCCCCTATTTCATTATTTTTTAAAGCTTTTTCCTAATTGACTGCACACCGGCGGGCGATACAAATTTGAAAGTGTTATTTTTCCTCCAGACAAACTCGAAAACTGCTAGACTGGCAAGAAGTTCCTTTTAATGGCAAAGTCGTTTCTCGCCTACCCTAAAACACAAGCGAAGGGGGAAATTATCATTGTTGCGGGGAGAGAAAAAGAGAAAATGCGCAGTTATTTTCATGATGTAATTTTGAATTGAAACGCCAGAAGCTAGAACATCAAAATGGAAATGCTGTCGTGTCATAGCTTTCCATGGAGGAGAATTTATGAAGGTACTTATCTCGAAAAAACCTCGTGCAAAATTTCAAGCTTCAGCTACGAAACACGGCAAAATATGCATGTTCATTTAAAAACTTTAGTTAAAATATTAATGAAAAATTTTGCAAGTGAGAGAGATTGACCTCTACAATCTATTTAGAACTGAGCTTCACAGACAATCACCAATTCACAAATCTTCGTCCGGGGAAAATGAGAAGCCACATACAAAATTCCTACTATGAAACTTTCAATCATGCCAGTTTCTGAAATACGTATGGTAAAAGTAAGTTTTTAATTTTTATTGGAAACTCAACATATTTATTTAAATGACAAAAAGCTAGGGACTACATTGACAAGGTAACTAAACTCTCACCATCATACACAGGAACCAAATTAACACATCTACAACCTAACAAATTTGCGGCACGTAGGTACTTAAAAGAATGCTGAAATTGCCCGCTGAGACATCAGACCTCTCAGTATTCTATGCTCTTTACATAAAGGGCAAGAAACTGCAAAACCTAAAGTGGAAATTTGGAATTTTTATATACAACATATACTTTTTTTGTATAAGAGGTATATAAATACTATTTATTATTAATTTTTTGCATATGCCGTATTATACTAAAAACTGAGTCTAGACAGGTGACGTGCTGTTTTGCACGTCACCTGTCTAGACTCAACTTTAGTTGATATGGGGTAATTATTTTTATAGTATTGATGCTTGTTTTCCTACAATTTTATCTTTAAATAATCACATGCATCGTAAAAGGAAAAAAGAAAGTTCTTACGGTGATTCAACAATTTACAGTCAGACTTCCTTAAAAGTGCGTTTCTTAAAAATTATAATTACTAAATCCTACTTTTATCAGTTATGCAGTACTAATATGGCTTTCCAATAATTTTACAACCGAGAGTTAAATTAAGTGTGAGAAGCCAGACATAATTTTTATTAAAACTTTTCTAATCATCGCTCGAAATTATGCGGTCTTAAGAAAAATAAAAAAAGGCTAGATAAAAAGAGATTTTGCTGCCGCCATACACTTTCGAAAGTAACTCGGAATATAACATCTGCTGCTGTTGTTTCTAAAGGCACCCAAAATTCCAGACCAGGTCCATATAGGCTTCGGGCTGAAGTGTGCAACTCCAGTTTATATAGCACCGCAAAAGTCGGAGTCCGGCGTAGCTAGTTGCCACCTCAATTTTGACCGACCAAACCCAGGGGAGATACCAGGGGAGATCGTACCCTCTCCGACCTCATAAAGTGACTTTCCGGTCTACGGATTTAACGTGTCCATCCGGCCTAGACATAGAATATAACATCTAAAATTATGAAGTCTGATGGATAGAAGAGCGCAAGTGTGCCTATGAACTAATAGATTGAGTACAAATATTACTGGGGATAATAACAGAAAAATGTAAATTACTCGCATTTAAATTTTCCGCGTTATCTGTGAAACGTTTGGACTGCGTTCGTTACATAAATTTGTTGAACCAAATAAACGTATTACACCTACGATACAAGGATGTCGTAACTCTTATCACAGCAGCTGGGGCACATGAAGTATGTAATAACAGTAATTTAATTCTTCTTTCCTACAGGAAATCATGTAACAATTATTTATGAAGTCTTGGATTCAATACGTTTAAAAAATTACACCGTTTACAAGACACTAAGAAAGAGAACTTCTCAAAAAAAAAAATAAATAAATAAATAAATAAATAAAGAAAGAAAAAAATAAAGAAAATCTCAGACACAGCTTCTCTCCAACTCTATTCATAATTTGCATCTTATTCGCAAAAATGCTTCATTATTTGCAATACGGAGCGAATTAAAACTTTAAAAGAAAACTTCACAAAATAAATAAGAGTTTAAATTCAGAAGATGAAAGGGAAAAAACTGTTATCAGAAAAGATTAGCATCTCCTTCTATCCCGAAATTTTCGGGAGCGCGGGGGGCGAAAGAGAAGGGCAGATTGAAAAATGGAAAACAGAAAAAAAAAATCAGAAGTGAAATCATAATCAAGTCTCAACAAGATCTTCCATCGGTACAAAACAACAAAGGAAAAAGGAAATGAATGGATAGCATAAAAAGCACCTTCTGCTTGGAAAGAAACCCTTCCCCCCCCTTTTCCCTCACCCCCTTTAGAGAAAAATCCGGAATTTTTTTAGCATTCCTTCCTAATTGACAACACAACGGCTCTTTCAAGGAGTTGGGGCGGGGGGGGGGGGGGCATTCCTTTTTAAGTAAACGAAGATAGCATTTCGGAAGTTCCAGTTATGAGGAAACTCATTTCTGCTGCTCCATAAGACATAAGAGCAGGGGGAATCTATGACAGTCAAGGAAAAATTTTTAATTATTTTTAAGTGCGATGGGTGACGCTTCATAACGCACTCGAGAGAGAAAACTGATACCAAGCAGTTTTACATGTATAGTTACATAGGTTTACGACCAGTCATGGAGGTAAAAACTATTAAAGATCAAGAAGAACCTAATCCTAAAGAAATCGCTCGATACACCAAAGCGTCGGTTTTAAACTGGGATGCTTCAATTTCGTTTTATTTTGATTTCTCGAAAAGTAGCACGAAGACAGAATATGACTAATAATAGTTATTTTTACTGTTACCCGAATGAGATTGATAAAGTAACCTTAAAAAAGTTCCCTATAAGAGTAAATTACAGAATTAAATTCGCATTTTATAGACTGCTAGAAATGGTAGCGATTTTTTTTTCCGTTTTGGCTTTAGAATAGTTCTTTTAAAGCTTTTGAAATTCATTTTCAGAGCTTAAGTATTTTAAAACCGATTTTTTATTCTGAGAATGATATTGATTTTATCTTTTTTCAATAGTTTCGCCCGTTTACTTTGCGCTTCCCATTTATACCTTTAAACAGGCAGTGAAGGCACTTTTCTGGAGTCACCATCGCCGCCTGCATTTGTTCAATATTCTAACAGTTGGTGGAGCTCCCGCAATGGAATTCATCGCACTGCATGCCTCATACGGATATTCAATAAAATTCGGCAGTGTTGAACAGTGTTTACGGAAGTTTTTAAACATATGCACAGTTCATTCAGGTTATAGTCAACCTTCCAGGCACTACATGTATTTAAGAACCAAACATCAAAATTTTTAGGGCGCGGTGGTCCAGTTGGCAAAGGCAGCGAGCCAGTCATCTGATCGTCACTGGTTCGATGCTCGTCGCTGAAATCTGCCGCTGTGTACACTAGAGGCGGCTGGTGCACGAAAAATATGTCGTGGCTGCAATGTCTTCCAAGTTCTCAAATTTACCTCTGGAGGTGCGGGGTCAAGTGTACCGGTCTCGTCACTTAACTCGGTTCAAAATTACGGGACCAGATCGTAGCCAAGTCGGACTCCGACCCTTGTGGTGCCAATTAAAAACCGGAGTCAACCCCCTCTGCCCATTAGCCTATATGGACTTGATCTGATGTTGCTGTCGGTCAAGTGGGATAACCAACAACGACAACATCAAGATTTACACAACCAGCTGATAGAAGGAATGGGATACAAATGAAAATCTGTATGTTTAAAACATTAAAATATTTTGCGGGGGAAAAACCTATTACATATGAAATAAGAAATTTCTGCGTCAATTCCAGAGTCCGCCCGTATGCCATGGGTGCTCCAACGACAGGGCAGCCATTAAAGCTATTGAAAAAAACTCGATTTCTGCCACAACTGTGAATGAAATAAATGAATTATTGCGCACATAGACTAAAGTTGGAAAGAAAGTTAAGTAAAAGCACAGATATCTAATGAACAGGTCATCAGGGCCATCTGAGCAGACTTAAACGAAGAAATCTTGATAAACAAATTTATATAATAGAAATCAAAGTATAAAAAACAAAAACTAAAGAACCAAAATAAACCAGAACATAACGAGGTAATCGACCGGTCTCTTCATCAGGAGGCCTAACCGAGTCGATCACCTCAAGGGCGAACTTTTTTAATAGAATTTAGGTCTAGCCAAAAAAAACATTCCAAGGGCCCCGAGATACCCACATTGGAAACAGAAAATCAAAAAGCATTACAAATTACACCACAACATTAAGTACACGAAAGAACCACACAAAACAGTAATTATATATATATATATATATATATATATATATATATATATATATATATATATATATATATATATATATATATAGATAGATAGATAGATATATATAATATGTAAGCATATATGTGTGTATGAGTATGAGATCTGCTCGGGTTTGACTAGGTCTTGCGAATGCCAAACCTGACTCGACCCTCAGATCAAGTCGTTTCGATGCCGGGGTTATTTTTTTTTTTTTGTACTCATGCTATGTAGGTCGGAACGACTAAAAGCTTAAAAAAATACTCGCTCGGTGGTACTTATAATAGAAGCATTCAAGTCTCAAATTGTTCAATGTCTCAAACTGTTAGTAAATTAGAAAACAAACGCCATGAACTGTTGCAAATTTCAAAAAATAATAAGCTTTGATATTTTAAGACATACAGACAATAAATCCCCTTGCGAATATAAAAAGCAATTTTAAAAGTTTTGAGAAGGCATAAACAAAAGCCAACTTCTTTCTAACCGTAAAAGCTTTGTGCATTTCCAATTAATATTTACTATAGTCAAAATTCTGTTATTTATTGTTAAATAGTATTGTCACAATTTTCTAATGCCACATTTACACATTCGCGACTGCGCCACCCGCAAGGTATTCGCGAGACATTAGTCCCGCTCCTGCATCGACGCGAGTGACCGTTCTCACATTCTCGCGCCTCTTGCTATCAAAAAGACTTCCCGACGACATTCACCCCTTTCGCCTTTGAACCCCCTCCCCGTCGCCATTCGGCTCTTTAACTCGTGCCAGAAAACCGCTCCCGAAGCGAGCGCCACGATTGGTGAGGAGAAAAGGCGAGCACAACGTTTACACATACCCCTCCCACGATTAGACTCGCCGCCTTCGCTACTGTGTAAATGCGGTGTAAGGATTTTCCCGTTTATTCAGTTTTAAAGCTGTTAAGTGTTACAGTCAAAGAATAAATTTGCTTAATATTCTTTATAATAATTTATAATAAACTATTATTCTTTATAATAATCTTTTATGCATATATCACAATTTTAACAGGGTATTGAATATTGATATCTAAAATCAGTTTTAACCTGAACACAGCAGCCCAAGTCAAGTTGGATGCGTCTAGGCAATCGAATCGTCCCCGGACCAAGCAGGGCGAAGATAAGTATCGGCTGATTGGGCACTGAATTTCCGGAACGTTGCATGTCTATAATCACCTTTCTCTACTTAGAATACCACTATAAATTACTTTGGAAAGCGCAGATTACATTTGACTTACAAAAAACCACAGAGGTCCACCACTGTTCGTAAATGGTGTACATCCGGCCATTCGTAGCACAGTGAGGTACCGACGGTCATTTTTAATGTCATGCCCATGCCGGATACGAGCCTGAAAAGTCGCGCGCTTATGCTTTCAGCTCGCTTAGACATGAATTCTATAATGATAATAAAGTCATGGGGTTCGTAGGGTTCAATAAACTGGGTGAACTTATTGAACACGACACGATCATTGACTTTGTGCAATAATCATGACAACTAAGGGTATAATGTTGCCCGTATTCGTTTATGTGGAAGAATAAATCCATAGTTATGCTGACGTTTAAGTGTCTAAGGCTTTCGTTAACATTTAAGTGTCTCGGACTTTCTCAGAATGGTCCGAGAGTTCTCGCGGGACGGTATGGTGGTTAAGAAGGTAATTACAGATTCTGGTGTGTAGATAAGGCAGAACTGTTGATAAAAAGGGCATAATACACCTGTTTTACAAAGTCGAGAGTAAAATGAACCAAAGCAAACAATTAGTGTTCCAAAATCGGATGATCAGTACCTTGTAAAACATGAAATACTTATTTCCTTCAAAAATTTTCATTTTGTCCTTTTACCACGTGTGTAAAAAAATCTCTCATGACTAATGGCATGAGTAAATATAAATAAGAAAAATTACCCGAGAATACTGCAAAAGCAGCAAATGCCTGATCGCTTTTCAGTCGGCAAAGTGCCGCTGCTCGCGTGGAATTCAATCAATCCTACTCTTCTCCCTCCCCTCCTCGAACACCTCTCAACGCCCCCTCCCTCCGTCGAACAATGCGAACGCTTCTCGATTCGCGAATGAAGGGAGGGTACCATTTGTAAAGCTCTGACAAGCACCCTTCTTCTGTTCGCGAAGTGATCCCGTTTAGGCAGAGAATTGCATCCGAGAGGGTGGCAACAGGCGATGCAGAAGAGAGATGAGGGGTGGGGGTATGGATGAGTGGGACGATCTGCCGACGGGAACGGTCGATCGCGGGAACGTTCCGATCGTTCTCTGTCCACCCACCTTCGATTATCGGCGAAAGAGTGTCGGCGATGAATTTCTATTCGAATATTACTTCGCACTTACTGTATGTTCACAAAATGCAGAATTCTCACGAAAACACCGGAGAAGTGAAAGCGTTTCCAATTACTCTGGTTTCACCAGAAAATGCATTTAGTAGTACAATTCAATCCAAGTCTCCCCGACCCTCTTTTTGTATACAAATGTAATGAACTACGTTTCAAGAATTTGAACAATTAAACAATGACACACTATGTATATTATACACAATACACATGGGATATCGGGTTCCACAGAAAAAAAAAAAAAAAAAAAAAACTTTTCCACCTTTGCATGAATATTTTAACAAACAAATATTACATTTCTAAACTGAACACATGGGTGCTCCCAATTTTGAATTCCGATAATCTCATCTAAGATGTAAACAGTCTCTTCAGAGTCCTTTAAAGATAAATAAAAAGCCTATCTCAGCAACTAAACTTCTTTTCAAAATACTAAATCTACAAGAAAAGAAGTAAATAAAATAAAAATAAACAATGCACATTCCCCTCCCTTGGATGTCGTCCATTGTATCATTTCTATTACTTCACGTAACCCACAATTTCACATTTCTTCTCCATAAAACTTTTTGCAGTAAAATGCCTTTTAATTTGCACGTAATAGCCTCTCAGACTGTTCTGGCGAGAAAATTATATTTTACCGCAGATCGAACAAGGAACAGGCAAAAGTGCTTCGTTCCCTTTTTACAGCGGCAAGGAAACGAAAGTAATCCAAACATCATTAAAGAATTGCTTCGCTTACCTCTGTTCTGAAACAGAGGAGAGGGGAAAAGAAAACACACCGCACACAGACTTAAAAGGAAGAAGAAAGAAAAAAAGGACGTTTCAAAAACAACCGTCGGAAAAATAATGAGGAAAACCGTGGAAACAGCCCTGGCTTTTCAACGAGGTAATGAATACAGAAAGGCACAACAAATAGAGGTAAAAAAATAAGAATAGGAGGGGCAGAGGGAGGGGGGTCATAGTTGGAGAAATCCGGAGATTATGCGCTCGATGCGAGGCCACTACCAACGGAGTAGTGCCGCGTGTTCTTTAAAAGACTCCGTTTTTCTCAAAGGCTTAGAGAAAATAACGGCGCAGCGAAAACAAAGCAAAATTTAAAACCATCATTAAAACCTAATTAGGAAGCGCTATCTTCCTATAAAAATAAGATGAGTAAGGGGTGAAAGGCTTAAAAAGGCAAAACCCGGATGACACTGTTAAAAAGGAGAGAGAAGGCGATCGTTCCCAGTCAAAGAATGAGGCACATTTCGTAAATAAACTTTAATTATCTACACTGAATATTTATAAGTTATATAAATAATCAATTGTTAAAGATAATTAATTCGATGACAGGATAGGGAAAGTCCAGGTGTAACGAGTATTTATTCCATTTGGTTTGGGTGTTACAAAAAATTACTGTAGTGCTCCAAACTAACCAATCTACCATACAGTTCGCTGACTTATCCAAGATACTACTGTATCCTCTGCTTAGTCAACCGATGAGCGAGTGACTAAATCAATAGACAGTAGCAAGCGGTAGGCACTTGTCTTTCCAACGTTTAGTTTCAACGTCCAATATGTGCATATTAAAGTCTTCATATGATGTTGGGATCATTAAGGAAAAAAATGAAATTGAAAAGCACAGCACCTTCCAGAGAACGATCAAAATTAGGATCCCTTCGCAGATTATGCTGCATTACAGAATTTATCATTCCGCTCGACATATCAAATCTACCCGTCGAACATTTCTTTTCCGGAAATGTAAATAATTGAAAGAATAAACTTCTACCTAATGCTGTCCCCGTGTTTTAAATATCTTTAAAATTATGACGTTTAGCGATCCAATGATTTTTCTGCTGTGAAGGGATATGCAGCCTAAAGTAGTTCTGAAAAGAAGTTGTTTCCTAGTTTCCCGATTAATTACAATTTATTTCAGATACAAATTTAAAACTCTTTAAGGCTGATTTTTAAAAGGAGAAAATCAAGATTTAGAGCTCAGATATTAATTCTACAAATTTAAAACTTTTTTTTTTTTACCTTTCTTTGAAGCTAGATCTCTTTCGTTTAATATCTAAGTAATGAATCGTTATCTAGCAGTCTTAATTTGTTCATCTTTGGGTGGTCAGTCAAAATACAATTGTTACTCTATACATATAAATTCAACACCAAAAGCGGATGAAGGTTATTAAAAGGTGTCGGACCAAACGGCAGTCAGGAATATTTGAGGAGGGATAAAATTATGGCCCTGCAGTCACTAGGGGGGGGGGGGCAGTTTTTTGACTAATTAATACAGATAAACTTAATTAAAATAACGTAAACCACGCATGATGTTACGAGTCTACCAACTTTCCTTAAAAATAAATAGAATTCGACATTTATTACTTAATTAAACTCTGTTACAATCTTTAACAGAATATAACAAAATTTAATTTCACCCGCCTTTCCTCACAATTTTACACGAATAGTCAACCAGAAGATTTGGTCCTCAGACGGCTACAGACGCGGTAAGTACTACTTATAATATTCACATCTGGAGAGACGATATACATTTAGAATAACAAGTAATGCTTATTTTAACAAAATCAGGCGAAAATATCATCGATATTCACAATTTAATTGTGATGGTCACTACAGGCATGCTTAGGGTTGAGAGGGTCAAACTGACACTCAGAGACTGAGGCGAAGATAGCCTGTACAGGACCCACCACGATGTCAGGGAGTTTTCTTTGTAACTATGTGGACAGATTAAACTGCCCAAGAAATGTAAGGAGGGAATCCGACTGAGAATGCGAGTTCTTGGTTTTAGAAATAATAGTGATCGTTCTGTTGTCGTTCAGATTCCGCGTATATACACTGGTGAAAGAAATTAAGAGAATTTGCAGACTTGGTCGATTATCTCTAGAACTACTGTACCGATTTAAATGAAATTTGATATGTACATACATTGATACAATACAAAACAAAACAAATAACCATTCAATAATTGTAATACGGACGCATGATCGTGCGTAAACACTCGTTGGAGTCGGAACGTATGAAACAGCGGTTGCAGAATAAAAAATAAAAAAAAAGAGTTAATAGATGGGTTAATAGGGGGTATGGTCCCCTCTTACAGATATACAGGTCTCGCAGCGTGATTTCATACTTGAAATGAGGCAGTTTATCATTTCCTGTGGCAATTGGTCCCACTCGTTCAGCAACGCTGTTTTCAGTCCCTGGGTGGTTCTCGGAGGGGGGATGCAAGTTGCAATTGCCCTCCCCAGAGCGTCCCAGACCTGCTCTATACGGTTAAGGTCTGGAGATCTGGGTGGCCAATCCATCCGGCGAATATCCTCACTCTCTAGAAATTCGTCGACCAGAGCTCTTTGTGGCCTATCGTTATCGTCCATTAAAATGAACTCAGGGCCAACTGCACCCCTGAAAAGGCGAACATAGGGCTCCAAGACGTCATCCCTATACCTCACACCAGTCACAGTGTCTCTTTCAAAGACATAGAGGTGTGCGGCCATCCAACATGATGCCTGCCCAGACCATTAAACCTCCTCCGCCATAATGGTCCATTTCGCGGACATTGGAGGGTAGGTAGCGGGTCTCTGGTTCTCTCCATATGAACGTACGGCGAGAATCGGTGTTTAGGCTGAACCGGGACTCATCAGTGAAGAGAACGATAGCCCACTGATCCATACTCCAATCTCTATGCTCTCTGCACCATGATAAACTGATTCTCCTGTTCGTAGAAGTGAGCGGGACGCAAACAGCAGGTCTTCTTGCAAACAACCCTCTCTCATGAAGTCTTTTGGAAACAGTCACCCTTGATACACGGGTTCCTGTGGCTGAATACAAGTCACGAGAGAGCTGAGAAACTGTAGCACTCCTGTTATAATCGACAAATGGCGATCTTCTCTGGCCGTCGTGGCTCTTGGACGACCTTGCCCAGGCTTTCTGTCGATGGATCCGATATCCTGGAACTGTTTCCATAAGTTACACACAATGCTGGGCGTTAAATTGAACTCTCTAGAAATTTGGACTTGAGATTGGCCTGCTTCTAGCCTCCCCACAATTCTCCACCTCATTCCATCATCTAAACGTTGGTGGTTACTTATTTTTACTGTTGCAATTTGAAATTAACCGATTGCTGCAAAATAACACCAAGAAATTCGCCGAGGTGTGCTAGCGAGCGAAATACGTCTTAACTTACGCGCGCTTATAAAGCCTGTTTCTCTACTGGCTCCGTCTACACACACGTGTACGCTTACGTATTTGACGTACAATATTTGCATTTTT
The DNA here is from genome assembly GCA_907164885.2 of Dolomedes plantarius. Taxonomy (NCBI): domain Eukaryota; kingdom Metazoa; phylum Arthropoda; class Arachnida; order Araneae; family Dolomedidae; genus Dolomedes; species Dolomedes plantarius. Next base: position 132,323,962 of record OU015497.1, on the reverse strand, counting down.
GTCTAGAAGCAGTGGTTTTACATTCAGTTCAGTTCTTTTCATGAAATTCGATAAAATATGCAAATCCTCTTAATTTATTTCACCAGTGTAGTTTTGAATCAGACCTATGCATTTAATTTTATGAGTAGTAAACTGTGTACATTTTAATGCGTCTCGTGCCTGTGACTGATTCGAGAACGTTGCAGAATCAAACTCCAGTCTCTTATTCTAGGGGTCGTTATTCTATTACCCAAATTATGCCCTCAATGAGAGGAAGTTTCATTTATTTAAATTTTAATCCATATTACAGTACCTAGTATCCAGGATACGGTATATTTTATTCCAGATGATCAGGTTTTATTGATCACAAATTATATGATTTTAATTTATTCTACAGATAAACCCTAGGTCTTCATATAAAGTGTTTTTGCAATGTATAAGTAGAAAAGCACTTACTTTGGGATATCTGAAAATTTTACAACTAGGGGTTTAACAATCAGTCAAGAAAACTTTGACAAAGTCATTTCAACAAGCACCCCACACAGTTTCGTTAAGAGTCGACGCATGCTGTTTATGTGTATAACGCTTAAAAAACGTTTTAGAATTCCTCCTTAATTTTAACTATCAATTCAGTCTTTAAAATTTATAATCTATAATGTTCATGAAACATTTTCATGCCAAAATAGAAAAACAGCATCTGAATAGGGTCATTTTAGAAACCTCGCCAAAAACTTTATAATTTACCATAAAAAGCATACTTTCAACTTTTCTCCGACCGTGAAATATTCATGAGACTCAAAAGCGTTATTTTTAGAACTCCTATATGGACAGGACAATGAAAATTCTGTTGAAAAGTCGTCTTATCTTTCAGTTACAGGAGCTTCTAATTAAAACAGAAATCCATTCGCAGAGGACACTCATTTTCTTTTTTTAATCTTCTGTCAAAAGACGATGAAGAATGAAAAATAGAATGCAACGATAGAACACAGCGGCAAAACAGATGAATACTATAAAGAGATTACGGTTTAAAGCAGTATCACACAGAAAGAAAAGTGAGAGAAAAAAAAATCTAACATTGTTTATAATTATTATGCATATTTTAGAGAAGCAGTTTTGAATTAATTTATTAGAACATGTAAATCTGTATAGATACGCCTCGAGGAACACAAAATATTCGTCATAACACTATTTGCTCGTTAAAAAATTCACAAATGCATATCATTTAGGAATTGTTCCTAGCCATAATCACATCTAATACTCCTCGGTCTACAATGAACAACGAAGTAGTTTGAATCATGTAACCATCCTTCTTAATATATTGTGGAATTTAAGAAGTGTTGATTAGTGCGCGATTTTTCCGCAAATTTTCTGTAGGTCATAATCTTTTGTCTCAATAAATCGTCTTACAACCCCTCTCTTAGATTTATTATTTCTTATTCCTTCCACTTTTGACATTGTATAGGTAAAAAATGTTAAACTAAATTATAAAAAATCAAATTAAAAGGATTGCACAGCACAGTTTAGAGTTTTCAGATTATGCAATGCACAGTATCACCCGAACGGTTTTAACGCTGCCTGACTGAGGGGCCACTGCCACTGCAAGCTTTTGAAAATTACCTTAAAACCGTAGAAGATTATCTTTTAACATTATACTTTGCAAATTACTAAAAATTCCGCGAAAATCGTAAGAAAGGAAAAAAAAATCCAAATTTATATTCATTATCTAAACATTAATATTTGCACCAGAGGACGCAATATAAAATTCTAAACAAAGATGGTAATACCGGCCTTCCAGGATGTATAGGAGTGTGAGATAGACCTTAAATCTCGGTTCCCCCAATAAAACTTTTCATCGAAGTAAATACTAACAGAGACTTGCACCACGTGGCTTACAAGGTATAACCAACACAGTGATTCAGTAAGGCAATGTGTTCTAGAAGCACACTAAAATATTTATGTAGGCGATATTGAAAGAAAAGAAAAAAGAAGTACTTTTATTACATTCTAAAATTCGCAAACGAATGGAATTTAAAGATGCGGACCATGCTATCATTTCAGAAACGACCAGTAACAGAACCCTCAGTTAGCAAAAAGGTTATCAAAACAGGGACCGAAAAGAGAGACCCCAAGTCCCCCAATCTTTACAACATGCGGCATAGCTTCGCACTATTTTTAGCTTTTACATAAAAAAAATCATAACTAAAATATATCATAACGAGTTTCTTTATTTAATATTTTTAACTCTACAATTTACGTAAATAAAGGTGTGAATAGTCATTAAATTTCCTTTTTAATTCCTGTGGTTAGGGTTTATTGCTCAAATATCTTCCATTTATCAAATAAGAGTTTTCGAAAGTAGATAAATTATTTGGCAGTAAGCCAGTTGCGTTAACTCCGCTTGCTTTGTAGCAATCATTAAATACTATCTAAATGAAATTAAGTTACTAGCAATAAATTACTTTTATCAAGCTATTTATAACTTCATTACATCCAATCTTCACAGTTTAACCTGAGGTGAAAATATGATACTTTTATTGCATAACTCACTTTATTCTTCAAGCGTTATACATGGTATAATCAGACTGTTTCGATTTTTAAAAGTCTTGAAACGTATGTCACGAGCGCTCCCTCAGAGCAAGAAATTACTTTAGGAGTATATTTTTGTTTTATCATCAGGTCCATCAAAGATATGCTCTTAATGTAAAACCGTTAATACAAAATAACCGCATCTATGTAGTTTATTTTTAATGTTTTCGCACATTGCAGTGCAATATGGACTCGATAAATGATGTTTCAACTTCTTTCAGAAATATAAAAGGTCTTTTATGGTTCCCTTTCGGGACAGGAAACTTTTCTGTAGAAAGGTGTTCTGTCTTAACTATGGAATTGAAATTTTTTCCCTTATTGCCTTTTTATTTTCAATAAAAGAGGCGATATTATAAACTCTGATAAATTTTGAATTCATTACTTACACTCTTAGAGCAGCAAAATATCTCCCAAGAAAAGTACACAACTGAATATTTTACCGGAAATTTAAAAAAAAATATTGATCATCTGACAAGTGCTTTAGCATCGTTGCCACGTAATAAAGAAGAGTTTTGCATGATCGCTTCGAATATATCAATTAAACAATCTCGTGTAAAGCAGGAAAAATATGGCTCATAGAGAGTCAAAATCCTGCTTGAAGAGCAGTAAACGAGAACGAAAATTCTGTTCCATGACTGCTGTCTGAATAAGTTTGGAACGCATGTTGCATTGAAACTAAGTGACTTCTCACATCAGGACATCATGCCTTTAAAGCAGGGGTTCTCAAAGTGTGCCAGGAACGCCGCGCAGCACAAATTTTAAAATTTTTCTGTACTGTATGCAATGTTATAACAAGGACGCCGCCGGAAATTATCTGTAGATCAAGGAGCCGCGGGTCTAAAAAGTTTGAGAACCACTGCTTTAAAGGATCGAAAGGTATGTCATGATAATTTTCTATTTGTGAAAGTGGGAAAGAAGAAAACAGTTTTATTCAAATTAGAACGTTAGACGGAGCACGAACCGAAATATTTAAATAAAAAAGTTATCAGACAAAGTCAGATTGGATTTTATTTCTAAAGTCGAAGCAGGGACTTGATTTACAGAACTGAGAATAGTCGGAGCTATTCAAAGAGCCCAGTCACAAGCCAGCGAGTGAAATAAAAGCCAGTTTGGAAGGCTTACATTAATTAGTACGGAGTAGTGAAAAATATAGATTGGAGCGACTCAGTTAAAAATTTGTGGTATTAGCTGCGAGAAGTAGTATTATTGTAATTTGATTTCGTTTTCTATTGTAAGTTGTACTCTGAAATCGAGTTAATAAACTTCAATTTGCCTTTCATATTATAGACCAAATTTTTTACCATTGAGCCTTGACAACTGCTATTCAGTAACAAGGTTGAAAAGACATTTAATTCTTTAACGGATAAACACATAACTCTTTAAACGTTCCCCATTCATTTGCCCCTTTTGAAGCAGAATACACCAAGAACGAAATCTCCCGATTCAGGAAGATGGAAGCAAGTAGTCCTCAACAGAATAAAAACTTCTTGTCCAAAACTCAATGTGGCCCGAAGATCAAAGTAAGAGCATAGATTTTCATTCAGATCCTCAAGAAATTCTACAGAAAATTACGGCTTTTCAAAAGTTAGTAGTCTATACCTTATCAGCCAGACGCAGGCACTTTTAAAGTGTCGCGTGAAAGCTTCACAACAGCATCTTTCCTTTCATTATAGTTTTTTTTTTACTTTCTCTCTTGGAGAAATTCGAAGGAAATTGTAATGTGCAATTCCCTTTGAATTAAAAATCCATTTGAGAAAGAGAATGGGAAGAGGTGCAGAGGTACGTGGTTAAGACGATTAAAGATAGAAATGCGGGTCTTTTCAAATTTCTTTGAGAAAGAGAAAAAGGAAGAATATCTCATACTACGAGAAAATTACATAAGACGGTGGCTTTAGGAAAGGGAAAGTTAATTTTCAGCGACGAAATTAAGTCTAGTACAAGCAGAAATGAATCAATCATACTGCTTATACAAAAAGAAAGACAGAAACTAAGTACGCAAACAAATAAAAATTAAATTACACTAAGTTTAACATACTTAATTTATTATTTTTTTACTTTTACAGCTTGTTTAAGAATTCCCTGGAAGATTTATAGTTCTTATCTTCAATTAACTTTTCAAAAGTCAAGAGAATATCTTAATATTTCTGAAAATTTTATTTGCTTTTCTCTACGCTGAAAATATGCATCTTCCCCAAGTGAATTTTTAAATCAAAGACCTTCAAGAAAATACTGAAGAAAAGTAATATTATATATATATATATATATATATATATATATATATATATATATATATATATATATATATATATATATATATATATATATATATAAAAATGGCGGGCAGATTCGAACGGAATCATGAAGTAGAAATTTCTTACAAAGAAAACATTTTTAGATTCATCGTATAGCTGCACTGAGACTGAGCAACCAACGCGCGTGCATAGAAAATGCGAGAAATTAATAAAAAATTAGGCGCGGACAAAAGCAGCGAGTCAAAATCGTGAAGAATGAGAAACCAAATAAATTTTATGTCAAATGCAGTCAAGAATACCATGAAAAATATTTCACAATATAAGTCACCTACACTTTTTTTAAAAAATATATAGTCTTTTCTTTTTGCTTTTATACATTTTCATCCCATAACTACAAATTTTTTTAAGCACGAGGCATTCGCAAAACCACATAACGTACACAATGTAAATAATCCCATATTTTAAATAAAACAATTTACTCACACACAAATTCATATTTTAAAAAATTACCTAAATGACACATTATTTATCTTTAAATATATAATTGTCCCGGTGCAATTAATTTAAGCAATTTTAAAAATGTATGTATATATGTTCTTAAGTCTTTAGTACTTAAAAAACATCACAAAAGATGAACGTAAGACATAACTCATCTTTACAAGTTATCCTCTTTTAATTTAGTTTCAACCCAAAATTACTAGTTATGGTACATTTGTTCGTTCTCTAGACAGCTTCCAAATAAAGCAGCACCCATACATCGTACCACGCAGAAACTTTTGAAACTGATAGATGCAGACAGCCCATAATCACAGTAAACATGGTCCTTTTCAGATAGTTGTCACACACTTATACATGGAAATTCAACTGGAAATCTTCCACGCAAAGACAATTTGTACCTAACAAAGTAAACTTCTATACTACATGTAGCTCACATGCGAAATGAAACCGTTAAAACTCAACGATCGTTTGTTTCGCCCATATTCCAAGATTTCAGTTATTTTCTTGTGAACATTGTAAGGCTCATTATTGAAACTACTAACTTGGCACAATGGTGTAACACCTTAAAAAGAAATGTCCGTGATGAAGACATGGAGTTTGATTCGCTGGTAAACCAGTTGTATTTAAATCGGAAAAAAAAAACGATATATTTATGTGACAAATTTGCTAATTATAACACCAGTAGCATACAAAAAATGAATTGGATAAAGAGATTAATTAGTTTTGTTGGATAAAATCCAAGTTAATCTATGATAAATGTATGGCCGAACGGGTAGGACGCTAGTCTTAGATCCTCTGATAGCCAAAGGTGCTGGTAGTCATTCAGTATCTTCTTTAAGCTATAGATCCCTATCAGTTCAAAAGATGTTGTAAAAGCGCTCAAAACAACCAACCAATCACGATAAACGAACCGAACTTGAACACAGTATGTCAACTAGATTTCGACCAAATGAAAAACGTACTGAGGCAGTTAAGTGATACAATTATACTTTGTTTTATTTCGTAAGACAACAAGAATGATCTGATCAATCCCTTCAATTTGAACACTGTCTTAAGTGTGTGTGCGTGTGTGGGGGGATACTTCTTATAACCGTATTCACTAACTTAACCGCTCTTCCCTAGACTGCCACAACCTCAGACTTTCGGACATAGACACATGTTCGCACAGTACATAGGCTCTTCTAATATACCAGAGAGAGAATAATGAGCACCAAAAGAAGAAAGAGCAATACCCATAATTCATCACCTTCCAATGAAAACGCATAAAATGAAAAAAAGCAACACTATAATATGAACAAAAGAATAAAAATGATCGTGGAGGCATTATAGCGTTTAGTTAAAGAACTGGCTATGCTCACGAGTTCAGTCTCTGTCAGTCGATGAGATAGGAAACAAAAACAAGCGTGTGTTTTTGGGTGTACTCGTCAATAAAAACAAAAATAAAATATGTTTTCAAAGACTGAACCCTCTTTTGTCCGAAAGCACCTTATGCGAATGAAAGAACGCTTCACTAGATACGCAGTCTTTGTCATGGTTGTATACCGATTGTCCCATCCACCCCTTAACCTCACCTTTATCCGAATAACTTCCCCCTCACCTGGTTTTCCGATTTTCTTAGTCGACGGAGCAAAAAGCTGTTTTGTTTTTTTCTTGGGGGTGGGGGGCGCGAAAAGTAATTCCCGAGATTTTCTAGTCGAGGGAATAGAATGTCACTTTGCTGCATGCAGCGGATTTTGCAGGCGACAGAGAAGGGAGGGATAGGATAGCATACCGATGAGTTGTTGCTACCCGCATAGAGCGATTTGTCAGCTCCAATTGCAGTCGAAACTGGAGGACTTCTTCGATACCAATTGGATGCGAAGAGACATAAAATACAGAAACACTTTTTGAGATTCACAGCAGGGGAGGGGGGGGGGGCAAAATATTTGCAAGTCGCCGAGAGATTTCTTTTCTCTTCCACTTGATAACAAGGAGAAAGTCGGGGTGCGGAATTTTGCACCGAACACACATTTTTTGTTAGCAGAAGTCATCGACATAAACGTTCTCAAATTTAGCATGAAGAAGAGGGCGTTTTATTTGTTTCATTTTAATTACTATTACAGCAATACAGAAGATTATTCTTTTTTGAAAACGGATAAATCGTCTCACAAATCCGTAAACCCTTATTTAACAACCATAATACCTTGGAAGAAGGGCATAACTCGCAATTTATATGCATTTTTGTGCTTGATAGATTGATGCTCTTATGCTAATATTTACCATCCACGTTGTCCAGAAACCCTTCATTAAACGGGTCGAGCCCCGGTCCATATTTATTAGGGGAACTGGCGACACAAAATCGTGAAATATACAGAAATTACGTTAAACTTTACGGCTACGAATTGGCATGAAGCAGACAAATTGATCGACCCTAAAGTTATTTTCAATTTTTTTTTATAACTATCCTTTTAAAATTAACTATTACTTTCCGGCCATGCAAGGCGAATGCGACTACTCTTTTTCTCCCAACAATATTTGAATGATTCACACACGTACGCATGCATGCAGAGAGGGTGTGGGAGAAGGGGGAGAAAGACAGACAGGGTCGAGGGTCTTGATAACCCTCTCTCATAACTGGATCCACTCTAAGAGCGGAAGTATTTCCCGTTTTCGAGGTGATGAAATTCATTCCTCCGTATGACATTGAATAGTCACACTCAGAGAGAAAGTTACACACAAAAGAAAAAGAAAAAAGGGCAAAGGTGATAAAATATGTCAAGAAGTAGGTCAACAAAACTGGACTTGTGGATTCGTTATTGCAGATCAAAGACACAACGAGTTGATAAAATCTTCCCATGAGTATGCTTAGAGAACTTGCCGTTTAAAAAAATGCTGCCACCGTACCATAACGATTAGAAATCAATCTAGGCCACTCAAGATTTAAAACAAGTCGAAACATTTCGCATTTGACTTCCAACACCAAAGACCATCTTACCACATTCTAACCCAAAGACATTCATTACAAAGAAGTCGATGTCATAAACTTCGAACAGAACTTATACCATTAGGAATTCAGAATACATTTATGCATTCTCTGGACTTAGAATCGTACGCACAACCGACCACGGGAGATGTAAAACTTCTTAACGGTGTTCTGCCTATAAAAAAAATCTCACACTCTGGGTGAAAGATTTTTTCCCCCTTTCTTTTCTAGATCGGCCGCAGCAAATTCAATTTGTGTTCGACAGAGAAGTTTAAAAAGGCACAGCTAAAATAAAATAAAAAGAATCCGCAACGCTCTCCTGGAAACACTCCAGAGCTGCAGGGCAAAGACTTTTTATAGTGTTTTATAAGCGTTGGCCTCTTTTCCGTGAACATTTTATTCGGGCGCTGCACTTTTCAAAGGGGAAAAAATCGATGTAAACAACGTTCTCCCTGTGTTCTCACGTCCGTTAATCTTTATGCGTATCGAGAAAGTTAAAAAAAAAGAAAGAGAGAGAGAGAGAGAAAGAATGGAAATTGCAACTAACACAACGAGCTAGACTAGAAACACTGCACTGCGGGAGATTGAATGCTATTATACTTCTCCAATATCGAAATTCGAACAGTGGATATTACTTATAGCGTGACAAAATTCCTCTTTCTCTAAATGGAAATGCACCCATTGTACCCATCATTACATATGTGAACGACTAAGCGTCTGAAATAATTCATCTCCACGTGGGGGAAAAATCTGGTTATCATCAGCAGGTGAGCAAATGGATCCCAATTTAATTTGATTACAATCCATCCAAACACATGTTTCTCAGTCCTGAAAATTGGAGAATAGAATTCAATTTTTCAGAAGATTTAAATGACTCTTTATAACGACTTCCGTCTATGCAGGGCTTTAAAAGCTAACTTAACTTTACAGAATATCCATCACACTGTTTTTCCAAAAATGAACAATATTGAAAGCAATTTCTACGACTAAATGCATGCAGAGAGGGTGAATGGAGGGTAATATGATCTAAACAGCAAAAATAAAATAAATATGAAAATAATAATAATAATAATAATTTTTTGTACGACATTCTATCTCCTTCTTTAAGCAATTTTCGTAATACATACAAAAAGTGTCAGACAAGTATTGTGAAATTTTCCTGACGATCTGGAAATATGCCAGTCAGTAGAATGGCGCTTCTTTTTAGTCAATTTCCAGTTCATCCTTCAACGTGATGACAGGTGAACGTTTTAATCTACCGGAACTTTTGTAACGACACATGCACTTTGAAAAATTAGTTAAAAAAATACAGCAATAGTATACGATTCAATTTTAGGCGACGGTAAAAGAGAATGTAAGCACAAAAATTTGAAAACTGACGTCAACTTCGCATATTATGTTGACCACCAGTATATATTTGGTACGCGCGTTGTGTTCATTGGAAAATTCAATGAACACAAAGGAAAATGAGACGTGATGCAGAGGCCAAACTTTGCAAAGGTCGCACATTTATTAACTGCACATTGCCGTTGAGTGTAAAGTAAATTTACGAGAAAGCTTAGATTTGAACGAGACCATTGTCTGACAATTCAAATTGTCATCGAGATACTCGGCTTCATGCAGATGTCGTACATAAGATGTAATCTGACAACGTAAAAAGTAAGATCATAAGAGCTATCTAAGAAATTCTAGACGAATTTAAAAGGACTAGGGTAGCCTATGTACAGCGTAAACAGCGGAAGCTGAATTGCCAAAGCAGTCATGAAGAATGAATAACTCAAGACTTATGGGTTGCACTTCTAATAAGTGATACTTATCGTTATAAGAAAAAACGCTTTTACAAAGTTTTACACTTCTGAATCATTACATATACACGTATATAATCTTTTACATATTATAAATGACAAAAATTAAGTTTTATAACTTTAATACGTTAATATAATCAGAACAAAACTTAGGAAATAAGTGCCCACATTTTAAGGGCAGTTTTCAAGTTATTTGAATACGTACTGTTAACTAAGCGATTGAAATATCAGCCAGGAGTACAAAGAGACACCGCAGTATGAAAATAAAAAAGAGACAGCGACGAGTGATCAAAATTGGAAACAAAATGCATGAATAAAAGAAATCTGTGAATGAATGAACGATATTGATATTGATCCTTGGACTACAATCGAATTTCACCAATCTTTGCCGGACTCTATGGCTTCAAGCGACTGCTCAACCTCGAAGCTGTTGCTTCTATCTCCGAAATTCAGACTTCTCATCATTCTGGCTCGAGACTTTAATACCTCCCATCACCCTCCCATCGTTCGCAGACGCTGACTGACGCATAGTGTATCAAATCCATCAAGCCCGGGGGCTACCCAATTTTCTCGCCGACAGCCAATTCCTCCTGCGGGAAGATTCTCAGATCCGATTCAATTCCCGAGGAGATTTCAATCATGCTGTAACAGACACGAACACGGGAAGGAGAGATAAGAAAAAAAAATGGCCAATCAACCCCCTGGGCTCATACGCTCGGAGGCAATGCGATCCCGTCACTCAATAAATGAAACTCCAGACTCTCTCTTCGCCACATTCGATGGTCCTGGAATCAATTGCGTTCGACTACGAGCGCTTCGGACATTAAACTCTTCAAATTAAAATTGTGCACGCGAGTCCTCTCTTCTCCAATGATCAGGTGGAACTTTAAAATTAAATAATCAATTTAAGAACTAAATACGGAAATAATTCTAAACTCAAAATCAAAATAAGAATTTCCCAAGAATCTAAGATATTTATTAAATCCCAATATATTCTTTACATCACGCAACAAAAAAAGAATAATAAAAAAAATACCGTATTTTTCAGGCCATAAGACGCACATTTTTACATAAAAATATCGATTTAAAATTTATAGTCCGAAGGTAAAATTAAAATAAAATGAATATTTTATGTTTTTTTTATATATATTTTTTATCCTTATTAATTAAGAAACTGAAAATATCTTTATATACCTAACAAAATAGAAAATATTCTTTTCTAAAAATCCTCCCATAAATTTGAGGTGCATCTTATCGTCCAGGGCTGTCTTACGGTCTGAAAAATACGGTAACTGTTTTGGGGGGTAGAAATCCTACAGCAATGAATATTTCTCGAAGACTGGTGTGTGTTTCCAAAAGCTTAACAGAATTTCCCATAAAAAAAAATTGTTTAAAATGAAAACCTTCACCTATATGCAGTAATCAAGAGCTAGTATTACATGGACAAAACCCTTAACATCTAAGTTTAGGACTTTTATGTGATAGCCAAGTCTAATGCCAGCCTTTAAATTCTAGGATGTTCACGGAGATCTCAACTCCGACAAAATAAACATCCACGTATTATGAAAGAAAAAACATGTAAGAAAATTTTGAGTGATACAGAAAATCCAATACGAATGAGAAAAATAAATTTTGCTTCATTCCATAAACTACATCTTACAAAAAGAAAGAAAGCAATCGACGAATTTGATATGGAAGCTACTTTTACGGCTCTAACATGGCTAAGAGTACAAGTCCTGCCGTTAAGAAAACAATTTGGTTGTTAATCAGGAGAGAGAACTGAAAATTGCAGAAAGCCAACACAGCCGAATGCTGTGATAAAAAGCTTAAGAAAATTGAACTGAAGAGGTAGCATGCAAGCTAGACTAAAACCCTTTGAAATTCGAATGAACGCCGAGATCGGGAATAACCGGTAAGCAACAAAAGGCTTGCTAAAGCTGCCTGACACAGGAGATTTTCATACTACACCGCAACAATTCTTTAGAACGAGTCTTGTGAGTTGAAATAGGCCGAAAATCTTTAAGTAATAGACTCGTACTTCAGTTTTCTCGGTCTTGTGTCGGAAAAGTTGGATATGTTTCCCAACTTTCAATTCAACCAACCAGAAGTGAAGACCTGACACCGTAATTCAAGATGGCAGCAGATACTCACTGTTTTGCATGTGGAAGTGAAGTCGAAGCAATCATTTTTAATACTGTCCTTTTCTAAATAATTAAATTTTCAAGCTATTATAAATACATATGAATTCACGTATAGTGCATTGAGTAAAAGTTTTTTATCACTTCACATCAGTTACAACGTTAGTTGTCGCAAAGACGTGTTATAAACATACTAATTACTTCCTCTGATTATTTTACGTCATTCATGAATTAATTTTTATTATTTCATACTGTTGAAGAATGTAGTTATAAGTACATAATGAAAATTTAAAACATATCCAGACCATTATAAGCGCCAGCTTTTCTTTAGCTCGTACATTTTTTAAAACGTTCCCAAGTTATTCAGTCGCGCACAGCCACGACTCGCCAAACTGAAATGTTGGTCTGAGGGGCGACTTCGACACGGCAATTTTACTTTCCTTAAAGCGGATACGGTGACATTTGAGTGGCTCGAACCTAGCACGTAAAAAAATATGACCCTTCAAGTTAGTGCAATCAAGTGATATGACCAACCTTCAACGAAAGGGTCCCATACTAAGAACAGTATCCATAACGTACAATAACAATAGAAATAAATTCTGGCAATGTACTCGTTATAAAAAAACCCCGTTACCCACATTTTTTTTCTTCCCCTCATTCCTATTTTGTGGAAGAAAAAAATTGAATATACGAGAACAGAAAATCCAGAATACTGCGAATAATTACGATGCACCTAAAAACCTTGTACTCAAAACATGTACTTTCAAGCAATAAATACTTCAATTATTGAAAAAATAATAAAATTCATTAGAATCACCATAGTTGATTTCACTTTAAATTAAACCGCATAGTACGTAGTGCAGGAAAACAAACGTATTCCGATTTATGCCACGAATGAAATAGTATATAAATTGGTATACGTTAAACCTAAATACTTCAAGCGTTCAGCAGACTGAGCAATTAACTTTTTTTTTTGTCACTCGACATTCAATTTACTATTGCTCTTGGGTCAGAGGACAATTAAGTCGTTTTACACAAAGCTGTCTTTTTTCTATTCTTTCCCTTTTTTTTTTCTTTGACGGGAGAAAAGCGCAATGGAACATCAATATCACACAAAACAAAACATCAAGAAAGTTTAAAGCTAGTAAGAAGATGTAAAAAATTACCTCTAGAATGCTTACAAGTTAAAGAAATTATACACTTTGGAGGATCCAACGAAGCAGGGTCAAAAGTTAACGTAATAGATCGAATGACATTTTTTCTTACATGAAAATTTACGAAAAGGTCAACAAGTACATATGTTCATATAACACAATTTGTTCGTAATACTTATACAAACCTTTATACTCGGTACCAAGTAACAATGCAAGATATAAGATCCAACGAAGTCATATATATATATATTGTGATAACTTCAGACTCCGGGTAGCTAAAAATGTTCAGAGTCAGTCTACTACATTAATTTACAGTTTTATTAAATTTAATTCGGAAACTTTTTACATTATTTACAATGTTGATCCACCTCTAGACATAGAGGGAACTGGCCTTCGTAATAGCCCAATAATTTCGATGATAAGATGTCGGCAAGTAATTTCACAACGGAACTAGAAGGTCGGTACACAGCCTCTAGAGCATACAGCTCTGAAAATAGAATAACTTCGTAAGGAAAATTATAAATCACGAGAAGCTTATAGAGCGGGCTGCTCTGAAATATGAAGATAACTTCTTGATGAAGTAACGAGCTAACAGAAGCCTGTAGAGCAGGATGTTCTGAGATAGCTATACTTCAGGGTGAAGTATTCGTTGACGAGAAGCTTCGAGCGGGCTGCTCTGAAAAATAAAGTTCAGGATGAAGTTCGGATAAAGTTCGGTCGCTCCAGGACAACGTAGAGGAAAGGTGCTCTCTCGCTGAGAGTCTCGACCAAGTCTGTTCAAAAAACTGGATTTTTTCTCCCGGCGTTGGCAATCGCGCTTTGTCACGTGACTGCAAATGTTTAGGTTGGCTGGCACAATTTGTGACGTCATGTCCGTTGGCTGTGATTCGCTTGACAACGAAGCCATGTGGTCGGCTCTTATAAATCAGCTGATCTGAAAATCATTAGTTCACGTCGAAATAGTCATTAGTTTACGTCTTCCCAGGGGCCGGCAGATCGGAGCAACCCCATTCTCTGCTTCCAGACACCTTGACGCTGATCGATAGAACTGTTCGCAGGTCACCTGCTGTGGGAGGTCCGACTGTCTGGGTGATTTATTCGGAAAGGTCGTAACGGATTCTTACAATATATATATATATATATCCATGCAGATCAATAACGAGGAAAACAAACAACAAAGCTTAGGTTAGGGGAGGTTTGATTTAGTTTAGAGCACTACGGTTATTTTTTGCTACACAAGGGCAAATTAGACCGGGACCTACAGCTTAAAGCCGATTCCGAACGGCTACAAATGTCCATACCAAGAGTGGGATTCAAACCCACAGACTTCGGTACCGAAAGCCAGCGCCCTGGCCATTCGGCCATCATCCGGCAGTGGTTAGGGAAGGGAAAATGCTAAATAATGAAACATTTCTCATTTCCTTTGCTTAGAAATGGTACAAATTAAACAGCTGAGCCTTCACTTGGGCATTGTTTGGGTCCATTTCTCTATTTATTTTTTACACTAGTAACACAATTCGTAGAGGCTCTGGTGATTAAGGTGCTGGACTGGAAAAAGTCGCGAATAAATCCCACCATTATTGGAAATGCTAATCAATTCCTGCTTATGATGCATCAATGTTTCCTCGCTTCTGATTTGTTACAAATATCAATGACGGCAAAGAATTCTGACAAAGCATCTAGAGACGCTCGACTGTTACAACCCAGTTTCGAAGAAGAAAAAAATTCTATTATCGTATAAATAAATTCGTTCGTCGAGATGATCATTCTCCGTTTTAATGATCATGCTCAGTCGATTAGGGCGGAACACATTCATTATTAAAGGGGAGGAAACAAAAATAATGACCGCGATTAAAGGAATAAATAAATAAATAATAAAAATTCAAAAAAAGTGTTCGAATAAAAGAGATTCCAATGCATATATTCATTCCACTTCATAAGTAAATAAAATAAACAAATTAAAATCCCGCTATCAACAAGGAAAAATGTAATATTGTGCTATCATCAAAAAACACGGAAAATGCAATAAAATGCTAACAATGCGCGATTAGAAAACATTTCTTCCACCTTCCCTCTTTAGGAGAGAAACGGAACGCGATAAGATTAAACCCCAGTTCGAAATCGCCCTCGAATTCCGTCCTCATTAGACGTTAATTGGATGGGAGGGTGGTGCAAAGAAACGGAAGATGCACGGGCCGACTACTGCCTGAAACGCAAGGAGATTCGGGAATAAGCCAAAGTAATCCTTAACATTGAAAGAAAACGCCCGCGAGGAAAAAGGGGCTGAGCAACGTTCACAAAAAGCTCCAACTTTCGTGCAAGGACGATAAAGCAGTAAACGGTTTACCTCTTCGTCTATATAAGCGAAATCAGTCAAGGAAAGATTAGCATCTTTATGCCCAATGCAATCCGTTGAATAAATCACCCTTCAAACTGGGGTGTGTAGCAAATAATTTCCTCAGTAAAGACGTGTCTATACTAAACATATCCAATTATAGAACATTTTAATTTTCCCCTCCATAACTAATAAATTAGATAAAAAATATCAACTGCATTACCACAATAGCTTACCTATAAATTAATTTGATAAATTCTAGTTACGGCTACACAACATGAAGACCCAATAGTTAAAAAAGCAACTTTTTTAATCTGGAAAAAAAAAATATGCTAAAAACTTACGCACTTTTGCCATTACAAAGCCCGTCATTAATTAATACACACACACATATATATATATATATATATATATATATATATATATATATATATATATATATATATATAAGTGCCAATGCGAACACTTGTCAATGAAGACATTCACACATAATCCAGGAGAATCGTTGGTTGCTTTCAATGGGGGCACCGTATAGGTGGGCAAAAACCATCATCTAGTACCACGTCATTTTTGACCGAGCACCCCGAGGGATAACATTTGGGAGATCGTACTTTCTCCCCACCCTGTCTGATCTCATAGAAGGACTGTTTGCGGATTTAACGTGTCCATCTCCGCCCTAAACACGAAGGTACTAAATGGCATTCGTCGGGATTCGACCAAGCACCCCCAGTTCCAAGTACAACGCGCCGGACGATGGCCGAAAGGCTAGGGCGCTGGCATTCGGTACCAAAGTCTGTGGGTTCGAATACCACTCTTGGCATGGACGTTTGTAGCCATTCGGAATCGGCTTTAAGCGGTAGGCCCCCATCTAATTAGCCCTCGTGTGGCAAAAATTGACCGTAGCGCCCAAAACCAATCCAAGCACAACGCGCTACCATTAGGCTAGCTCGGGCCATCTGTGTGCGCGAGTGTGTCTGTGAGGTTCTATATTTGTCATGTTTGATATCAAAAGTCTCATTTCTTATTCATTTCGTTCTGTAGTAGTTGGTTCAAAAATGAAAGTTGTAGAAAATGAAAATTACTGATAAAATCGGACACTTTTTCCCGATAATTTTGTGTAAATAAAGCTCCTAACACGTTTTACTTAAAAAGGTTATTTTCAAGAGCAATCCCACGATAGCTCTTTCAATTTAACCAGCTTTGAAATTTTGAATTTTTTTCGCCTCTAAATATAAGTTGTAGAGTTGGTTTTAAAAAGATTCTGGTTTAGATCAGGAAAGACCACGTATCACTTGGAAATCTGCCTTAACTAAGTGTTGAGTAAACATCCTGTGAATTACGTTAAAGACGTCTGCGAATAACTTCCCCAGAGACTAAACCCCTTACCTTAAACCTTCCTATAAATATGGCTCAGTTCTTACGATTGTAATACTCGTGTTTTCTAATTATGAAATTGCTTAATCATTTAATTAATTACATAAACTCTTAAAGCTCTAAGGATAGCTCTGATGCTTTAAATATACTAGAGGACAGTGGGTCAAATTTCTGAGAAAAAATTAAGGGAAAAATAGTATTCTGGTTTCTATTCCGAGATTATTCTCGAAACTAGAAATGCATTGTACAGATATATCCAAAACATAAATACCGTTAAATCGAAAAATAAAGTATCGCTAGCCATTACATTTCAACCAAAAAATCCTAAACACAAATCTACCTCTATATTTGAAATTTCTTAAAAATTTAGACTAATTAAAAGAGAACAACACATGACACAGAGAGTTTTATAATTAGCCCTAAAAGTAATAATGTTAAATCATGTCATGAAAGAGAAGCCAATGGAAAGTGAATAACAGAATATACAGTCGAACCCCGTTATAACGAACTTCAAGGGACTAAATGTTTTGTTCACTATATCCGAACCGTTAAGAAAAATGTTAGAGTTCACAAAATGTATAACTCATTAGTTGCTATGTGTATTCAATAATAATGTATTGAAAAAATGATAAAATCTATTAAAAATGATCATTAATGATTCACTGTTTTGATACAGAAATAATCGGTAATCTTCTGCTGACGTGATGCCGATTTCAAAAACATGTTATGAATTTCTTTGTCCAATACAACAAATGACTCCAACACTCTTTCTTCCACTGTTTGTGAAGACAAAAACTTATTAATAACACTCATCGTTGCTGTAGCATCTGAGAAGGTGGAGATTTTGTCATTTACGCAAACGTGTCAGCAATACATCTCTCTTGCATCTCTCGCAAAACATCTGCGAAACGGGCGCAGGTAATGGTACCACGACAGGAGAGCTTACAGTGACCAAAACGTTGGCACTGAAAGCACCTTAATGGATTTGGAATATACGGGCGCACGGGATTCCTTACATAGGCCATATATACATGAGTCGGAAGACTTGGAGTGTCGAAACTCAAAATGAGGTGCTTCGTAGGAAGCATCTTTTCACCTCAACGAATAGTTATGCGACGAACCGCAATTACATGCTGGTCGCGCAAGTTCTCCAAAATTTCGTCCTCTGGCGTATGCAGAAATTCAGGGTCTGGTACAACACCGCGAGACGAGTTTAAGAAACCATGAGGTGAAACGGTAACAGGGAATTGGCAAAAGGTGGAGATTTTTTGAAGCTGTGTGGCCTGTTGACTGATAGACACCTTAACGAGAAGGTCACCAAAACGAAGTTTTTTAACCGATTTCACTGCTCCGATAGTTGATAATAGTGTTTTGTGTATTAAGAATGGTGATATTTCAGCAAAAAGAACCATCGTTGCGTTTAATTACAAATAATTTGGCTTGTGAAAATGACGTCTTTATGTTCCGGTGAATTATCCCTCACCGAGGGGGTTTCGCATGTTTCAGTCTCCATAAAAAGGAGGAGAAAATTCAGACACCGACCGCACCACCCACCATGGAGCCCAACAAGGAGATACAGAATCCTGCACCAGTGCTAGCCGGGTCTATACACGTACGAAACGACCCTGATGCAGACTCCACCCTTAACGAGATGCCCAGTAGCCGAAACGATTGTTTGGTTCCTAGCCGAAGACAAAGTCAGCGGCCAGCCAATTGATACAATAGGGAACCACTATGTACCTCCGTTTAGTCGAAGCGGGGGCCAAAGCAGTGTATTGGGCGACCAAAACTGACCCACAACTACCAGGGTTCCCTTTTCCGTGGACACGGGTCTCCACGCACGGCAAACGTGGGTGATAAAAACCCCAACAGAAGCAAGAAGCAACAGCTTCTAAAGAGGTACCCTCGCCGCAAAGTGGAGTCACACCGAGGGAGAAAAGAAAGAAAAAGTAAAGGAAGAGAGGAGAGGAAGAAGGAAAGGAGATAAGAGTTCGCTGGGGTACCTCGGGATTGCGACACCCGTGTTTACCTAAAAGGTAAACCCCCTGAGGGGCAGCATCATATGCAGAATCTTCGATTTCAGAATGATTTATTTCGATTTCTTCCACAATATCTTCATCAGACGGATTTTCACATTAATGACTTCATCATCACATGTTTCGAACAATTGCATGTCACAATCTGAGAATGATGAAATTTTGTGCTTTTCTATCCACATCGCGATAGGTAAGTCTTCATCATCTTCTTCAACATTCTTAAAAAGTTTAAAAATAAAAAAAATCAGTAGTCGACGGAAAAAAAAGTTCGTTATAGCTGATTCTTAAGATTTTGGAGATTCGCTACAAAAGGATAAATTAGCATTAAATACAATAGGAAAATGGCGGGACCAAAATTTTCGTTCGTTATAACCGGGAGTTCGTTATATACCAGGTTCGCAAAAACGGGGTTATATCATTTACTAATGGCTGAAATACGGACATCAAAGAAATCTGACGAAAATAATCATATTAAGTATTTCTTTAAAATTGCGGCTTTTTAAAATTTTTATGACAAAGCTTTCGTGACTATTTTTTCCAATAAAATTGGAATTCCCATCCTTTTCCTTCCATACATTTTTACTTTAATTTTGAAATTATCTTACTTTTCACGCCTATCTTACAATTAGATTATAAATTTTCCGCCCATTCTTTCAAAAAGATTTTTTAATTCTCTGGCCTTTTTCTTAACTTAAGACATAAAACATCCCTTTTCTCGGATAAAAATAAAGAATACAAATAAGATCTCGTTTCTTCATAACGAATTTCCGAAGAGGCTGCAAAACAGTCTGAATGTTACGTAATACAGAGAAATGAAAATTAAAAAATAATCATAGATAAATAAAAAGAAGCTTTATTTCCCAATAAGAAAAGATGTTCCGCCGTAAGGAAATGGGGGAGACAAAAATAATGACGGGGGTAAGAAAGAAGAAAAAACACACTCGAACGTTCTAATATCGATCTTTGAACATAAACAACGAATAAAATATATCCGGTGGCCCATCAAAGAGCAGAAAAAGCGCAGTAAAAATGCTAACAAGAGAGCGATTAGGAAACGTTTCTCCTCCACCCTCTCACGAATATCTGAAGAAAAAGCGACGAGATAAGACCCTGCGCGCCATTCGAAATCGTTTGCGAATACCGGAGTCATTAGACGCTAATTAAGGGGAGAAAAAAAGGTCTAGAAGATGCGGGAGACGATTTATGCGGAAAACAACACCGAGGGATTTTAAATGATCCCGGAATTTAGTAGAGCCAAGGGATCAAAGAGTCAGGCCTCGAAGGGTTATTTTCAAATGCAACAGAACAGGAGAGGCAAGGCGGAGTCTAAAGCTACATTAAAAATTGTCTTGTACGACGGTAGGATTTCCTACTGTATCACAGTAATGGTACATTGAGCTTTCTGATTAAACTGCTTACCAAGATAGCAAACAAACCAAAGAACAAAGCAACAAATAAAATCAATGTTTTTAAGTCACTAGAAAGACCCAGAGATAGATGGGTGGTCATTGTACTTGACATTACCAATCGGGATAAATCCTGCATAGGAGGTCCAAATTTTAATAGTCGAGACAAAAGATCTCCCTAAAAAGGACAGAGTACGAAAACATTCAACCAACAAGATCAAAAAAGATTCTCCTGAGAGATTAGGATAAGTTAATGTACAATTGGATCTGCGGATGGTGCCTTTTCTAAAGACGATTTTTATGATAGTAGGAATATCTTCTCGTATTCTGTTGCATGCAATTCAAAGCAATGAATATAAAGACTTGTAAAATATCGGATTTGAAATCCTCCTAGATTCTTTAAAAACTATTTTTTAAATAACCCGTCGTCCTCTATTCTTTTCCTCGGGTTCATTGATTCGCGAGATTTGGCAAACAATCTAACGAATTTAAAGATCGTCCATAAACACCCCTCGCAGATACCAGTCAGTAATGATACCCGTTGAGGTATACGAAATTCGACCTCCGGAAAAATAAACCGATTTACTTACAGAAAGTTCCGAAAACCAAAGTCCGATGTTAATTTTTTCCTTATTAGAATGTCCAAAACAAACGGCTAAATCAACAGATGACGAAATTGATAAACATCTAAAATAGTTTGAATTCCATTTCTAGCGAAATAAATGATCTTCGATCAAAAAAATTTTTCTCCCTGCAACGACGGCAAAATTTGGGCGAATCTCTAAAATGGGACACTCAAACAAAAAGTTTAAATTCTACAGAAATCAGTAAAAGAAAGAATAATTAAAATAATTATCACAAGCTTCATTGGGAACCTCATTTTTTACAGCGTTTCACTAATAAGAATTAATTTATCACTCAGTTTGAGTAGGAAAGCAGAAACAAAATCGGTAAAAAAGGCATAATAATATGCCTTTTTTACCGATTTTGTTTAAAAAGTCATTACACGGTGAATGACTGAAAATATTTTAATGTGACTCAGAGACGAAAACTCCGAACTGAAGAATTGTGCAAGCTGTGACACATGGTTGACGATCCAGTCTTAATCCATTTTTAAAAGGAGCGGAATAAGGCAAAATTTTAGTCTATGATTCATGGCGTTTACTTAATACCAAGTGGAGCTTCAATTAAACTTTGGTGATATGTTTTTGCTAGAAATCGGTGGATCTTGGTGGAAATTTCGATCTCACCCACAAATTCTGAAACACTTTTAAAGCACCCGCAAATAAAATTTTAAGAAACACTTTCACTGTATACTAAATAATATACATTAAAATCATAATAGTTATCAAAACAAATAAAAACTTGTAGTCTTAAGAGTACCTAAAATTATTGTACATGAATTTCTTTTAATAACATTGCAGCATAAAAGAACCCCCCTTTGCCGCAAAATATCCTCTGGAACCAATGCAAACTCGCTTTCACGCCTTCTCACTTTTCCTGGTCTTTAAAGAGTCAGTAAGGAAATTAGCCGCCCGTGGCCAAATCAAGAACTACCAATCCAATTATCCATTACCTATACCAATTATCAAAATGGAATATTAATTCAATTGTTTCACTCATGCACGC
The DNA here is from genome assembly GCA_907164885.2 of Dolomedes plantarius. Lineage (NCBI taxonomy): Eukaryota > Metazoa > Arthropoda > Arachnida > Araneae > Dolomedidae > Dolomedes > Dolomedes plantarius. Next base: position 132,301,808 of record OU015497.1, on the reverse strand, counting down.
AGACTCCATGTTGACGCCTGCTTCTCGGAGGTTAAATCACACTGTTAAAGACTTTTCTGCCATGCGCATCGCTGTTATGTTCCCCCACTTTCAACTGTCTAATCCCTAAGCTTATCGAAAATTAACATAATCCAATGCTGCTGTAACGGATGTACCTGATCACTGGGTTAAGCACCTTTTCATTAATAAATCCAAGTGACTAGACGACGACTACTCCACTTATGACATAATACAACTCCGCTTATATTAGAACGCCAGTGGCTCAAAAGCAACCGTTAGAAGTTGCTCTGAATTTTTTTATTTCTTTAAGTATTCATAACAAACCTGTGTAAGCATGAAGGGGGTCCAGATTTCTTACGAAAGGAGGAATAAAAAAAGTCAGTCACAGTGAGGGGAAATAAAAATGTAGCAACGTGAAACGCGACAAATCCATTAAGGCTTTCGCACCATGAGCGGGGAGCGCCATACAAGAAATAAGAAGAAATAATTAAGAAACAGAGTGGAGTATTAAATTCATTCCCTTATTGCTTTTCTAGCGACAAGATTTTTTTACCTCTTTTTTTATCTCTTTCATCTTCACAAATAGCGAAAAGCAGTCTACTCCTCCCCTCATTAAAGCCTAATAAGAAGTGGGGAAGAGAACACACACCACGAGCGTTCCAATACAGCGGAACAGTGGCAATTATAAAACATGACAATACGACAGGCGAAGAGAAACACGGATCACCGCATCCAAACTATACAAGAAAAAAAAAGGTAAAAAGTGCAGAAAAAAGGCCATTAGATTAATTAATTTATGAAATTATTTAAACGTAGATAATTACGGACTGAACAAGTTTTCTCAACTATTATGGTCTACCGCGCAGTCTATAATTCGTTCGCAATGTCTATATTTTCTTTTCGTTATTTCATTTCGTTTTCACATAAAAGCAAAGGAGCACAAATTATTCATAATGTCATCTATCTGGGACTTATTCTGTTTGTTTATTCATTTATTTATTTTATTTTATTATTATTATTTTTTTATTGTGTCTCAGACCTGGAAGTTGTATAGCCGCATAAGCCAGCATTTCTGCCATCCATGTTCGGATAAGATTTCATTCGCTTGGAGAGACTATCCAGAACCCTTTCCTAGACTTTTCAGTTACTTAATCACGAGGTTCCTTCTGTGAAAATACGAAAGTCTAGGAGGGCGGTGCCAAAAATCTATTATTTGGGACCTAGTCAGTTTTGCAGCAAAGAAACCTAGTGTACAGTGAGTGGATCTTGAAAAAGTCAAAATTGTATTCGTCCCACTTACTACAACTTCGATTTGTTGTATACTAAAGTACTACCAACAAAGTTAACTCTCCAGCCGCGGGAGATTTTCATACTATTCTGTAAAAAATTACGGGCGAATTTTATATCTTCTAAAGGTTTACCCTAAGGGCCATTTAAATACAATACCAAAATGTATAATCAAAAAGAGAGAGAGGAAATATTTGTATTTATAAACTTACAAGAGAAAAATGAAAAAGGGTAAAAAGGAATTTGTTTTTATTTACTAACAGCTAGCAGGTAAAGTGAATAGAAAACAGAACATTCCCTAGAAGCAATATTATTTAGAATGATAAGGATTTCTGAGAAGCCTTATTTCCCAGAAGCATAGTTGGTTAAATAAGGTCTCTATATATTTAAATGCACAATAAAATTCCTGCGGCGGAGAAATAACGATTCCCGCTGAACAGATACACCAAAAATACAAAGCAATGCGATAATAGCGCGGCTCGCCGAAATTAATAAAATGAGCGCGATTTCGGCGCTAGTGGTTAGAAGGTGCCTTTTTTCCTAGTAAAATCATGGAGTAATTTGTATATTTAATTCTGCTAAATATTTAAAAAATACGAATAAATTCTAGATATTACATAAAGTGAAATTCAGCAGGAACTTTTGCTCTGTTTTTAATGCTTGTCTAATGGAAAAACACTTAACACAGCAATTAAATGACATTGAATTCTTTTTTTTTCCCTATAAGAAACAAGAAATGTATCTTTAAAAGCACTGATTATTTTATAACGAAACTTCGGAGTGTGAACAAACTCTGTTAAAAAGCAAATTTTGTTGCATCCTTTATTAATTTGGGGCTTTTATTTCTGTCTTCTCGGAAGATTAACAAAAACCGCCGCCAGTCAATACATAAAAAATATGTATAAATATTATAGCAGGTTCTACTTTCCTCGAAAGTTGCTACGAAAAAAAAACTGTTAAAATCCCTTTAAATTCGAATTACATAGCAAGGAGGAGAAAAAAAACCTGCTTTTATAACGCGAGATTTAAATAACCTGTACATTTTAAAGGCACAGAGTAAATCCGCTCGAAACAAACGGTTCACAGCGGACGACCATCACCCCGGTATCATTATTATGCTAATTCTCGGAAAACGTTCTGTCGGAAAGTCTATTCAAAGCAAGTTTCCTCGTATCAAATTAAATACAACTGTATATCGCAACAGACCTTTGGAATATGTGAAATCCACTCCAATCTGAACGGTTTGTGGGCAAAGAGAGAAAAGTTGAATGCGAATGATGAGCTACAAAAAATGTTTTTGAAATACTTTAATAACAGATTACAACATAAGAGTGAAGTGAATCCAATCTGAACTTATCGCTACACTATTTTATATCAGGTATCACGAATAGATAAATTAAACATCTTAAGATAGTTATAAAATGAATTATATCATGCAGCTGTCGAAATTTAACCGCTATGTAAAGGTTTCCACGAATTTTTATGGACTCTCACGCATAATTTAGCTCTCAAGAGGGGGCGGGCAATAAATATCTTACATATTTTTCGTACTCTCCTTTATTACTTTTGCATACAATGCATATGTATCTCACACACGAATAAGTCCGAAATCTCACCAAAAAAGAGGGGGGGGGGTGTTCTCCTCGTAACTATTGAGATTACATGATTTGACCACTGGCCCAAGGACGAGCCAGTACATAGAGTTTAGAAATAAAATCATCTAGTTCAAAGCTTAAGCCTTTATTCAGTCCCAATGGGAACTAATAAAAAATTGAAATTTTTCTAGATAACAATTGAATGCTAAAGTAGTTGGTCAATCAATAAATAAATACTATATATATATACATACATACACACACACACACACGTTGTGCTTGTGAAATTTTACAATTATTGATTCATTCTCTCAATCTGATTAACAAACGATGCAAGAAAGCGAAATCAACTTGCATATTTATTCTTGTATTCCATGGCGTCGCCAGACTACATTTTTTCACGTAACCATTATATTTTCACTTGTTCTCTCGTCTTTGATATTTAATAATCAAGCTATATTAAGCAGCTTTTCTCCTCTTACTGGAGCGTGCCATTAATGGATAAGAGCCTGTTCACATAGAATCTGTTAGCGTTAAGGATTCCGTTGGCGCTGATTGATTAAATGGGTCAAAGACTGGTATATGATTGGTTAAAAAATGTTACGCTGACGCTGATGGATTCTATGTGAACTGGCCCTTACTGCCATTAAGGTATCTACCTACGTTTAAAATGTCGATTTTGATGAAAATTCCGAAATTTTGTGTTATTCCCGTTCCTTAACGAATGTTTATTTCTGTTTCTTAAATTGCTTTTATTTTTTCTCTGCGATCATTAGAAATGGAATGAGAATGATTTAAAGAACAGTAGCGGCTGTCCATGTCAAGACATATGAAAACATTAATTGCGTTTTCTGACGAAGTTATTTTTCATCAAAAATGTATACGACTGTTGGAATAACTCAACATATAATCCTGATATGTATTTGAAATTTCGCAGGTACATTTTCCATAATACTAAGAATGTAATGAACAACAGACTAGGCTCTGGGTTTATTATTTGTAGATGTATAGCTGTATTTATAAAAATTTAAAAAAAAAAATCTCATGAGAAATGACAAATTTTGCATGTAATTGTATAGAATAACCTGTATTTTTTTTAATTTTAATTTTTTTTTTTTAAATTTTTTTTTTTTAAAGATTTCAAGATATTGATTAACTTTTAGTTCTTTACATACACGAGAGCCTTACGTACATGTGATAAATGAAATTAATGTTATAAGTATAATTTTTTTTAAAAAAATTTTGTAGAGCTAGAGCCGTTTATGTATAAATAAGTTTAATTTCGACCAAAACTATTAAATTTTAAAAAATATTGCATAATTATGGACCATATCTTCACCATTTTCCCATTTTGATGCTATGTTCCCTCGAAAAAAAGGACAGAAAATTTCGCAAGTAAAGCTTTTTTGGAAAAAAAAAAAAAAGCTGCGGACGTAGTTGGATACCTTAAAGGTTTGAAATCTATGTATACTCTAAAAACTGAAGTCTCTTTGATACATTTGATAAGTTATAGAAATATTTCTACAATATCAACATTGATATTCTGTTATCTGAAAATGATCCATAATAAAAGAAATATTTGTTAAAATTCTACGTTTCAGCTATGCCTTGTGTTTCGGAGCCACGGTTATTTTGCTGTTGAGAAGGGAGATACTTTCATCAGCTATGTTTTACCGCCGATATATACATGGTGATCGTAAACTATGTAAACTATGTCGACAAATCGACGATCGTAAACTATGTCGACAAAATAAGAGGGGCCATAGCTCTCATCAAGACGAAGAAGATTTACGATGCAACCTAGGGTCGCATTCCACTCAGCGTGCCAGAAAAGCGTAAAGTTCAGTGTCTAAGTTGAACTTTCGTCACTGGAAAATAATGATAATAAACAAAATCTAAGTTACACAATCCTATTCAGATTAGAGAAAGACTGAAAGTAGATGCATGCTCAAAATGACATCCAAGGGTTTCGTCGCACAGTTGACACTGTCGAATGAAAGACTGGTGCACTCTCTCGTACACTCCTGGTGTCGTTTAATCTTGTCCACTGCAACAAAGATTCTCGGGACGAGATCTTCCAGAAGTCCACAGGTGTCTCGTAAACCACTGACTTCATGGATCCCCCCAAAAAGAAGTCTAATGGATTTAGGTCCAGTGAGCGTGGAGGCCAAGCCATATTTCCCCCACATCCAATCCACCGTCCAGGATATGTGGCATTCAGGAAGTGGCTGGCCACGGTACTAAAGTGTAGTGAGGTTCCATCATGCATAAACCACATGTCCCTCTGTGTGGTGTGCGGAAGACCTTGCAAGAAACCACGGAGCACTTGCTCCAGAAAGACACGGTACGCTGCACCGATTAGACGTTCTGGCAAGAGATAGGTCCCATCAGCCAATCACCAACGATATCTGACCAGATGTTCACTGAAAATCTCTGCTGGTGTTTACGAGGGGTAGTAGCGTGAGGATTAGCTTCAGCCCACACGTGTTGGTTTTGACTGTTGAAATTGCCTTCACGGAAAAACGACGCCTCATCACTGAATAACAGTAAGGCAGAAAACTGCGGATTGTTAATTGTCATCTGAAGCATCCACCTCATGAACTGTAACCGACGGGGATAGTCCTCTGCATTTAATGATTGGACTTTCTGCAAGTGGAAGGGGTGCATGCGTGCCACATGTAGAACATTCCACGCCGAATTCTGAGAAACATCAATTTTGTCTGCCACCGCTCGCGTACACGTTAAAGGATCTGCTGTAAATCCCTTCAAGATACGCTCTTCCGTTTGCAGTGTCCTCACCCTTCGTTTACGTCCCGCATCTCTCCTTGAAATTGCGATTGAGCCAGTTTCACGCAATCTTCTGTCAACGTTGGCGAAAGTTGAATGACAGGGAATACGTCGCCTCGCAAATATCTTCCGGTAAAATCTCTATGCTTTGCGCCCGTTCCCATTTGCTTGACCGCACATAAAGTGCATATCTGTCAATTCCTTGTATAAGTGATCCGCCATGTACTTCACGAAGTCCCTTTGGACGATGTTATCACGGTAATGATTTGCAGCATTGAAGGTTTGACGTTTTTAAACAATAACGTTTGGTTCGAATGGCTTCCTATTAAACCACGACGAGCTAATCACCTACATCTGTCGATGCTGCTTCTTTTCAATGGAAATTTGCATGCGGCTCGTCTTTGAATCTTTCTGATCTGAATTGGATTTCGCAACTTGCGATTTCGTTAATTCACAATTTACGAAAGTTCAATTTGGGCACTAAACTTTACGCTTTTCTGGCACACTTAGTGAAATAGGTTGCAATGTAAATATTGTTCGTCTTAATGAGTACTATCACCCCTCTTATTTTGTCGACATAGTTTACGATCACCCTGTATATATATAAATATCCACTTCCAAGTAGTTAAAAATTTTCAATGTTAAGAACACACAAACAAAAGCACCGATAGATAGCCCCTGAAATCAACAGGTAACCGGCCCACTTATGTAAAGTTCTACACAACGAGGTTTGAGCGCACGCGAATCAGAGTACATATAAATATTCAGCTCTATTTATTCCAGTTTAAGCTCTTGCTTCTTTTAAATTGTGGCAATGGGTTTCACGAAGGACCATTATTCTTCATCCACGAGGTATTTTTCCCGCCCATTTCTAAAAGAACGATTCCCCGCGGATTCAAAGAGCAGATTTGCATAACAGCGGAGCTCTAGAATAGACAGTCGTTCAGAATCGATTGTCGGCGAGAGAGATTTGCGTTTTTATTTCTTTTCTTCTAATCCCCTTCCCCCAGTTTCGTCTCGCGATAAATCTGCGTTTGTTCTGCCGCATCGTTTTTGCCAAAAATAAATCGAACGGAAGGATGTTGTATAAATATTTCTAGAAAAGGAGTAACTCCGACAAATTTTTCTGCCCCGTTCCCCCATTAAAATGGTATTTGGAAAACTTTCGTAATCCCGGAGAAATTTTAAAGCAAGCATTATAAAAGAATTTGTGTTTTAGATGTGATAGACCCTCTACTTGAAGGCATTTTTTAAGCCCATATTTTGATCATAAGATAGAATACATCATTGTAGGCGTAAGCATGATATACCAGCAGTCTCGATAACCCGAGGTATTTATAGGATATCTCACTACACTCATATGATGATTTCGGATAATGTGGAACGCCCTTAAAAAAATTATTTCACAAAATCTACAGAATAACTGCAGAACATAAGGAACTCATAAGATGCTTTTACAATGTCCTGGGCGAAAACACAGAAGATTTGAGATACGATTGTCCACGAGATATCTGTTATGAAAGTTCTGAAAAGTACATTTGATGTTTTCAGACAATCCATGCCAGGCTGCTGGCCGAATGGCTAGGGTGCTGGCATTCGGTTCAGATCTTGTGGTTTCGAGTCCCACTCTTGGCATGGATGTTTGTAGCTGTTCGGGATCGGCTTTAAACTGTAGGTCCCGGTCTAATTAGCCCTCGTGCAGCAAAAAGTTGACCGTAGCGCTCCAAACCAAGCCAAACAAGAAAATCCAACTATAGAACGGACGATTTAAAAATGCAGCACCAAGAAATCCATTTATCTACTTGGAGGCACTTAATAGGAATAACAGCATGTGATATGCACGATCGGCTCTTTTTGAGATGCCCTGAAAGGACGCCTTGTTTAGTGACTGATGTTGCTAGTAGTACATCCGCAATTCCTCTAATACCAGGAGAAATATTTAAATCATAATCGGAAAGCAGCATCACCTTGTGATTGGACTACGCAGATTTCTGTGACAATCTTAAAATATCGCCATCCTTAAGTTTAGGGTGCAGAGCATGGAATTCCGCAACGATACCGGGATAACTGCTTCAAAGTTTTTACTTAAAAGCTAAATACTTTGAACAATAATTATTTAAAGAGTCAAATGATAAGACATTATGCCTTTCACTTTCTAAATAAAATTAAATTAAAAACAAAACAACATTATTCTAGTACTGAGTTTGAGAAAAAAAAAGCTGGTTTACTTTTAAAAAAATAAAGAAAAAATCGAGAAATTTGATACTTTTAAAAAGAAAGCTTCACGTGACGGAGTAAATGAAGTAAAAAGCCCACATACGAGATATTCAAGGAAGAAGTTAAAAACCAGAGAAAAATGCACGCATTGGACCTTCTTCGGATGTTAATTTAACGAGTTTTCAGTGGGAATTAAGTGAAAATATTATTACGGGCTAGTACAATAAAAAAAACCTTATGCTTGCTGCTTGCCATTATGATGATGATTTTGTTTTTAATTTTGATTAATTTGGATATTTTTATCCATTTAAACCTTTTCAGTAATCGAATATTAGGATCTGCATTATGAGGTTAAGGTTTTCAAAACTTAATTATTCGGGGATGCCTTGATGAGCCTATCAAAGTGCACTGTGAAATGTAACCGCACCATTCTCAGAATACGGCTTCCCATTTCCAACGTTCCCCAAAAGTCAAGTCGTTCTATCATGGCTAACTCTGCACTTTTACTCGCACGAAACGTTTAGTTCCAACACACACACATACATACATAAACACAAACAAAGAATGATAATCTGTCACCACGCATGCGCAGCCAGAAAACAAATCTCCCGTATTTCGAGGCAGCTTTGTTTCCAGTCCGCAGAACAAAAGCCCTTCCGAAGAATTCTAGGTTGGGGATTAAGGGGGGGGGGGCTGCTGAAAGCACGGCATTAGGCACTAAATGGAACTTAATTGTTTACAACTTCCTGCTTTTCAGAGCCGAACTCCGCAGCGGAACAACAAAGGACGCGAGAGGAAAGATGAAAGGGGTGTGGATGCAGGGAGAGCGGGAATCGGAGTTACTACTCGAAATGCGAAGGGGTGCACAAACGCACGAACTGGTGCAGAAGTTGTTAGAACGGTTGGAGATTCAGGCGAAACCTTTATAATACCGCCACTTTCCAATTTCATTCCGGTTCTTAAAGGCATCATTTCTATCCAAGGATAATTTCGCACTGAAGTGTAAAGATGGAAAATTCAAATTTCCTTCTTTCTGCAGCATATCAATCAGAACAGAAAATTTATTTTTCATTGAGAAAAACGAAAGTCCCTTCTGTCACCGGCGCTGCCATGTCAGCGGTAGACTTTTCCGTTCTCAAAGAGGATATGGGCCTTACATGCGTGTATTGTAAGAAAACAGCATTAAAACGGGTTGGTTTAGTTTATTGCATCATAACGCGAACGAAACCCATGGATGTACACTCAAACCTGTATTTGTGCGGTCTTTTTTTGTGCGATTTTTTTTTGTGCGGTATATGAAAATTTCAATCAAATTAGAACATAATCGACGAAGTTATCAATGAAAAAAAATTAGTAGGTTTGATCGGCCATTTAGTTTTTTCAATTTTTGATATTTCATCACATTACATATGTACTGATACGGATTTGCAAATAAAATGCAGTATTGCGTCAGCTAATCCCATTACATATGTATTGAATAATATAATCGCATTATTTAATTGACGTCCTTCAAAGTGCTTTCATATTCCTGGACCAAATTTCAAAGCGTAAATTGAAGGTCAATTTACTATTTTTTCTATTTAGATATAAATTTTTAGGATTTTTATTTTATTTTTAGACATAATCCCTGAAAATGAATAAGGGCAAAAACAAAGCGAAGAGAAAGGCAATTTCCTTAGAAACTAAGACTGCGATAACGAATAGCAGAAGGTGAAGGATCCACAGCTCTTGGTAAAGAATTTGGATTAGGTGAATCCATTATAAGAGGTATACAAAAACGTGCAAGTGAAATAAATAAATCTAGTAAATGTGCCACAAACGAAAACGCTAAACGAGCATCGTATTCAAGAAACATTTTGATAGAGAAAACGGAAAAGGCGCTCATATTGTGGATTCAAGAATTAACCCAAAAACGAATCCCCATTGACGGAGAATTAATTAAAGAGAAAGCTATACGGTTTTATAATCAGCTGAAGGATTTATAGCCGTCTAGTTCATAGTCTCACATTGGAAGCCCGAAATTTTCTGCAAGCAATGGCTGGTTAGTCGGGTTTTTACAACGACACGCACTTCACAATCTGAAGATAAAGGGTGAAGCTGCATCCACTGATGAAACAGCCGCTAAAAATAATTCTAAAGTGTTAGCAAAAATTATTGAAGATGGTGGATATTTCCCGGATCAAGTATTTAATGCTGAATATTTAATTCCAAGTTATTTCGTAAGGTTTTGAGTTATTTGCTATGTGAGACTTTTTTTATGCGGTCCCTATTCACCGCATAAAAAAAAAATACTTTTAAAATGTGTTGCGAAAAATATTTTTTATAGCTACTTGTGAAGTTTTGTGCGATTTTTTTATACGTTTTCTTTTATGCGGTCCCTATCCACCGCACAAAAACAAGTTTGAGTGCATATACAAAAAAAAACAAAAAACAAAAAATGAAATACAAATAATAACATTGTGAAGCATCTTGGATGTAAGACCTATAGACAATCCTTCCCTCACCCCACCCAGAAATTCAAAGTTACTTATTCAATTGTAAAACAACAGATGCAACTATTTTTATGTGGTTAAGTAACAAGCTATTATCTTAACTTCGGTAGTTGTAAGAAATTTTATGCTAACACTTGGCCGTTTACTTTATTTGCGTTAATATAAGGTATATTTCAGACACTGAGTTCAGTTTTGCCTGAGATATAAAAATGCTAAATACCTTTTTGAAAAGATAGTAAGTATTCAAAATAATTCCCATATATTCCACTCTCTTTTTTTTCCCTTTCTACTACTGCCTTTTTTTCTGTCCTTTTTATGACGCGGCAAACGTATATACACATAATCATTACTTTCCGTCACGGAAAAATTAGGGATCATACTGGAGCTATAATCATTTCTTTGCGTCATCCCGAAAAATAATCTAACCATAAAGTTTTTATAAACATTTTAGTTTGTTATTTAAATCGGAGAACTAATTATTAAACTAGATGTTCCAGGTAGCACGACTAAAACGAGTGCAAAGATCGCAAACGGTCGAAATTGAGTTCGACAAGAGGCATTCTAGAAAGTGCAAAGAACAGCAAGAAATTATTTCCCGAGGACACGACTATTTTCGTCTTTGCGCCCACAGGGACCTCACCAACATGACTTTAAAAGCGATCCTTCGATGTGAACCTTTAAAACAAGATGTAACTACATGTGCGTGAGAGAGACAGAAGTGGTGGTGGTGGGGAGAAATTCGCTGACATGAAAAACATTTAAAGACTTAATTTATTTCCTCTAACACCTTAGGTTTAACATCGTAGCCAAAAAATAGGGAAGTGGGAGGAATGTATGATTTTATCACGACACCGAACTGCGATATGTCCCGAAATTGATTTCTACCGTAGAGAACTTCTGAGGAGAATACTACATTTGGAAATTAATATAAAAAATACTTCCAGGATATTTAATAATGACAGAAGAATTTTCTAGAAACAAAGCATGACATTATTCTAAACTTTAACCTACTTTTCTCTGTTATTCAATATGCTGCTCTAATAACAACCACGTTTCAAATTTCGAATTACCCCCTTTTCTTTTCTAATTTAACTGATAATTAAAAGGGTTTTGTTTCTTTCCATCTAGAACATTATGACGTTACAGAAAAACATCACAAAAGTATGGTCAGTCAAGACAGATGAAGCCTTCGCGTAGGACAATGTGAGTTAACGAGTTTTTTGCAATGTGTTGAAATAAATGATCTGATAGGCTTCTCAGCATTAAAGGGACATTTAAGAAACTCCGGCAAGATTTTAAGCATTTCAAAAAAATTAAATGAAACTAGAATATGCGTACGTTCAACTTATTTCCGCGTCGAAAGAATCCTATTTCTTATGAAAAGCCCATGTCAGTATATTCCCGATATCAAATACAACGTTCGATTTTTTTTATCTCGGTTCAATTTCTGGCAACGCGGTGAGTCTCAGATTCTCTGTGCTTAAAGCTGCTGTGTACTAACCTTATTGGATTCGTTAACCTAAATATTAATCTATGGAGAAAATTTGTCCAAGGATTGCTGACTTGGATTTAAAGATTTTTTTAAAAAAAATTGTACTTTGTAATAGACAAAGAAATTTTACACCTTGGGGCATTTTTCATTTTTAACGTAGGATTACGTTCCTCAATAACGGTCCTTCGGAAAGAAAAAAAATTGTCCTGAGTCACGAGTTATAATTTTGGCAGCGCGCTAAACCCAGTAGCAGTAGACAGTTAAACAAAAAAGTACCAAAATGCGTAAAAAAGAGAGGTAAGCAAACAATAAGTAATCCTCCGTTAATAACCCGCGGTAGTTTCGTTAGAGAAAACTACCTGAAATATATATATATATATTTTTTCTTAACGAAATTTATAAAATGAATCCTGTTGCAAGGTTCAGAAATGTTCAAGCTATCTGAAAATACCATTTTTATTGGGTTATAAGCTTTATGTAGCTGTAAATAGTAGACATTTTCTCTATAGGTTAACATTGAGGTGACCGAATCTAGTAGGGTTAGTGTACAGCAGCCTTAATCCAAAACGCAGGTAACCGTGAACAGGAGAAATAACTCTAGAAAGGAGGTTGGATATTAAAAACCCATAAGAAATATTTAATAATATGTCAGTAAAACCACTGGGAAATAAATATACAGCCCAATCGACACGAAAAAATTCAGAGATCAAAGCGGATGCAGTTCTGTCATTATACATTTCCTATAAATATACATTTCCTATACATTTCCATTATACATTTCCTATTCAATATAAAAGCTACCAAAGAAAAGCGGAAACTGCTTACTAAAATCTAAGATCATATCTTTAAAAAAATGGATCGGAGCTTTCTTCAAAGAATCAGGACAAAAGATTTCAGCGTACCGCCATTCTGCAAAATCAAATAAAGTTCTGTACCGAACGGCCCCATTATCTTCCGGGAAAAAAGGCAATACTGCAAATCGACCGAACGCTATTTATTAATAGCTTCGCCGCTCATATCTCTGCCCTTTCGTCTCCGTATGGTTTTTCCCTTTTCACGGGCCCCTCTATCATCGTTCCCATTTTATGATGCCATAAAATTATCCACATCGCTAGGCTAAAGCCCTTGTATGTGTAGAGAGTTATAAAGATATTTTTCTTCCTTCCTAACCCCGGTGAAAAGGGAAACGAAGTGAAATTACAATCCCCCACCCCCATTCGACCGAAATATTGATTTCGTTCCCGTACCTCAGTTTCAAAGCGTACACCTAAGCCAAAAATAGAATTCCCTATCCATAAATTTTAATGTATTCCAGAAAAACAGAGGATACAGAAGCATAATTAAAACTTAAGTAAAACACCTTGTATTATATACACAGCTTGAATTATAATACTATACGCAGATAAAATACTATTCCATAATGTTTTAATCTTAATTGGGGAATTTTCCGATACTCTGGGCGTTAAAATTAGCCGGATTTTCGGATATTATTCAAAATTTTCCTCTTAGTACACATAAAACAAAAGCGTAAAAGTTTTGATAATATACTAAAAACTCCTAATGTATTTTAAGAATGTTTCCAATGTTTTAATCTGAGTTCTTACTTATATTAACCAGATTCTAGAATTTTTTTAAACATCTGCAAAATAAAAACTCATTTTTCTAAAATATTCAACATTTTAAATTACATTAACATATCTTTTTCAAGGTAATGAAAAATAATACATGATTTCTATGATGTTTCCGTGGGTTCGTTAAGGGATCTTATTCGTTAAACTACACTCTTACGCACGCGCGCGCACGCACGCACGCACGCACGCACGCACACACACACACACACACGAAAAAAAAAAAAAAAACAACGCACCAAGAAGGGGTAATGCAAATTGGACACAAATTGATATGCATACAGGTTTCGACGGAAAATGCAAAATTTTAAATTTTGGCAGCCAATGAATGAACATGTGACACTGCAGCGCTTCTTAACTGCGCAATTGGCAAGATATTAAAGCGGAGAAATTTCGATTCCAGTTCATAAATTCTTTGCGAATTTCATTCCGTGTACTCAGGTAGACAGTAACTATGCCTAGCATACAGGTGCGCGAACAATATGCGCAGATGTCAGCATTTGAGAGAGACCGTGTAGTTGGGCTCAGAGAAGCTGGTTGGTCTAATCGGCGAATCGCTCGACATTTGGATAGCAGCGATGCTACTATTAGACGATATTGGCAGGAATGGGTGAACCATGGCCGAACATAGCGTCAAGAGGGAAGCGGTCGGCCTAGAGAAACCAAAGAACGTGAGGACCGAGCAATCGTCCGAGAGGCACTCACAGCCCAAGATTCATCATTATCATCGATCTTACGTGCAACTGGTGCTTCAGTGACCGCAAGCACCATTCATAGGCGGCTCAGAGAAAGGGGGCGGAGCTCACGGCGCCCCTTGCGCTGACAACCATTGACCTCTGTACACCGACAAGCCCGTCTGCAGTGGAGTCGGGCACATTCGACCTGGAATGTCACTGACTGGAGTAGAATTGTCTTAAGTTATGAGTCCCGCTTCGAACTGAGACCCGATGACCAGCGAATACGTGTGTGGAGACGCCCCGGACAGCGGTGGGATACCAACCTGAATGTCTTCCGCCATACGGGCCGACAACCAGGAGTGATGGTCTGGGGTGCCATTTCATTTCATAGCAGGACCCCTTTGGTTGTCATCCGCGGCACCCTTATAGCATAACGGTACGTCGATGATATTCTACACCCCGTTGTTTTGCACTTCATATCACGCCATCCTGAGCTTACATTTCAGAAAGATAATGCCCACCCGCAAACGGCGAGAGTTTCTACTGTTTGTCTTCGTGCTTGCCCAACGCTACCTTGGCCAGCACGGTCGCCGGATCTCCCCCCCCCCCCCATTGAGCATGTTTGGAGCATTATGGGCAGGGCCCTCTAACCAACTCGAGATTTTGACGATCTAACGCACCAATTGGACAGAATTTGCCACGATATCCCGCAGGAGTGCATTCGCCACCTCTATCAATCAATGTCAAGCCGAATAACTACTTGCATAAGGACCACAGGTGGACCAACGCGTTTTTGACTTTTTCACTTTGTAAAGCTCTTTCTCTTGAATAAATAATCCAATTTTTCTCAAATTGTAATAATTTGTTCTTCTGTACATGTACATCACATCTACTGATTTTTGTCCCATTCGGATAACTCTTTCTTGGTGCGACCCCCCCCCCCCCCCCCAAGAGTGTATGACTGCACAACTATTTTTTATCATAGAAATTAAATGTAGTAATTGTCGCAAAAAATGCATGTATTAACGTATTAACCTACGTAGATTGAAAATTCATTCCTTTTTAAAACTGTTTCCTTTATTTATTTATTATTTTTTTTTTTTTTAAGAACCAACAGTTACAGATTCTAGACCATTCAATGGAACATCTATTGATATAATAGTTATGAATCCTATATCTATTCAACATAAATTATTTCCCAATTTTTGTCAATAAATTAGAACTAAGCAGAGACACAGAAAGTATATATTTTATTTTTGAGTAAAGATCGAAAACATTTAACACGTACACGTAAAGGGTAGCAAATCCTTTTATGTAACAAAAAATGCAAATATTTAAAAGATTTTTGCATTTTTTGTTCTATGAAACCCTTTTCTGTTTTGCATAGTTCATTCGTTTATTACTGTGAACGAATATAATGTTTCACATGGTTCTTTTAGCATAAACGAAAAAAATCTAAAGTTTTCTGAATGTGCTTTCTATTCTGCAACCCGTTTTATGTTTAAAAAAATTAACAGTAAAATGAAATCTTAAACGCTTTTTAATATACCATGTAATCTACAATAGTGTTTCGCAAATTGCTTTTCAAAACCCGACGAAGCAGGAAGAGCCATACCAGAAGACACTAGGAGTCTGAAAAATCGTTTAAGATGATATAAAGAGATCTCTAGTCTATAAAATGATAGGCTCATGGCAGCATTTCAAAAATCTCCAGTGATTTCAATTTATATATCACCGCGCCGGGTAAGAACTTTATAGCAGCTCGATTTTCAGACTTCGGCCATTTGCGAACGCGTCTCCTTTTTCTTTTATCTCCGGTCTACTGAACAGTTTCGCTTTCTATATTTTCGTCCATCATTTTCAGGCCGCAAAGATCGTATACGCTTCAGCTATGATCCGAGTCCATATTCAGTATAAACAGTATCAAACAAGTGATCTATTTCTTTTATCAACACGTTGATTTTACGAGACACAAGACTTTAAAGTGATCTTGCCAGAAGTAAATAACACTCGATAATCAAAATTTGCAATGGTTTACACAAGAGTAGGTCAAAATTGAATTAAAACACCCGCGTCTGTGAAGTACACTTTGCACATAGATGAATTTTAGAAGGGATCTCTTTCTACAAGTGGCTAAGGATCTGAATGACAAAATAGAATAACTCTTCCCTAGATTTTTGTGGGAATACCATTTAGTCATGCAAGAGGTATGGGAATGTTGGAACACATTCAAATTTTCGACGGATGCATATACTTAGATGTTCGAAAAGTAATAGAAGTTTACTATTGCTCAGCCAACTAGTCCGTTATTATGTTTTAATTACATATCATGGTGATCGAAAACACAGTCGTTTACAGTTTAATGATTCGGAAGAATCTGTAACCAGGGCAACGTTAATCACACAGAAACATACAGAATTAAGAACTTTTTGGAGTAGGAAGATCACTATACATTTTATTTCCACCTTTGCAGTGAGATGGTGTTATACCGTATACAGTATCAGAGAAGTGGAATAGTGATATAGCTCTGAAAGAATCAACAACTGCAGTCAAAATATGTGTGCGTAAATGTACTTGCTAAAATTAAGCTGTCATTTTGGTTTATCGGAAAAATTTCAAGGTATATTTTTCAGCCTGAGTTATAACTTATGAAAAAAAATTAGCTCTAAAACAAAAGTCCCACGTAATTTTGTGCAATCTATGTTGTGCTAGTATCTAAACTTCGCAAAATATCGAAATTTAAAGCTTTTTCGAGACTTTTGGATAGCTTTATATTAATGCGGGACCATTATCTCCAACTTGGGATATCGGCAGGTTCGAAGTGAAACTAAATTTTCTTTTAACAAAAGTAAATTAATTAATGTATAAAGAAACACCATATTAACACACATATACGCATACGTACATACACATACACAAGTACACAAATGCATACTTATTTCTATTTTTAACCAGAACATTTTTATTCTAATACATATTAATTAAAATAATAATGCACACACCTCAGAGGAAACTGAAATCAACTGATCATTTGAACAATATTTTTGTGATAAACATTAGGAAATGAGTTAAAGTATCTGGATCGAAATCTAATAAATTGATTGTCAAAATACCGAATACTGACGTGTAAGTTGGCAATCATGCGCCTTATAACCCAGAAAAATATACGGCAAAGGAGGAGAATATTTAGGGTTTGAATCCTCCGTTAGCAGAATAGCCCCTTTCCTAGCAAACGACCAGTTGTCTTAAAATGTCTCTCCGCTTCCGCTTATTGAAATTGGACAAAATTAATGGGAAGAGAGCGGATACACAGATTAATTTTGTCGCGCAACTCGGAAAAGTTATTAAATAATGTCCAAAGCGGAAAAGACAGTATTTACTACAAGGACTACTCAATACTTGATAGCGTGAATAAATTACTTCTAAGAGTAGTTGAATCTTCATTATACATCAATTCAGAATAAATTAATGTTAATTTATTTGCACATATAGTGACAAACTGATAGCCATAAACTTACACTGATAGGCATTCACTCATATGGTGTTCCTATAATAAGGCAGTCAAGTAATTCGACGCTGTGGAACGGGCGAATTTCGAAAAGACAAGAGCCTACCATGTTGGTGGGTGGGTGGGTGAAAGGAATGACTAAAATTAATGCTCTAGGTATATGCAAGTTTTCCTTTAAAAGATGATGCTAACTGTTTGATGTTAAAAATACTAAAATAACTGAAAATGACGAAATCAGGAAAAATTAACCTTTAAGTTCACTAAATTAATATTCACTTTTAACTAATTGAAGTAACCAAGCATTGCAGAAAATTTAATGTCTCAGTTATACAACATAAAAATTACAATAGCTGGGGAATGTAATCGATATTCCGAAGAATTTGTTTCTTTCCTTGCCTTATAAACGGAACTTATCTGCAATTGAATTTCAGATTTTAAAAAATTATATTCCGATTCAAATTGAGTATTAAAAATGTCAAAACGCTCTGTTCTACAAGTTAATGGTTTTATATTACAGTATAGCTACATATCTTTCGTTGGAAATATAATCACGGAAATCGTGTGACGATTTCAGTTTAAAGGAATTGTGATTAGTAAGTTTGAGGAAGAAGGAAAAAATTAATTCAGTCTCCTTATGAATAGCAAGGGTTAATTTCAATTTATTTCGTTGAAAAATACAGTCAATAGTGTAACAACGAATGTACTATCTATTCTTGCAACTATAATGTTTAAAAAAAAAAATAAATACATACCCCAAACAAATTGATAGGAGAGCTTCTACTAAATGCAAAAAAAAATTTCTGCTGTACATTTTTAATTACTATTACCTAGCAAATTTGTAAACAGAATGTTTAGTAACTTAGAAATAGAAATACAATGCTCGTGAATTAATAAATATTTTTTTAAAAAACTAAACAACCACGTGGGTGTATAATATGAACTCTGAACTCCTTGATGGAAAGTTCTAAAAGCTTCTTCACACATTTCAGAGGCTGCTCAATAAAGACATCATCTACTTTCCCTTCTTTTCAGCTGGTCATCAAATTTACCATCCAGTTTCAATCACATTGAAAAAGTGATACATTCGCAGACCTCTCGTTATGTTTTATTAAATAAATTTATTTAATTTTATATCCCTTCCTTACTGTATCAAATCCGATACACCAGTTTCTATATAACAGACCTGCAGCCACTTACGATGAATGTAATTTTTCTTGCATAACTAAAACTAACAAAGCTCTTAAACTTCAGACGACAAAAAAAAAAAGGGAAAAAAATTTCAAAATATATTTCAAATCAAACAAGTTAAAAGTAGCATCTAAGATGTGTGCATATAAACTCATATAATATAAGTGAACGGAGTATCGTGAAAACGTTAATTATACTGATAATGGCTCTGCAGATAGGTTTGTTCCTACATACTGAGTGGAAACCATCTCCCAGAAATCATTCCTTTTTCTAGATGAGCTAACTCATTCTGGTACCAAAAAATATTTCATTTAACCCTATCCTCGTCTGGAGCAACTACAAGAATCAATGAAGCTACAATATTGCTGATGGGATTCAATATGATCATATAATTGAAACTGATTACACTGATATCATAGGACTTGACTCATTCCCTAAACATGCAGCCTTCTTTTGTTGAGTTTAGCATCTGGCTACTTTCAGTTTGTTTCACATTTAGAGTTAGTTCGTTTCTCTTTCACGCTATGTTACACTCATATGAAATCATTTCAGCAATAAAAATTAACTTTATTCCATTTACTCATGCAGTGGCTTCCAGATATTGAATATGACTCACAGGAAATCATTTTATCCCATTTTTTCCCAGTTGACTCCATGTGTTAGGCTTAATGACCTGTAATTCAAATTTTCGTCTGTATTTCCCCCTTTATTTCCAATAAGAGGCAATAATCACAACTCTGAAAGTATAACTCAACACCCCCGAACATTTTTATATCCTTTCTCGTAGCACGAGGCCCATAAATATACCAGTCCAGATGCGAACACAGTCACCCCGAAAGGCGGGAGACGTAAACGCTACTGAACAGATTCGATGCATCAAGGGGGAAAGCGAAGACGCAAGCATCGCGGTAACCGTTACGACAACTTAAAAGGGCCAGCAATAAAAAGAAGAAACGAAATGGCAGTCCGTGTAACAAGAGGGGAAGCAGTCCTTATCACAAAGAACGAAAGGGGAGAATTTCACAAGGAGTAAATGTAGTATAAACAAAAAAAAAATTCAGGTAGTCTCTTCTAACGAAACTACCGCGGGTTATTAACGTAGGATTACTTATGGTAGCTTACCTCTTCTTTTAATTTTTTTAAC